>SJYX01023266.1:351992-382187 GCA_006410675.1 Oreotragus oreotragus | reverse complement strand
AGTGAAAGTGAAGTCACTCAGTCCTCGGACTCTTTGCGACCCCATGGACTGTAGCCTAACAGGCTCCTCCCTCCATGGGATTCTCCAGGCAAGAGTACTGGAGTGGGTTGCCATTTCCTTCTCCAGGGGATCTTCCCGACCCAGGGATCAAACCCTGGTCTCCTGCATTCCAGGCAGACGCTTTAACCTCTGAGCCACTAATAAAGGCCCTGTCCTGATGATGAATAATGGCGACATGATGGCGATGGTGATGATCACAACTGGGAGAAGAGAATGGAGTTATGCAGGGGGATGCTAAGCTCAACAGCAAGGCCTCCTGATGCTGAAATTCACACACCTGTTGACTCCTCCCTGGGGTGGGATGGAAAAACTCCTCCCAGGAGACAGCCCATCTCCCTATGTCTGTAGCAGAGTATTTTGGAAAGAGTTTCCCAAAAGTGTGCTTCCAGACCCAAGGTACATGAAAGGGGTGGCTATACGCCCCTTTAAAAAAAAAAAAAAAACCAGCTTCTAATATTGATTCATCAGAAATCTATAGGAATGAGAGAGTCGTCACTATAGTGCGTTTAAGATGGCCATCCTCTTTTCCTGCGCCTCCACTTAGGGGTGAAGTCTATTTCAGCCTCTCCCATTGACTCTGAGCTGGTCTTAAGAGCGGCATTGACCAATAATACAAGGCAGGAGTTACCTGACACCCATTCCAGTCCTTTGCTCTCGCTGCTCATCTGCTATGTCAAGGCGGAGTCCTGGATGGTGAGGCCGTGTAGAGAGAGGACTGGGGGATGAGTGGGTATTTTGGACATTTCAGCCTCAACTGAATGTAGCCACATCTATGGTCTGATCTGACACTGCCTGGAGCAGAGCAGCCTGCTAAGCCCCGTCTCAGCTCTTAAAGCATAGAGCCCTGAGAACTAGTACGTTGTTATTGTTTTAAGCCAGCCACTAAATTTTGGAGTGATGTGCTACACAGAAATATATCACATGCTCTTGTTCTACCGGAGACAACAGGACATAAAAAAAAAAAAAAACCAGCTTCTAATATCGATTCATCGGAAATCTATAGGAATGAGAGAGTCGTCACTATAGTGCGTTTAAGATGGCCATCCTCTTTTCCTGTGCCTCCACTGAGGGGTGGAGTCTATTTCAGCCTCTCCCATTGACTCTGAGCTGGTCTTAAGAGCGGCATTGACCAATAATACAAGGCAGGAGTTACCTGGCACCCATTCCAGTCCTTTGCTTTCGCTGCTCATCTGCTGCGTCAAGGCGGAGTCCTGGATGGTGAGGCCGTGTAGAGAGAGGGCTGGGGGATGAGTGGGTATTTTGGACATTTCAGCCTCAACTGAATGTAGCCACATCTATGATCCGATCTGACACTGCCTGGAGCAGAGCGGCCTGCTAAGCCCCGTCTCAGCTCTTAAAGCATAGAGCCCTGAGAACTAGTACATTGTTATTGTTTTAAGCCAGCCACTAAATTTTGGAGTGATGTGCTACACAGAAATACGTCACCTGCTCTTGTTCTACCGGAGACAACAGGACACTGAAAGAATCCATTGCAAACTCTGCAGAATCAGTGCCTCTAGAGGAACTCCAGTTCCAGGCAAGCCCTTCCAGTCGGGCCTGGTCCATCTTAGGGACAGATGTGAAGAGCAGTGCAGTCAGAGGAACCTTGGTTCTGGTTGAACTGATGGCCCCCTGGACTCCCAGCCAGGCCCAAGCATTCCCCAGGCATGCGCTCAAATACTTACGGTGGCTGGCACATGATGTGGATGAATGGAATGGGTGGAGTGTTTGCAAATCAATTATGCAGGAATCAATATTCTTCACTTCCGAAAGGACCAACGTCTTCTCCCATTTTTCTTGAAAGAGACAGCCTTCTCTGGGGATTCTCTTGTCACTTCTGCTCACGGCGTGCATGCTCAGTCCCTGAGTTGTGTCCAACTCTTGGCAACCTCTTGGACTGCAACCTGCCAGGCTCCTCTGTCCATGGGGTTTCCCAGGCAAGAATACTGGAGTGGGTTGCCATTTTCTCCTCCAGGGGATCTTCCTGACCCCAGGATCGAACAAGTGTCTCCTGCACTGCAAGCAGATTATTTACTACTGAGCCACCTGGGAAGCCCGAATTCTGCTAGAGTTATGGGTAAAAGAGAAACGGTCTTACCATCAGACAAACAAAAGTTCAAGGGCAGCTACAAATGACAAATGACCCTGGCTTCAGGCTCAGGGAGGCAACAGGGTGGTGGTGTAGTGGATACTGTGGCATGCTGCCCAGACGCCCTGCAGGATGAACACACTGCTCGGACTGTGGATGCTGGTGGCGCTCTGCAAAGTCATTCTCTGGGAACTGTCCTCAGCTGAAAACTGCCATTTTGCCCAAGGTCACACCCCTTCCTGGGGACAGCCCACGTCCAGGGATGGTCAAAGTGGGATATAAAGTTCTGCCTCCATTCTTTTGAGACAGGACAGGCCTGAGAGACCATCTTACCTGCTCCTCTGGGACAGGCCGAGACCTTGGTTGTGACTGATTCACCTCCCTGTTATTCAGTTTCTCCATCCAGTCCTTCCTCCTTCCTCCCATTACCAGTAATGATACCAAGTTGTTGTTATTTGTTTGTGACCCCATGGATGGTAGCCCACCAGGTTGTTCTGTCTATGGGATTTCCCAGGCAAGAATACTGGAGGGCTGCCATTACCCTCTCCAGTGGATCTTCCTGAACCAGGGATCAAACCCGCGTCTCTTGCATTGGCATGAGAATTCTTTACCACTGCGCCACATGGGATGCCCACATTCCTGAGACCACTCTCCAAAATAATCCGGACTACAAATCCCCCTCTAAGTTGGTTACCCAGGGAGTCCCACTGATGACAGATGGGGACTAGAATGACCAGAAGTGGGCAGCTTTCAACGACTTCAGCCATTCTTCCCTGTAAAAAGAGGTTCCAAATATATTTGAGAAACAAGTGGTTAGACAAGATTAAGCGAATACCTTTAAGACTTTTCAGTCTTTCACATTAATATACTTTTAAAGTTTCTAAGGAGACTTCCTGTTTCACGTTAAGCAAAATTAATTGATCAGTTGAGTTCAATTCATTCATTTAGTCATGTCCAAATTTTTGCAACCCCATGGACTGCAGCACACCAGGCCTCCCTGTCCCTCACCAACTCCAGGAGGCTACTCAAACTCAGCGTCCATTGAGCCGGTGATGCCATCCACCCACCTCATCCTCTGTCGTCCCCTTCTCCTCCTGCCTTCAATCTTTCCCAGCATCAGGGCCTTTTCCAATAAGTCAGCTCTTCGCATCAGGTGGCCAAAGTATTGGAGTTTCAGCTTCAGAATCAGTCCTTCCAATGAACATTAAGGACTGATTTCCATTAGGATGGACTGGTTGGATCTCCTGGCAGTCCAAGGGACTCGCAAGAGTCTTCTCCAACACCTCAGTTCAAAAGCATCAATTCTTGGGTGCTCAGTTTTCTCTATGGTCCACCTCTCACGTTCATACATGACCACTGGAAAAACCATACCCTTGATTAGACAGACCTTTGTTGGCAAAGTAATGTCTCTGCTTTTTAATATGCTGTCTAGGTTGGTCATAACTCTCCTTCTAAGAAGCAAGCATCTTTTAATTTCATGGCTGCAGCCACCATCTGCACTGATTTAGGAGCCCAAGAAAATAAAGTCTGTCACTGTTTTCCCATCTATTTCCCATGAAGTGATGGGACCAGGTGACATGACCTTCATTTTTTTTAATGTTGAGCTTTAAGCCAACTTTTTTACTCTCCTCTTTCACTTTCATCAAGAGGCTTTTTAGCTCCTCTTCACTTTCTGCCATAAGGGTGATATCATCTGCGTATCTGAGGTTACTGATATTTTCCCCAGCAGTCTTGATTCCAGCTTGTGCTTCATCCAGCCTGGCATTCCACATGATGTACTCTGCATGTAAGTTAAATAAGCAGGGTGACAATATACAGCCGTGATATACTCCTTTCCCAATTTGGAACCAGTCTGCTGTTCCATGTCCAGTTCTAACTGTTACTTCTTGACCTGCATATGCATTTCTCAAGAGGCAGGTCAGGTGGTCTGGTATTCCCATCTCTTTCAGAATTTTCCACAGTTTATTGTGATCCACACAGTCAAAGGCTTTGGTGTAGCCAATAAAGCAGAAGTAGATGTTTTTCTGGAACTCTCTTACTTTTCTGATGATCCAGCGGATGTTGGCAGTTTGATCTCTGGTTCCTCTGCCTTTTCTGAAACCAGCTTGAACATCTGGAAGTTCATGGTTCACGTATTGTTAAAGCCTGGCTTGCAGAATTTTGAGTATTATTTTGCTAGCGTGTGAGATGAGTGCAATTATGCGGTAGTTGAAGCATTCATTGGCATTGCCTTTCTTTGGGATTGGAATGAAAACTGACCTTTTCCAGTCCTGTGGCCACTGCTGAGTTTTCCAAATTTGCTGGCATATTGAGTGCAGCATTTTCATGGCATCATCTTTTGCATGTAAGTTAAATAAGCAGGGTGACAATATACAGCCGTGATATACTCCTTTCCCAATTTGGAACCAGTCTGCTGTTCCATGTCCAGTTCTAACTGTTACTTCTTGACCTGCATATGCATTTCTCAAGAGGCAGGTCAGGTGGTCTGGTATTCCCATCTCTTTCAGAATTTTCCACAGTTTATTGTGATCCACACAGTCAAAGGCTTTGGTGTAGCCAATAAAGCAGAAGTAGATGTTTTTCTGGAACTCTCTTACTTTTCTGATGATCCAGCGGATGTTGGCAGTTTGATCTCTGGTTCCTCTGCCTTTTCTGAAACCAGCTTGAACATCTGGAAGTTCATGGTTCACGTATTGTTAAAGCCTGGCTTGCAGAATTTTGAGTATTATTTTGCTAGCGTGTGAGATGAGTGCAATTATGCGGTAGTTGAAGCATTCATTGGCATTGCCTTTCTTTGGGATTGGAATGAAAACTGACCTTTTCCAGTCCTGTGGCCACTGCTGAGTTTTCCAAATTTGCTGGCATATTGAGTGCAGCATTTTCATGGCATCATCTTTCAGAATTTGAAATAGCTTAGCTGGAATTCCATCACCTCCACTAGCTTTGTTCATAGTGATGCTTCCTAAGACCCACTTGACTTTGCATTCCAGGATGTCTGGCTCTAGGTGAGTGATCACACCACTGTGGTTATCTGGGTCATGAAAATGTTTTTTGTATAGCTCTTCTGTGTATTCTCGCCACTTCTTAATATCTTCTGCTTCTGTTAGGTACATATCATTTTTGTCCTTTATTGTGCCTGTCTTTGCATGAAATGTTCCCTTAGTATCTCTAATTTTCTTGAAGAGATCTCTAGTCTTTCCTATTCTATTGTTTTCCTCTATTTCTTTGCCCTGATCATTGAGGAAGGCTTTCTTATTTCTCCTTGCTATTCTTTGAAACTCTGCATTCAAATGGATATATCTTTCCTTTTCTCTGTGGCCTTTCCCTTCTCTTCTTTTCTCAGCTATTTGTAAGGCCTCCTCAGACAACCATCTTGCCTTTTTGTATTTCTTTTTCTTGCGGATGGTCTTGATCACTGCCTCCTGTACAGTGTCACGAACTTCCATCCATTGTTCCTCAGGCACTCTATCAGATCTAATCCCTTGAATCTATTTGTCACTTCCACTGTATAATCGTAAGGGATTTGATTAGGTCATACCTGAATGGTCTAGTGGTTTTCCCTACTTTCTTCCATTTCAGTCTCAATTTGGCAATAAGAAATTCATGATATGAGCCACAGTCAGCTCCTGGTTTTGTTTTTGCTGACTGTATAGAGCTTCTCCATCTTTGGCTGCAAAAAATATAACCAATCTGATTTCAGTACTGACTGTCTGGTAATGTCCACATGTAGAGTGTTCTCTTGTGTTGCTGGAATAGGGTATTTGCTATGACTGGTGCATTCTCTTGGCAAAACTCTGTTAGTCTTTGCCCTGTTTCATTCTGTACTCCAAGGCGATAAATGCCTGTTATTCCAGGTATTCTTGACTTCCTACTTTTGCATTCTAGTCCCCTATGATGAAAAGGACATCTTTTTGGGGTGTTAGTTCTAGAAGGTCTTGCAAGTCTTCATAGAACTGTTCAATTTCAGCTTCTTCAGCATTATTGGTTGGAGCATAGACTTGGATTACTGTGATATTGTATGGTTTGCCTTGGAAATGGACAGAGATTATTCTATCATTTCTGAGACTTCACCCAAGTACTGCATTTTGGTGGAGAAGGCAATAGCACCCCACTCCAGTACTCTTGCCTGGAAAATCCCATGGACAGAGGAGCCTGATGGGCTGCCACCTATGGGGTCACACAGAGTCAGACACGACTGAGCGACTTCCCTTTCACTTTTCACTTTCACGCATTGGAGAAGGAAATGGAAACCCACTCCAGTGTTCTTGTCTGGAGAATCTCAGGGATGGGAGAGCCTGGTGGGCTGCCGTCTATGGGGTCACACAGAGTCAGACACGACTGAAGCGACTTAGCAGCAGCAACTGCATTTTGGACTCTTCTGTTGACTGTGAGAGCTACTCCATTTCTTCTAAGGGATTCTTGCCCACAGTAGTAGACATAATGGTCATCTGAGTTAAATTTGCCCAATCCAGTCCATTTTNCGGATTTGAGATTGCATCCAAGTACTGCATTTCGGACTCTTTTGTTGACCATGATGGCTACTCCATTTCTTCTGAGGGATTCCTGCCCACAGTAGTAGATATAATGGTCATCTGAGTTAAATTCACCCATTCCAGTCCATTTTAGTTCACTGATTCCTAAAATGTCAACGTTCACTCTTGCCATCTTCTGCTTGACCACTTCGAATTTACCTTGATTCATGGACCTCACATTCCAGGTTCCTATGCAATATTGCTCTTTACAGCATCAGACTTTACTTCTATCACCAGTCACATCCACAACTGGGCATTGTTTTTGCTTTGGCTCTGTATCTTCATGCTTTATTTCTCCACTTTTCTCCAGTAGCATATTGGGCACCTACCAACCTGAGGAGATCATCTTTCAGTGTCATATCATTTTGCCTTTTCATACTGTTCATGGGGTTCTCAAGGCAGGAATACTGAAGTGGTTTGCCATTCCCTTCTCCAGTGGACCACGTTTTGTCAGACTGATCCACCATGACCCGTCCGTCTTGGGTGGCCCTACAGAGCATGGTTCATAGGTTCATTGAATTAGTCTAGGCTGTGGTCCATGTGATCAGTTTGATTAGTTTTCTGTGACAGTGGTTTTCATTCTCTCCACCCTCTTGCAGAACAAGGTTTATGGAAGCTTCCTGATGGGAGAGATTGACTGTGGGGGAAACTGGGTCTTGTTCAGAGGGGCAGGGCCATGCTCAGTAAGTCTTTAATCCAATTTTTTGTTGATGGTCAGGGTTTTGTTCCCTCCCTGTTGTTTGAGCAACAGCAACAATTGATTAATTAATTGATCTGCTCATTAATTGATGAGAGAGCCTCTCTTTCATGCATATCATCACTGAACCAGGTCTTGCAAGGTTTCAAGAGAAGTAATAAATCTAGAAATTTATCTGAAATCTTGTGATATTTAAATGCCAACTTGTTTTTTCATTATCTCATTTGCAATCTCTAAATTCCAATGTCTACACCAAAGACCATAAGACGTAATTATGAAATAGAGCCAACCCCTTGAACTCAGTAAGCAAAATCTAGAATCCGCCTGCAATGCAGGAGACTAGGTTTCGATCCCCGGGTTGGGAAGATCCCCCGGAGAAGGAAAAGGTTACCCACCCCAGTATTCTGGCCTGGAGAATTCCATGAACTCCATAGTCCATAAGGTCACAAAGAGTTGGACATGACTGAGTGACTTTCACTTCGCTTCACTTCCCATCCAACCTCTTGAACTCAGTAAGCAAAATCTGCAGACTCCTACATTTCACATTATCTCCTCAAATGATCAGATGTGAAAAGGGATAGAAACAGGGGTGACCTCTAGGTAGGTTTGCAATTTCATTGTACATCCACCTGCTGCCCCTGCAGAATTTGTAAGTTGTTGTGCTAAACCCTGATGTGATGGTATTTGGAGGTGGGACCTTTGGAAGGTGACTGGGGTTAAATAGGTCGTGAGGGTGAGGCCCTCATGATGGAATTAGAGCCCTTATAGGAAAGGAAGAGACCCCAGGAGCTTGTTCCCTCTCCCACCTCAGCTCACACGCAAAGAAGAGGGTCAGAGGCGTAACAAGATGGTAGTCCCCTGTCAGTCAAGGAAACAGACCTCAGAATGAAACCCATCTTGCCAGCACCTTGATCTTGGACTCCTCAGTTTCTAGAATAATGACAAACACATTTCTATTGTTTAAACTACTCAGCCTTTGGTATTTTGTTATAGAAACCCAAGCTGACCAAGAATTGCCTGTCATTATTCTTCATAAGGATGAGGTGGTTTGATATCAAATCGTATCACCAACTCAATGGACATGAATCTGAGCAAACGTGGGGAGATGGTGGAGCGCAGAGGAGTGTGGCATGCTGCAGTCCGTGTGGTCACAAAGAGTCGCACATGACTTAATGAGTAAACAGCAACCGTTCTGCATAATTACACTCTATCATTTAAATCCTGGGTCATTTACCCACTTTGCACACACTGGAAATTAATCAGAATCTCAGGTGGGCCACCAGGCACAGCTCCTACCTACACGGTGAAGACACTCCAGCTACTCAGCCTCACCATCCTGCCCGCTTGCCTTGTACTGGTTATTTGAATAGAAAGTCATGCCTTCAAGTCTGAGTGGAACAATACTGAGTGGAACAGAAATGATTGTCCCTGTGAGCCTTTCCCAAGTTGCAGATTGACGTGCAAAATAAGTATTGCCGTTGTTTTCAGCCTCTAGGTTCTGGAGTGATAGCTTACACAGGAGCAGATGACCAGAGCAGCAACTCCACAGGCAAGAGCATAGCACGCAGTGCATTGCAGGGGCGCTGCAGTGAAGGCCTGTGCCACTCCTGCTGGGCAGAGACCCCCAAGGTTCATATCGGGGACGCTGGACACCGCATCCAGTGCTAGAAATCCTGCCAGGGCTGCCCCCAAGGGCAGCATGTCTCGGCCACCAGCTGACTGAAGGGTCCACGCAGATCCCACTTCTCGGTGCCGGCTGGTCCTGAACCAAACTTCAAGTTGGGACGTTTGACTGGCGGGGCCTGGTCTCAGGCGGCACTGAGAGGCTGGGAAAGCAAATGTCTGGGTGCTTCCTGGAGGAGGAGCAGACTCAGGGGATGGAGACATCTCCAAACAAGGAGAGGGTGCTCAAAGGAGCCGAGGGCCAGAGCGCTCCTGTGGAGACCTCACCCGGAGGCCGCGGCCTGTGATCTGACACTGTCGAACCAGAGGACCACCACCTCGCAGAATGCTCACTCACGGTGCAAAACACGTGTGAGGGTCTCATCTCAAGCCTGGCAGAAGGTCAGTGTGCTGCAGGTGATGCTGTCAGAGAATTGACGTTATTAGCAGACCCAGGAGACCGCAGCTGATCGGCCTCTGCAGTTCTCACACTCCTTGTATCAGAGTATCTGTAGGGCTTGTAACCAAGCAGATTCTCAGGCTCTCCCTGGGACTGACTAAATCAGTATGAGGCCGGAGATCCAGCATTTTAACCCCCTCTCCAGATGATGCCCTGATGTAGTTAGGCCTTCTCTCCCCAGCATTCGCTCATCCACGCATCCATTTATTCAACCACCAACTCCCAACAGTAAGCTCTAGGCTGTGCAAACAGGACGAGACAGGTTTCCAGGAAGGGGGTTCTGACGTGCAGGGTGGAGGGTAAGAGTGGCTGGTGGATAGAACAGCTGAGGAGATGGTGGGGTGGGCGTGCCTCCCGCCCTCTGCCTGCTTCTCACGCTTCCCCTGCAGGACACGACCACCTCTGGCAGCCATGTCCAGGCTCAGATCCAGCTACCCCTAAGGCAGCCTCAGCCCCACACCAAATTCTTGGGACAGGCATCTGCTGGGCTCACCTGGCTGAAGTGTCCTCCTGGGGCTGCAGGAAGTCCGCCCCTCTGACCCAGCACCCTGTCATGTTGGAGGAAAAAATCCACAGGTGCGTGACCCGTGTAGGTCATCAAGGCCTTTATGCCAAGGTCTGCTCCAGGCACTGTTGTGGCCAGACAAGGAGGAAGGGAAGGCGAGCAGGTGGCTACTGACCAGCTGTGTGACCTCAGCCAAGTTTCCTGATCGCTCTGGTCTCAATGTTTCTTCTCTAGAATGGGATTCCTAGTGAAAAAGTGAAAGTCGCTCAGCCGTGTCCAACTCTTTGCGACCCCAAGGACTTTATAGTCCATGAAATTCTCCAGGCCAGAATACTGGAGTGGGTAGCCTTTCCCTTCTCCAGGGGTCTTCCCAGTCCAGGAATTGTACCTAGGTCTGGTACCAAGTTTTTAGTTGTAGTTTGTGGTGTGAGGATCAGACAGACTAATGGATACAGTTGACAACCGTATTTGCTCACTGAGGGTCATCATTTTTAAATTATCTCCTCCATTGCTCTGTTGAGTGATACTCTTTCCTTTGTGGGTGTTATCACTGTATGACCTTATGCTATACATTCGTTCCTTTGCTTGTTTGCTCTCTGCCCTCCTTGGACTGTAAAGTCAATGCAGGTGGGAAGTTTATTCTGTCATCACGGAATCCTCAGCACCTAGCACATGTCAAGCACTTGGTAAACGTTTGCTGAGCAAATTAATGAAGAGGCTGATGATGTCATAGTTAAGGTAGGGCCTCAAATAACACTGAGACAAAACAAAATACAAACAGACTTGTGGACTCAGAGCGGGGACAGGAAGGTGGGATGAATGGAGAGAGTAGCGTGGAAACATATCCATGACCATATGTGAAAGAGAGAGCCAGTGGGAATTTGCTGTATGCCTCGGGGAGCTCAAACTGGTGCTCCATGACTACCTAGAGGGGTGGGATGGGGTGGGAGGTGGGAGGGAGGCTCAAGAGGAAGAGGACACGTATACCTACGGTTGATTCCTGTTGATGAATGGCAGAAACCAACACAGTATTGTAAAACAATTATCCTTCAATTAAAAAATACATAATAGCCCAGAATGCAGGGAGGCTCATGGGAGAGATACACAAGCTACAGGGTTTCCAGGGCAAGAGAAATAAATCACGTCAACTGAGAGTTCCAGGGAAGGCTTTGCAGAAGGGGCATCTTGGGGAGGTGGATCCCAAAGGCGACAGCGGGTCCCAGGGGATGAAGATGTGCTAGGAGGTCTGACGGGAAGGGGGATTAATAACAGCAAAATCAAGGGGAGGGAAGCCAGAGAAGGCTTAGGAAATGGCCAGGGGTGGCCTCGGGCTGGTCCTCAGGGACTGCGTGAGGCTGAGACCACAGAGGCCCGTTGCCACAGTGGGTGGAGATTTGACACAACCGTCCAGTGCGTGTGCTCCAAAGGGTAGAAATGTCCTTTGGGTCCCAGCGCAGGTGCTGTCTGGACCTGACCCTTCCTGTGTGCACCTGTGAGTTTGGAATAACGATCCACAGTGCCACTGAAAAAGATCCCAGTAGCTTTTAGTCTTTTCCACTTTTAAGAATGTAAGAAGAGCGGGTTTTCAGGTCTGAATTCTAAACCACAGAATACATCCCACCTTTAGAGCAATGGAACTGTGAGTTGCTCAGTCATGTTAGACTCTTACGACCCCATGGACTGTAGCCCGTCAGGCTCCGCTGTCCATGGGATTCTCCAGGCCAGAATACTGGAGTGGGTTGCCATTCCTTTCTCCAGGGGATCTTCTTAGCCCAGGGATCGAACCCACGTCTCCCACGTGGCAGGCAGATTCTTTACTGCCTGAGCCACTGAACCTACCTTTAGAGCAAAGAGGCTCCCCCCAAATTATTCAGCACTGGGGCCAAAAAGCACAGTTTCCAAAATGCCCAGAATGGTTGTGCACCCACAGAGAGAGTTCAAGCTCTACTTGACCCACCGGAGGAGACTGCCTCCTCAAAGGAACACGTGAAGGACAGAGTGGGAACGATTCGCATGTATGTTTTCTCCTACGTCCGAGGGGAGAAAAACTCAAATCTGTCACTTCTGAGCACATTCACCCAAGAGGGACTCCACATTGTCTATTTAGAAGGCAATACCAGTACCAGCTTCCTTGCCAACCAACTGACATTCTGACGAGTAGGGTACAAAGTATGCCCTTTCCATCAGTGTGTTTAATACCACAGAAGCAGTGAAAGTTAAAACAATTACCTATGAATGACTATGTATGTTTCTATCATCTAATTAGGTAATCTGCCCAGGTGTTTAGCACCAAGGCCTCTATGCTTTAATTGGAAAAAGTCAAGGACAGAAACTAATTAGCAGCATTAAACCAAACCAGAAGTCTAATGACATTAACCACCAATCACCATTGCAATTGGGAGTCTTTATTCTAAAACATTTTCAAAGTGGGGGAAGGGGGAAAGAAACAATGTATTTTTGAACTTTAGAATATTGACTTCTAACTACCAGTTCCTGTTGACTTTGATCCAGTCACTCAAAGAAACTGAAAGAATCGTGATTATGGAAAAGGCAGTATGGAATAAGTGAATGAGTACCCCTTCCATACTTTTTTTTTTTTGGCAAGAAAAAATTAAACTATTTTAAACTCAATAGCACCCAGTTCTGTTTATTCATCCTTACCTCCTTCCTGGAGTCTCCTCCAAATAATAGATGATTATCTATCTGTACCTGGAACTTTCAAAGGCCACAAAGAATCTTATGACCTTAAAACTCCTCTAAAATTTCCCTTTCATTCTAGTTTCTATTTCAGATCAAGAGAGGAAAATAACCAAATTCCATCAGAAGAACCCCTCATTTCAAAGTGGCAATGGATTACTGGGTCTGTAGAAAGAACCACCAGGTTGCTACTATTATGGCCTTTTTCTGTCCATATCTTTGGCTCTTTTCCAGAACATTTCATTTCTTGTAATGTTTTTTAAGAGAATTGGCCATTTGAAAACACAGGTAGGGTCAGAGAACAGTTTTTTGGGGGGTTTTGTTTGTTTTATCAGCTAACATAAAATGACATTAGTACTCTGATATCTTAAGTGATTAATTAGATAAAAAAGCAAAGTGAAAAGGCCCAATCTGAGATGAGGCTGAAGACAAATGAAGTCTGCTCCTCCAAGGATTCAGAAATTGAAACAGGACCCCACTGTGCTGGAAGGTGTGCATTTTCCCGTTGCTCCTCTGACCTGGGCTTTGTGACTCTTGCCAGCCAAATTCCTCCCAGTGAGAGCTGACTAACTCAGACTTGGGCCCCGCCAGGAAAAGGAACTTGGGCCGTCATTCTGAGACCCACTTCTCCTCTGATTCTCTGATCCCCACCATCTCTACCCAAACTCCTCCCCAAACTCCCCCTAAGTAGAACAAAAGTTAACGAAGAAAGAAAAAAAACCCTAACTTTTCAATGAATGAAATCTAGGAATGTACATAATTCAGTATCTACCTTTTGGAGGAAAAAAAAATTTTTTTTTTCCTTTTTTTTTTTCAGTTTTCAACTGCTTTCGCTCTAGAATGAAAATTGACTCTGCTTCGTGAAAACATCCCTGTGTCCCAAGCACTGGCCCTCTAGAGGCTGCAGCTTAGAAACCAGGGTGTAAATAAAAGCTGTGTATAAGGTGGTGCTGCGTGCGGGCAGTTGCCTTGGGAGGTGCTGCTGCTTAGGTTTGGGGGTTTTTTTGTTATTGTTGCTGTTTTGTTTTCATTCTCTCTTTGTTTGACACATGCCAGGTTTTTCCAAGCTAGCTATCAAACACAGCTCATGCTGAAGGGTTAAAATAATGGGGTCATTATTGGACTATTCCCGAGAAACGGCCAGGAGAGACGCACAGCCGACTGGCTGCAGCTGCTAGGCGGCCCAATTGCCATCCACAAGGGGACTGGCTTATTTCTGTATCACCATCTCCCACCTTGACAAAAAAGAAAACACACACACACCCATTTCATTTGGACTGTGTACTAAGAATAATTGCCACCAGGACTGATTGGCCCTTGGGGACCCCGCTGAATTTAGAAACTGCAGACTGTGAAATCCCAAGCCTCACGGAGCTTGCTGCTTCCTTGTGACATGTTCCTATGTTTAAACTTACCCACAAAAACTGTGAAATTAATATCCTCACGTTGAGTACAATACGGTGACACACCCAGCTGACACGCACAGCTATTTTTGTTCCTATTGTTTTCAGGCTGGCTTCTGTCTGTGTAAACACAGCAGATCTTTCTGATGATGAAGCATAAGTCCATCTGTTTCCTGGAGTCTCCTTTTCCGACTGTTTTCAGGGGTTGGGCAAGCGCATGAAGTTTTTCAGTTTCTTTGGCTGAGCATTTAGCTGTAACGAGTCTTTAACGCAGCAGGGTCTCCTGGTGGCCTCTGGCCTGGAGGTGAACGGACTGCACTGGCCCCTCTCAGCCTCTCCTTGGCTATGCCTGCCTCTAGCACAGGCGGCAGCTTGACGCTAGACATTCCTGTTAAAAGCCGGGGGAGGGGGGGGAGATGCGCTAGTCTTGCCTAAATCCATGTAGTTAAGGACGACGTGGATTTGCACTTACATGGATTGCAAGCTTCAAATATGTCAAGGATGGAAATTTCAAATGTTTCTGAAATGAGTCGCAACTAAAAATGAAAAGTTAATCCTACGCACCCTTCATTCTTACGTCATGAAGATGTACACTTTCAATCCAAGCAAAACATATAAACAACGCTGATGGTGAAATTTTCAGGGCACCACAGATTGCTACTTGGACATAAATAAAAGCAGCAGAGAACTCGGGCACTATGTTTTTCTCTGTCTAGAAGCTCTGTGTTATTATCAGAGGCACTGCAAAATTTCATATTTCTTTGTCGCCATTCCAGTCTCCTCCTTCCTCATGTAGTATATAAATTAAATAAGAAATTTTAAAGAATGTGGGCAGTACTAATTTTTTTTAAATACATGTAGAAGAAAGAATTGGAAAGAGGTACACTAAAATTCACAAAGTTCCTCTCTGTCTGGTGTGATTATTATTGTCTTCTTTTTGCTTATCTCTGTCTCCTCAATTCCCCACAATACATATGCATCGATATTACACTAAGCAAAGAATTATTTTAAAATATATAACTGCTACAAGCAGCATGACTTCTGCCGTTTGTGTGCAAATTATATAAAATTTCTCTTCTAAGCTACTTAATCGGAAAACTATATTCATCAACCAAAAAAAAAAAAAAAAAACCAAAACAAAACCCAATACTGCTATCAAACTTCCTACTTAAATATTATGTTAAAAAAATTCACCTGTGAGTTAAACTTTTTTCAAATTCATGCTGATATAACCTGAGTTATAAAAATTAAAATGTGTAATTAAAATGTAAGTGTTCTTTCTTCTTCTTGTTTACGTTTTTGTTGGCTGGTTAATTGCTTTTGTTTGATCTTTGGTGATAGTCTGCCTGTTTCCCATTTTTATGGAGTATTCTACTTTCATCCTGAAGTTTCCATCAAAGAGTACCAGTTTCACATATTTAAGTCCATAACTAATGAGTAGAAAAGCCTGTAGAATGTGAAAAATACAAAGGCAATACACACATCAATCTAATTCACAATCCCAAATTTTGAAACTAGTTTTTAGAATTGCAAATCAGTTGATCCAACAGAAATACTCTGGCACACCAAACAAGAGCAGGCAGGGGGTCTATGCCTGTTTGCACCTCCCGTAAAGCCACAAATTAACGTAAACAGCAAATTAACTTCTTTTCAGATAGGCCTTCTCATGTTCACTGAAAACAGAGCACAAGAAATAAAGTATATTCCTAATTACATGGGGAAAACTGTCACCTCCAGGAGTACTTTAGAATCGATGTCTTTGCAACTATTTTCAAGCTGAGTTCACAGTGCTGGCGTTACTTGTACAAAATATTACGATCAAAGTTATCCCATTGTCTGGCTCACTCCAGGCCCACCCCAGGACCTGTGACACATACAGAGAAGGATCTAGAAATTCATTACAACAGGCCACCGAGTCCCTGCTGCCAGACACTGCCCCGAGTCAGGAGAAAAACAGAAAGTTCTATTTCTAACACCAGCTGTGACCTCTCTTAGGCAGCACTTGTTATTGTTCGAGCTTGTGGTTGTGGGAGGATAGTGGGAGGATGGAGGGAAGGGATAGCTGGAGAGTTTGGGTGGGCATGTGCACGCTGCCGTATTTAAAAATGAATAACCAACAGGGACCTACTTTATAGTACAGGGAACTTCGGGATGTTATGTGGCAACCTGAATGGGAGGGGAGTTTGGGAGAGAATACATGTCTACGTATGGCTGAGTCCCCTAGCTGTTCACCTGAAACTATCACATTGTTTGTTAATCTGCTATACCCCAATACGTCCCTGTGGCTCAGAGGTTAAAGCGTCTGCCTGGAATGCCGGAGACCCGGGTTCGATCCCTGGGTCGGGAAGATCCCCTAGAGAAGGAAATGGCAGCCCACTCCAGTACTCTTGCTTGGAGAATTCCATGGGGGAGGAGCCTGGTAGGCTACAGTCCATGGGGTCGCAAAGAGTCGGACACGACTGGGTGACTTCACTCACTCACCCCAATAGGAAATAGTAAAAAAAAAAAAAAAAAAAACTCTTGTTATTACAAAATGCAACTGAAATTCGTTTCATTGGGTGTTACGAATGGTTGCCACTTGCGACAGCAGGTGTTCAGAAGCACAAGGGAAGATGCCAAAGTGGCCGCACAGGCTATCCTGGCTAAATCAGGTAGGGAGTCTAGTCGTCCTTCCCCTCGTGAGAAAGCACAAAAGCTTCTAGTTCTAGAGCCGTCTTTCCTCAAGCTTGGGCTCTGTAAGAGCTAATCACTGAAGTGACATAGCTCCAGGAGCCGGAGGTGGACAGGAGGGAGGTCTGGCACGCTGCGGCCCATGGGGTCACAGAGAGTCACAGAGGCTGAGCGACTGGGCTGACCGACACAGCACTGTTCCTGCTGCCAGTTGGTTTGGTTTTAAATAGATCATTTAAGAACAAGAGGATGATTTCCCCTTATTCAAATGTGGAAATAAGGTCTAAAGCAGCAGCCCCCTGTTTTTTTGGCACCAGGCACTGGTTTTGTGGAGACAGTTTTCCAAAGACGAGGTCCAGGATGATTCAAGCACATTTCATTTACTGTGTACTTTATTTCTATAATTATTGTTATTATTACAGGTAAGCTGTCGCAAAGAGTCGGACACGACTGGGTGACTTCACTCACTCACCCCAATAGGAAATAGTTAAAAAAAAAAAAAAAAAAAACTCTTGTTATTACAAAATGCAACTGAAATTCGTTTCATTGGGTGTTACGAATGGTTGCCACTTGCGACAGCAGGTGTTCAGAAGCACAAGGGAAGATGCCAAAGTGGCCGCACAGGCTATCCTGGCTAAATCAGGTAGGGAGTCTAGTCGTCCTTCCCCTCGTGAGAAAGCACAAAAGCTTCTAGTTCTAGAGCCGTCTTTCCTCAAGCTTGGGCTCTGTAAGAGCTAATCACTGAAGTGACATAGCTCCAGGAGCCGGAGGTGGACAGGAGGGAGGTCTGGCACGCTGCGGCCCATGGGGTCACAGAGAGTCACAGAGGCTGAGCGACCGGGCTGACCGACACAGCACTGTTCCTGCTGCCAGTTGGTTTGGTTTTAAATAGATCATTTAAGAACAAGAGGATGATTTCCCCTTATTCAAATGTGGAAATAAGGTCTAAAGCAGCAGCCCCCTGTTTTTTTAGCACCAGGCACTGGTTTTGTGGAGACAGTTTTCCAAAGACGAGGTCCAGGATGATTCAAGCACATTTCATTTACTGTGTACTTTATTTCTATAATAATTATTATTATTACAGGTAAGCACTGGAGTGGATTGCCATTTCTTTCTCCAGAGGACCTTCCCTACCCAGGGATCGAACCCGGGACTCCTGTATTGTAGGCAGACGCTTTACCGTCCGAGCCACAAGGCAAGTCCTATTATTATTATGACATTATTATTATTATTACAGTTCCCCCTCACATCATCAGCCTTAGATGCTGGAGGGTGGGGAAAGTGAAAGTGTTAGTCACTCAGTCATGTCCAACTTTGTGTGACCCCCATTGACGGTAGCCTGACAGATTCCTCTATCCATGGGATTCTCCAGGCAAGAATACTGGAGTGGGTTGCCATTTCCTTCTCCAAGGGATCTTCCCGACCCAGGGATTGAACCCGGGTTTCCTGGATTGCAGGCAGATTCTTTACCATCTGAGCCACCAGGGACTAGAGGAGGTTGGGGACCCCTGGTCTCAATGACCCTTAGGTAAGAGAGCATCAGTTTATCCTTTTGACCATGGACGCAGTAGATATTCAAATGTTAGATAAGCAGTTGATTAAACAAATGACATTAATTTTGATTTAAAAAGCGTGGAAGGTGCTTCCCTGTTGGCTCAGTGGTAAGGAGTCTGCCTGCCAACGCAGGATATGTGGGTTCGATCCCTTGTCCGGGAAGATCTCAAATGCTGTGGAGCAACCAAGCCCAAGTGCTGCAACTACTAAAACCCACGGAGCAACAAAGACCCAGCACAATCAAAATTAAATAAATAAATATCTTTAAAAATATGGAAGGGCAATGGCTTGACTCTGAGCACAGTTAGAGGGAGGTTGCGCCCCGTGTCCTGGGAAGTGGTGGGACGGGCCACTGGGCCACTTGCCCCTTGAAAACAGCAAATGACACATGGTATAGAGACTGCCTGCAAATAAATCAGGAGAGTCTCCCATAGATACTAGATGGACAAAGAAACGATTGGCAATTTTTTGCCAGTGAGTAATGACTGATACAGTCATAATGCAATGTGTAACTTAGAGGTATTCTAAGACATGGGTGTTTTGTATTTTGCTTCTTCTTTTTTTTTTTTTTTTTAAACTAGGAAAGACTTTTTAGGAGAATTTAGCTCAGAAAATTCTTTTCTGACTGCAGAAGACAGGTTCAGGAGAACCCTGTCCAGCCATCACCCATGGGGATAACCCAACAAGGTCGTGAACAGCCACTGCCTCCCGGGTGCTGCTGGCCAAGGCCTGTGAAGCAACTTGTGGGTTGATAGAGAAAGGAAATAGTGATTCTGCAGAGAAAGCCACCTCCTCCAGCTGTGGCCTGCTCTGGGCCCACTGGTCACAGATAAAATACAGGACACCCAGTCCAATTTGATGGGTATATGCTACATTTCAAATAAATATATATTATATATTACACATATTATATATTTCCGATAAATGGTGAAATTTTTTTAGTATGAATATTTCCCAAATATGGCATGGGATATACTCAAATATATATATATATATACTGTAACTTAGGACAAAGATGTACTAACACAAGTATTAAATTATATATACACATATTATAAAAAGTTAGTATATTATGCCAAAAAGTTATTACAGATCTGAAATTCAAACTCAAATTCAAATTCAGAAATGCAGGGCATATTGTCTTTTTCTTTGCCAAACCTGGCAACCCTCCCACACAGTGACCCAGGTCACGTAGTGACTTTAGAGGAGAGCCACAGAGGGTTTCCCAGCCCCTCCCTGACACGTGCCCACCTTCACCTCCCTCCCCTCTCTGCTCAGAGGCCCCCTTGCGGGAGAGCCCTTCCCTGACCATCCCATATGTCACTGCACCCTTCATTCCCACACTCCCACCTCCTTACCCTGCCTTATTGTCTTCCATAGCTTATCATTCTATGACATGAAAGTGAAAGTCACTCAGTCATGTCCCACTCTTTGTGACCCCATAGACTGCAGCACGCCAGGCCTCCCTGTCGATCACCAGCTCCAGAGCTTATTCAAACTCATGTCCATCAAATCANCCACACTCCCACCTCCTTACCCTGCCTTATTGTCTTCCATAGCTTATCATTCTATGACATGAAAGTGAAAGTCACTCAGTCATGTCCCACTCTTTGTGACCCCATAGACTGCAGCACGCCAGGCCTCCCTGTCGATCACCAGCTCCAGAGCTTATTCAAACTCGTGTCCATCAAATCAGTGATGCCATCTAACCATCTCATCCTCTGTTGTCCCCTTCTCCTCCTGCCTTTAATCTTTCCCAGCATCAGGGTCTTTTCCACTGAGTCAGTTATTTGCATCAGGTGGCCACAGTATTGGAGTTTCAGCTTAAGCAGCAGTCCTTCCAATGAACACCCAGGATTGATTTCATTTAGGATGTACTGGTTGGCTCTCCTTGCCATCCAAGGGACTCTCAAGAGTCTTCAGCATCACAGTTCAAAAGCATCAGTTCTTCTGCGCTCAGCTTTCTTTATAGTCCAACTCTCACATCCATACATGACCACTGGAAAAACCACAGCCTTGACTAGATGGACCTTTGTTGGCAACGTAATGTCTCTGCTTTTTAATATGATGTCTATATGTCCATGGAATTCTCCAGGCCAGAATACTGGAGTGGGTAGCCGTTCCCTTCTCCAGGGGAATCTTTCCAACCCAGGGATTGAACCTAGGTCTCCCGCATTACAGGTGGATTCTTTACCAACTCCCCTGGAGAAGGAAATGGCAACCCACTCCAGTATTCTTGCCTGGAGAATCCCATGGACAAAGGAGCCTGGTGGGCTACAGTCCACGGGGTCGCAAAGAGTCGGACACGACTGAGCGACTTCACTTTCACTTTCACTTTCTTTACCAACTGAACCACTGTATATAAGTAAAGTTTATTTTCTACCTCCCCTGATCAGCTCCACGAGGCCAAGGTTATGTCATCTTTTCTCTCAGCTGTTCAGCCGCATCATAGACCTCACTAAGGATTTATGGAATTGCGTGAACAGGAGAGGTTACCTGGAGAAGGAGAAAAACACTGGGATGAAAGCAGAGGCTGCTGCTGCTGCTGCTGCTAAGTCGCTTCAGTCGTGTCTAAACTAAGGCAAATGTTTCCAGGCACCTCAGCTCCCTGACAGATGTGTGTCGTAGCCAGCCCTCCTCTCACATTTGTGGGGGCCCAGCTTACCAGCTTATCCGTTTCCTTAGGTCCAAGGTGGCCCTGAGGTTCTGCCTTCCTCACCGGCTCCCAGCTGATGCTGATATAACAAAGGGAGTCATTTAAGGGCATGAGGCTGGAGGTCAAAGAGCGAGCAGATCACTCCCGGAAGATTCTGCAATTCTGTTACATTGTAGGAACCTGCATTAGGAAAACGTCTAAGTTACTTGAGAAAGAGTATTTCTCAAAAAAGTAGGAATCCGATCTTCCTGAATACAGTAGACCCCAGTTTTATAAAAGAAATCATCTGCTTGCATTAGAGTCCCTTATTTCTGAAGGAAAGAAACAAATACAGAACTAATAAACACCACCTCTCCAAGGTGAATGGGGGGAAAGATGCCACTGTCACCGGGAGGCTGTCTTTTTTAAATTTATTTATTTTTTATTAATTTTTATTGGAGCTTAGTTGCTTTACAACACTGTGTTAATTTTTACTATACAGCAAAGTGAATCAACTGTATGTTTACATATATCCCCTCTCTTTTTGGATTTCCCGTGTGTTTAGGTCACCGCAGAGCACTGAGTTCTCCGATCTATAAAGCAGGCTCTCGGGAGTCATCTATTTTATACATTGTATCAATAGTGTACATATGTGAATCCCAGGGTCCCAGATCATCCCACCCGCACCCTGGGATAACGGCTTCTATTCACTCAGCATCTCAAGAGAAGTTTTAACTGGTGCCGAGAGCAGGGGCACAGGCCTTGCCTTGAATTCCCAACACCCAGAGGGCCACACTGGTCACACGTATCAAGGCCCATCATGAGGGCAGAGGACGCGCCTCTCTCCCTTCCTTCAGTCTCAGTCTCCCTGGGAAGTAAGCCAGAGCTTACTTAAACCAAACCAAAACAAAAAACAGGTGATTTGCACAGAGGACACCTTCTAAAAGATTGAATTTTGATTCTGGGCATGCCTGCGGGGATGTTCCTCCTATATCCACCCCCTGATGTGCTTCATTTGCCATGAATTAGGAAAGGGGCTAAAAATGGCTACCTGGGAAGTATTTTCATTATCAGCCTTCTATCCACGAGCACCTTTTTAAAACCCACATGTCATCTCAGTCGTGATCATTTAAACAGAAATCGTGTTTACGTTTCCCAAACAAGTCAGTATAGAATACAGTTTCACCCATACCAATCATTTGCCTTCTTTCATTTGTGTGGAAGAGGAAAATAAACCATCCATTGAAACACAGATACATACAAATACCTTGTATAATAAAAAACCAAAATAGATCCAACCTGGCCTGTGATTAGAAATAACAGGCATTTGAAATTCAGTGACAATATAACTCTTTGGAAACATCACCAGTTTAGGTATATTCATTCTGTTTTGTTGTAAACACTATTAATTGTTTAATATCATTCGGACCAGGAAAGCCTTAGTGAAAATTACAAAAGTGTATCATCTGGGAGACCTGTATCCAGCCTTGCTTCTGTGGTTTTGCTTCAGGCAAGAGTTCTCTATCTCTGGATCTCAACTTCCTTGCTTGGAAAAATGAAAGAATTGAACCAAATTTACCTAGCAGTAACTCTGAGTCTGTCATTTCATACTGCCTGGAAAATAAGGTGAGGGCAATCCCACGCTCTCCTTCCTTGAGAAACAGCGCCACCTCCAGGTCACAATCACCATAGCGGAGAGCTGCGGGGGGTTGCTCCTCCTGCAGACAGGAGTTGTTCACCAGATCCGCAGAAACCCACCCCGCGGTGTCCTTGGGGACGTGGTCACACATTTGCGAGTCTGCCAGCTGGGTTAAGATCAATGTGTGTGGACATGGAGCCAAGCTGAGCTAACTGGGCCACAGGGGAGAGACGCATGACCTTGGTCTAATTATCACAGCCCCCAGCTCACGAAGTTCACCCACGGAACAATTTCTGGAAAAGGATGCAAGCAAGGAACACACGGGATTAACCAAAGCCCATAAAATAATGATAATGGGCACACCTTTTCTCTATGCGATTCCACTTTAGACAGTTTCCAGCGGCTCTTATTTCAGCAAGACGTCCCTGGGAGACAGCACTTGTGTACTTTTGTCAAGAAAAATTGTGTGGCGGGCTCCTAAGCAAGCACCATTCTTTTCCCACTCAGCAGAATATTTATCAAGCCACCACTTAATGCCAGCCCAGTGCTAAGGGCTCTCATAGAATTATTTTTATGGAATTTCCACCACAGCCCTTGTGTGGTGTGTTTCAGCACAGGAAATGGAAACTCAGAGAGTCAGAGAAATGACCATTCTAGGCTTCGAGCTTGAAGGTGCAGACATTCACGGTCACGCAGTGCTCCCGAGTAAGGAGGGACCACAGTTGACCAAGAATGGGACTGCAAACACCCCTTTTCAAGGCTTATCTGTCAGCACAGGGTTGTCCCGTTACATGTAATCAGCAGTTGGGAAGCAAAGGCAGTTCAAGAACTCAGTTTCTTTCTTTAAAGTGTGATCTGCACTCAGAAGGCCAGTCATACTCAGCCCCAGCTCCCTAAGCTGCATGAATGAGGCTCAGTGTAAGGTGTGATATGGTGATTCGAAACGATGACTCCTCTGAGAAATGGAGGACAGAATATTTATAGCAGTCCTTCTGAACCTTCCTACGCTGCTGATGGGAATGTAAATTGGTGCAGCCACTATGGAGGACAGAGTGCTGCTAAGTCACTTCAGTCGTGTCCGACTCTGTGTGACCCCATAGACGGCAGCCCACCAGGCTTCCCCATCCCTGGGATTCTCCAGGCAAGAATACTGGAGTGGGTTGCCATTTCCTTCTCCAATGCATGAAAGAGAAAAGTGAAAGTGAAGTTGCTCAGTCTGTCTGACTGTTAGCGACCCCATGGACTGCAGCTCACCAGGCTACTCCGTCCATTGGATTTTCCAGGCAAGAGTACTGGGGTGGGGTGCCATTGCCTTCCCCGATGGAGCACAGAGTGGAAGCTCCTTAAAAAACTAACAATAGAAGTACCACATAATCCAGCAACCCCACTCCTGGGCATATATCCAGCGAAAAACATGGTTTGAGAGGATACATGCCCCCCTCACCCCCGCCGTGTTCATAGAGGTGCTGTTCACAATAGCTAAAACGTGGAAGTGACTTAAATGGTCATGGACAGATGAGTGAATAAAGAGGATGTTGTGTATATACACGAAGAAATATTACTCAGCTGCCAAAAAGAACGAAATGATGCCATTTGCAGCAACATGGATGGACCCAGAATTATCATACTAAATGACATAAGCCAGACAGAGAAAGGCTAATGTCGTATGATATCACTCATATGAGGATCTTAAAAAACAAATAATACAGAGGAACTTATATAAAGAACAGAGACGGTCTCTCAGACCTAGAAAAAGAACTTACGGTTAGGTGGCTGAGAGGTTAAAGCGTCTGCCTCCAATGCGGGAGACCTGGGTTCGATCCCTGGGTTGGGAAGATCCCCTGGAGAGGGAAATGGCAACCCACTCCAGTATTCTTGCCTGGAGAATCCCATGGACGGAGGAGCCTGGTAGATTACAGTCCACGGGGTCACAAAGAGTCGGACACGACTGAGCGACTTTACCTTTTACCTTACCTGTGGGGCCAGGGTAGCTGGAGGGATAGATTGAGAGTTTGAGACAGACATGGACGCACTGCTATATTTGACATAAATAACCAACGGGGACCTACTGTATAGCACAGGGAAGTCTGCTCTGTAATCACCTAAATGGGAAAAGAATTTTAAAAAGAATAGATGTGTGTGTGTATGAATGAATCACTTTTCTGTACTTGTGCTCCTGAAACTAACACAACGTTGTTACTCAGCAATACTCCAACATAAAATAAAGATTTCCTAAAGACTGTCCCTTTGATATTATTCCATCATTCCCTACATTTTCTTGATGGGGAAAGGGGCAGAGCACCCCCAAGACTGTGGAAAAGCATCATGGCTGGAAATACCATGTTCCCCTGCACCCCTGAGGAGAGAGGTGCAGAGCCCTGATCCAGGGCAAAGTGCTCCAGACTCTGTATCTCAAGCTTTCCTGTATTCACACTCGCCGAGATGACTGTAGTTGGAAAGACTGGGTTTCCCAGTCTATCTCTCTGACTACGCTTTACAGAATACTGGGCACATATATACAAAGTAACTAAATATTTTCTATTGTATTAGTAAAAATATGAATTTTTACTAATACTAGCAAAATATTAATTTTTTTCAAACTCTGATGTTGCAGAAGATTCTTGAGAGTCCCTTGGACTCCAAGGAGATCAAACCGGTCAATCCTAAAGGAAATCAACCTTGAATATTTACTGGAAGGGTTGATGCTGAAGCTAAAGCTGAAGCTGCAATACTTTGGCCACCTAATGTGAAGAGCTGACTCATTAGAAAAGACCCTGATGCTGGGAAAGATTGAGGGCAGGAGGAGAAGGGGACGACAGAGGATGAGATGGCTGGATGGCATCACTGACTCAGTGGACACGAGCTTCAGCAAGCTCCAGGAGATGGTGAAGGGCAGAGAAGACTGACATGCTGCAGTCCATGGGATGGCAAGGAGTTGGACTCAACCGAGCGATTGAACAACAACAGCAAATATTAGTAAAAAAAAAAAAAAAAAAGGTATGATCTATGTGCAGAAAATGGAAATTATGCAAGTTGGGGTGATTTGGCATCTTTGAAGCGGCAATGAAGTTACCTTAGGACAGAGCCCAAGGAAGGAGCCTGGCTGAGAGGGGATGAGGGAACTCCTGGTGAACTTTGGATCGTGGGTAGAAGTGGGAAGAGATTCAGAAGGAACGAGGCAGCAGCACTGAGTTGTGTCTCTGAGAAAGGAGAAGTTAAACTATGGCAGCCGAACCACAGGCAGACGCCAGAAAAAGAAAAATGGCATAAGCAAAAAATTTCTCAGTTTTAAGCATCTCTTCTCAGTACTCAGAGGAAATTATGTTGTTCAGGGTTGTGTAATCACCAAGTTACAGCTAATTAGAAACTGAGAACCAAATGCCTGATGGTTGCTCCTGTTGTTCGGTCGCTCTGTTGTGTCTGACTCTTTGCAACTCCATGGACTGCAGCACGCCAGGCTTCCTTGTCCTTCACCAGCTCCCAGAGTTTGTTCAAACTCATGTCTACTGAGTCGATGATGCCATCCAACCATCTCATCCTCTGTCGTCCCCTTCTCCTCCCGCCTTCAGTCTTTTCCAGCATCAGGGTCTTTTCCAATGAGTGGGCTCTTTGCATCAGGTGGCTTGATGGCTGGTATACAGTCTTTTTTGCATGCAATCAGAATGTGTCAGTTCCATAGTGTCTTGGAGGTTAGGGCTGAGAAGGAGGAAACAGAAGGAAGCCAGGGCAGCGGGCAGCTAATGGTCATGCCAAAGAGGCAACGACCAAGGATAAACTAGAACAGAAAAGCAGAACTGTGCACAAGACGTGTGTCTCTGAGAGAGTACTGTTCTGAGGGCCCCAACAGCGGCAGCTGTGTCTGAGCTAACCCTGCTTGGAACCAGGTAAGATCTTTCTCAAGCCGCAGTGATGATGATGGCAGATTAGCTACCTGTCGTCATCTGTCAGTGTCATCCAAGAGTCTAACCCTGCTAGCTTCCTCTTTTCCTTCTTTCCACTCTTTGACCCGTGACCCAGGCTCTCCTTGTACAACTTCTATTCTGCAGGAGGCTAGGACAACAGAGAGTGAATGTCAGTTATCACTGTTTGTAAAAAAAGGGCTAATAAGCCAGGATAGAGAGTACCTACGGTTGTTTCTGCAGCATCCAGAGCATAGTCGTCAGCGCGTTGTTTTCTGAGATGGCTTTATTTTGTTCTTGGTGGCATCTGGAGGACTGATGTAAGTCCCAGAGAGGTGAAATGTTAGAAATTAAGAGTACGTATCCCTTTTGATGACTGCAAGTAGTGTGCACAGAAGTGAGTGCTAAATGCATGGTATAATGAAGCCTGCATTCGGGCACAGCTGTTCCCATAGAGAGGTCCCCGTGTTTCATTCAGCTGACACATTTAGCTGAACACCTTCTATGTGCTGTGTGCTGGGCATAGGGTGATGGCAGCAACAGGCCCAGGCCTCAGGTGACTCTAATGGAATGTAAGCAGATGAGGCATTTGGTTGGATCTAGAGGAGATGAGCGGAGAAGGGAATGGCACCCCACGCCAGTACTCTTGCCTGGAAAATCCCATGGATGGAGTAGCCTGGTGGGCTGCAGTCCATGGGGTCGCTAAGAGTCGGACATGACTGAGCGACTTCACTTTCACTTTTCACTTTCATGCATTGGAGAAGGAAATGGCAACCCACTCCAGTGTTCTTGCCTGGAGAATCCCAGGGACGGCGGAGCCTGGTGGGCTACCGTCTATGGGGTCGCACAGAGTCAGACATGACTGAAGCGACTTAGCAGCAGCAGCAGCAGCAGAGGAGATGAGAGCTTACGCAGGGGAATAAGCGATACCTCCCTAAGGGGTAAGGTCAGTAGCTGGAGCGGGGCTTTACCTGAGCAGAGTCCAGGACATGTAAAAAGATGAGGACTGTTATCTATGAGGAGCACCTGATAACTGACCAAGAGGTTTTAGCCCTTTGTGACCCGTCGTATTTTCAGTTCCCTGAATGAACCAGGCTTTAGGTCCGGCCAGCCTGAAGGTCCCCTTGTGCCAGCTTGGTAAAGACACTTCCTCTGGACTAGGACAACCAAAGGATGGGCATCGTCCCGGGGACTGAGCAAACCCACGTCCCCACGCGTGGCCTCGAGCCCCGCATGTGGTTCCCGAGTCTGCCCTGAGGGAGCTGCTGCCTTAGACATTTGCTCAAGGTGAAAGGCTTCCCCACACCGCAACCCCTCCGCCTCCCCTCTCAAGCCTTGCCTTAGAGATGACTGTCTCCGGTAAACCTGCCCAGCCCCTCACAGCTGGAAGTTGCTCCCTTTTTTCCAGGCTCATGTCACCCTGTATTTCTCCCTAGTTGGCCTCATCACAATTACAACACGTGTGTGCATGTAACTGTCCTCCCCATGAGCATGTAAGTTCCCAGAAAGAAGTCATGCTCACTGCCATAACTCCTGCATGTGGGCTGCCCTCAGTAAATGCTTCCTGAATCCGTGGGTGGTGGAACGGATGGGAGGCTCAAGTCAGGACTCATTAGAAGCTTCCTTATCCTTCTAAGGAGAATAGCTTGACCACACTCCTCACTCCATGCAGACTGGGCATGCCAGGGGTTCCCTATTCGAAATGCTGAGTCTACGTATCAGACAAGGTCATGGAGGCTGAGCCTGGACAGGTTCTGGGCTTTCACCCTCTGTTTTCTTATTTGCTCTCTGAACAACAGAAGACAACTCTCACTTTGCAAAAATAATCTACATCAGCCAAGTGACCACCCACGCTTGGAACACAAACTGCCAACCGTTTCCATTTCATGGTGTCTGGCCACTATTCGCTTATTTTAAAATTATTAACTGGACACCTACCATGTGACACCAGTCTAGGGGCTGATCCTTCCATTCTCTTGGTAGCTTTCGGGAACACAGTTTGCTTGGGTTACCCTCTGTTTTGTAGCAATGGAAGGGATGGAGACTTTCACCCTCTAACTGTGAAGCACCTGACTTAGACTCCAGACTTGCTGTCTCATTCGTAGAACTTGTCCACGAGAAGGAGGGTGAGGTCACTAGAATGAATCTGACTTACAAGGAACGTGTGTCGAACAATCACAAACCATG
The DNA here is from genome assembly GCA_006410675.1 of Oreotragus oreotragus. Taxonomy (NCBI): domain Eukaryota; kingdom Metazoa; phylum Chordata; class Mammalia; order Artiodactyla; family Bovidae; genus Oreotragus; species Oreotragus oreotragus. The sequence goes on along the minus strand of SJYX01023266.1, from coordinate 353,498 downwards.
GCCAGACGGATTTCCTGCATAGTAAAGAGTACTTGCTTGAGGACTATTTCTAGGAACACTAACTAGGTTAACGATGTGCAGTTTCATAAAGGAAGTACTAGAAAAAGATTTTATGTGACTACAAACTGATCTTCAATGGGACGCCCCGAACGGCCACATCTTCCGTAAGGGGTTGGTGCATAGTCTTTCCCCCCAACTCCATCCTCCCGAGCCTGCCCAGGCCACCCAGCCTCTCTCCCAGGGCCTCCCCACCCCTTCCTCCACACCTGGAACAATAGGAAACCCCCCCCACCTCCAGTTGCTGAATATTTTAATAGCACCCCTACTTATATTTCGAGCTTCAAAATCACTGCACATGGTGATTGAAGCCATGAAATTAAAAGACGCTTACTCCTTGGAAGAAAAGTTATGACCAACCTAGACAGCATGTTAAAAAGCAGAGACATTACTTTGTCAACAAAGGTCCGTCTAGTCAAGGCTATGGTTTTTCCAGTAGTCATGTATAGATGTGAAAGTTGGACTATAAAGAAAGCTGAGTGCAGAAGAATTGATGCTTTTAAACTGTGGTGTTAGAGAAGACTCTTAAGAGCCCCTTGGATGGCAAGGAGATCCAATCAGTCCATCCTAAAGGAAATCAGTCCTGGGTGTTCTTTGGAAGTACTGATGTTGAAGCTGAAACTCCAATATTTTGGCCACCTCATGCGAAGAGCTGACTTATTGGAAAAGACCCTGATGCTGGGAAAGATTGAGGGTAGGAGGAGAAGGGGATGACAGATGATGAGATGGCTGGATGGCATCACTGACTCAATGGACATGAGTTTGGGTGGACTCAGGGAGTTGCTGAGGGACAGGGAGGCCTGGCATGCTGCAGTTCATGGGGTCACAAAGAGTCAGACAGGACTGAGTGACTGAACTGAACTGAATTGAACTTACAGGTGAAGGATTCTGTAAAGAATTCAGTGAGGATTCTATATTCTTGATTCTATAAAGGATGCTATAAAGAAGCATCTAAATACTTGGTTCTTAATCCTATGGTGTCCAAACATGAAATGCATTGTTTTCAGGGCATTTGGTGTTTAACACAGCAGAGGGAGCCCTTCCCTAGCTTAAAGGATGCTACAGAGACCAACAAGATGGCTACTTAGCCAGCCAGACTGCCCAAACGGCACATCACAGACTGGGCGGTCTAAACAACAGGCATTTATTTGCTCCGTTCCGAAGGCCAGAAGTCTGAAATTAAGGTGTTGGCAGGGCTGATTTCTCCTGAGGTCTCTCTCCTTGGCTTGTAGAGGACTGTCTACTCCCTGTGTCCTCACAGAGGCTTCCCTGTGCGTGTCCGACTTTCCTCCTATCAGGGCACCAGTTGTATTGGATTAGAGCCCAGTCTACTGACTTCGTTTTCTCTTAATCACCTCTTCAGAGGCCCTGTTTCTAAACACAGTCACATTCTGACATCCTATCGGACTTTGACATATGAATTTGGAGTGGGGTGGACTGGGGGTGGGG
>SJYX01023266.1:275132-327549 GCA_006410675.1 Oreotragus oreotragus | reverse complement strand
GTTATGACCAACCTAGACAGTATATTCAAAAGCAGAGACATTACTTTGTCAACTAAGGTCCATCTAGTCAAGGCTATGGTTTTTCCTGTGGTCATGTATGGATGTGAGAGTTGGACTGTGTAGAAGGCTGAGCGCCGAAGAACTGATGCTTTTGAACTGTGGTGTTGGAGAAGACTCTTGAGAGTCCCTTGGACTGCAAGGAGATCCAACCAGCCATTCTGAAGATCAGCCCTGGGATTTCTTTGGAAAGAATGATGCTGAAGCTGAAATTCCAGTACCTTTGCCACCTCATGCGAAGAGTTGACTCATTGGTAAAGACTCTGATGCTGGGAGGGATTGGGGGCAGGAGGAGAAGGGGACGACAGAGGATGGGATGGCTGGATGGCATCACTGACTCATTGGACGTGAGTCTGGGTAAACTCCAGGAGTTGGTGATGGACAGGGAGGCCTGGCGTGCTGTGATTCATGGGGTCACAAAGAGTCGGACAGGACTGAGCGACTGAACTGAACTGAACTGAGACACCAGGGAAGCCCTGAGAGGGAATCACGGAGCCTGTGAAGTTACCCAGCCCATGAAAGCTAACTGCACCATATTTCAAGGCCGCTCTCACCTTCTGAGATGTCCCCCACTCTCTCTATGGGGTTTGCTTCTCTCTAAACAAGTCCACTTCTTGCCTATCTCTTTGTCTTTCACTGATTTTTTCTATGGTAAGACATCAAGCACCTGAGCTTCTTTAAGTCCTGAAACCAGGTGTGTGATCTCAGTTGGAAGACTGTGGGTTTTGGCTGAGTTCAGGTCTTTGCCTTGTGGGTTTGAGTCCTAAACTGAGTTCTGGCTGGGTTTGAGTCCCCGCACATGAGTTGAAGTCCCAGTCTGAGGTGAACAGTTTCAATGCCTCCTGCTTCCTCCGACCTAAGTAGAACTGGGCTCACAGTAATGTGATGATTCATGCTTCACAGAGCCACTTCAAAAGCCCACAGGCCAAGGTCATTCTTTGCTCCTCTTAGATGCCTGTGTGGGCAGCCAGCCACTGCTCAAAACACATAGGAATTCCACCCCTGGAATTTCCCTCAACACTTAGAGAACTGGGTTGACATGGTTTCTGGGACTGATCCCATCTCTACCTATTGCCCTGGGGCAAGTGGACTAGAGTCCAGCTTTCTTCTGTAGATAATGCCTAACAAAGATGGTCAAGCCCTCTCCCCTCCACCTCCACTCTCATGATGGAAAAAGGAGCTCACAGGTCAAAATAGCAAAAGACATTTGATAAGCATAACAATTTCCAAAACAAACACTGGATTACAGATTCCATCAGAAACAGAGATGTTGTNAATGCCTAACAAAGATGGTCAAGCCCTCTCCCCTCCACCTCCACTCTCATGATGGAAAAAGGAGCTCACAGGTCAAAATAGCAAAAGACATTTGATAAGCATAACAATTTCCAAAACAAACACTGGATTACAGATTCCATCAGAAACAGAGATGTTGTCAAAATCCAAGAAGTTAGGTTTGGAAGGCATCACCGACTCCAACGGCCATCAGTTTGAGCAACTCAGGGAGATAGTGAAAGACAAGAAGGAGCCTGGCGTGCTGCCGTCCATGGGGTCACAAAGAGGTGGACATGACTGAGCGACTGAACAACGACAAATAAATTATTAAGAAATTAGGGATGAGGGGCAGTTAAAGATGTAAGTGTGAGATAATACTGAACTGCCCACATTCCACAGACATAGGAAATTTACAGATGAAGAGGAATCAATTGCCTTCGGGAAAATGTCTGAAAACTGGCTGAACAACTCCTCCACAACAAAGGGTAAAAGAGTCACATCCAGAAGCTGGGAGAGGCGAGGATGTGGTCTCACCAAAATCCCCACCCTTGGTGCGGAGACCCACCATCAGGAGGGAGCTTCACAAATCACAGAGCTTCTCCCTGAGGAGGGAAGCAGCTCTGCCCACATCAGGCACCCCGACCTTGGGCCCGATCTCTGATGGCCTCGGCCCAAAATAACTTGCAGTAGGGCTTGGGTTCCTGGCCAGAGACTGAGGCCTAGTCTTGGTGGTTAGAGCACCAAATTCTAGCCATTAGGCCTGTGGTCAATGACCAGAGCCCTGGCCCCTCAGCTCTGCAGGAAAAAAAGTCCAGAAAGACAGAAAGTAGGGCAGCAAGTAAATATTAGGAGGAAAAAGAGTACAGTACATGTGGATAGACATACAGGCAGACTCGGAGAGAAAGTCGCTGAACTGCACCCTCGTGGCTGTTTGAATTACTTTTATGGGGCATTTCTTCCAGATTTCCTTTGGCAAATCATTTTTTATTTGCCCTGGTCACAGTCCATATTTAGGCTATCTCAAGATCATCCCATGTGTGCAGTCCACTCTTAGCCAAAGTGGATATTACTGCAAAGGCCTGTGGGTAGCTTACCATCACTTGACATCCCTCCCTTTTTGACCTCCAAGGAGCCCTTCTGTGCATGTGTGGTCAGGGAGGTCTTCTGGCTTTGCAAGCATGAGAAATATGTGGTCTGGGCAGGGCCCAGCCTCCTCTCTCAATTGTCCTGCTATTCTCATCTCACCTTTTCACACTGTTCATGGGGTTCTCAAAGTCAGAATACTGGAGTGGTTGGCCATTCCCTTCTCCAGTGGACCATGTTTTGTCAGGGAAAACCACTAGATCTTCAGATATGACCTAAATCAAATCCCTTACGATTATCCAAGTGAAGTGACAAATAGATTCAAGGGATTAGATCTGATAGACAGTGTGCCTGAAGAACTATGGACGGAGGTTCATCCGGGAGGCTGTGACCAAAACCAAAGAAAAAGAAAAGGCAGAAGGCAAAGTGGTTCTCTGAGGAGGCTTTACAAATAACTGAGAAAACAAGAGAAGTGAAAGGCAAGGGAGAAAGGGAAAGATACACCCAACTGAATGCAGAGTTCCAGAGAATAGCAAGGAGAGATAAGAAAGCCTGCTTAAGTGAACAATGCAAAGAAATAGAGGAAAACACCAGAAAGACTAGAGATCTCTTCAAGAAAATTGGAGAGACCATGGGAACATTTCATGCAAGGATGGGCGCAAGAAAGAACAGAAATAGCGACGACCTAACAGGAGCAGAAGAGATTAAGAAGTGGCAGGAATACACAGAAGAGCAATACAAAAAGGTCTGAATGACCTGGATAACCACAACGTGTTACCACCTACCTGAGCCAGACATCCTGGAGCTTGAAGCAAGTGGGCCTTAGAAAGCATTACAACTAACGAAGCTAGTGGAAATAATGGGATTCCAGCTGAGCTGTTCCGAATCCTAAAATACGAAGCTGTGAAAGTGCCGCACTCAATATGTCAGCCAATTTGGAAAAGCCAGCAGTGGCCACAGGACTGGAAAAGATCAGTTTTCATTCCAACCCCAAAGAAAGATAATGCCAAAGAATGTTCAAACTAGCACACAATTACATGCATTTCACATGTTAGCAAGGTATTGCTCCAAATCCTTCAAGCTAGGCTTCAACAGTATGTGAACCAACTTGATGTACATCTTGAATTTAGAAAAGACAGAGGAATCAGAGGTCAAATTGCCAACATTAGTTGGATCATAGAGAAAGCAAAGCAATTCCAGAAAAACATCTACCTTTTCTTCATTGACTACACTAAAGCCTTTAACTGTGTGGATCACAACAAACTGTGGAAAATTCTTCAAGAGATGGGAGTACCAGACCACTTTGCCTGCCTCCTGAGAAACCTGTATGTCGGTCAAAAAGCAACAGTTAGAATCGTACATGGAACCACTGATTGGTTCTAAAATGGAAAAGGAGTACATCAAGACTGAATATTGTCACCCTGCTTATTTAAATTATATGCAAAAGTACATTATGCCAAATTCGGGGCTGGATGACTCACCAGCTGGAATTAAAATTGATGGTGATTGATAAGATTTCTCATATCAATAATCTCAGATATACAGGTGACACCACCCTTGTGGCAGAAAGCAAAAGAAACTAAAGAGCCTGTTAATGAAGGTGCAAGAGGAGAGAGAAAAAGCTGACTTAAAATTCAACAGTCAAAAAATTAAGATCATGACATCTAATCTCATCACTTCTTGGCAAATAGAAGGGGTAAAGTGTAAACAGTGACAGATTTTATTTTCTTGGACTCTAAAATCGTTGCAGATCGTGACTGAAGTCATGAAATTAAAAAGGCTTCCTCCTTGGAAGATAAGCTATGACAAACATAGACAGTGTATTAAAAAGCGGAGACATCACCTTGCCCACAAAGGTCCATCTAGTCAAAGCTATGGTTTTTCCAGTAGTCATATATGGATATCAGAGTTGTATCATAAAGAAGATTAAGCACTGAAGAACTGATGCTTTTGAATTGTGGTGCTGGAGAAGACTCTCAGGAGTCCCTTGGACTGCAAGGAGATCAAGCCAGTCAATCCTAAAGGAAATCAACCCTGAATATTCATTAGAAGGACTGGACTGATACTGAAGCTGAAGCTCCAATATTTTGTCCACCTAATGAGAGGAGCCAACTCATTGGAAAATGCCCTGATGCTGGGAATAACTGAGGGCAGGGGGAGAAAGTGGATTGAATCTGCCTACAATGCAGGAGAGCCCGGTTAGATTCCTGGGTTGGGACGATCTACTGGAGAAGGGAAAAAGCTACCCATTTCAGTATTCTGGCCTGGAGAACTAATCCATGGGATCGCAAAGAGTCAGACAGGACTGAGTGACTTTCGCTTTCATTTTGAAACTCCCCCAGTGGCACTAGTGGTAAAGAATCTATCTGCCAATACAGGAGACTTGGGTTCAATCCCTGGGTCAGGAAGATCCCCTGGAGAAGGAAATGGCAACCCAGTCCAGTATTCTTGCCTGGAGAATCCCATGGACAGAGGAGCCTGGCGGACTACGGTCCATGGGGTTGCAAAGAGTTGGACGCGACTGAAGACACTTAGCACAGGAGAAGGAGGTGGCAGAGGCTGTGATGGTTAGACAGCATCACCAGCTAAACAGACATGAATGTGAGCAGACTCCTGGCAACAGTGAAGGACCGGGAAGCCTGCAAAGCTGCGCTTCATGAGGTCACAGAGAGTTGAAAAGGACTTACTAACTAAACAACAACAAACACATATTGTACGATAATTATATCTCAATGAAACGGGATGAATACTAAAAACAAAATAAAATAACTGGTTGATTTGAAGCAGGACAAATATGGACCCATGGTAAGAGAATGTCATGAACTGGAGTTGGTGATGGACAGGGAGACCTGGCATGCTGGAGTTCATGGGGTCACACAGAGTAGGACACGACCGAGTGACCGAAGTGAATTGAACGGAATGATTATGACTGTTTATTCCCACTCAGTGTACCTTGGATCTAATTTAAAATGAAGCAGAAAAGAAAGAATACTTTTTAAACGAAAGAACATGTGGAATAAAAAAGCTGGGCAGGGGAAGCCCTTGGTTTCCAGATCACACAAAAGAGGCAGTGACTGATTTCTTCAAGACCTGGAAAACTTCCAAAATGTAAGAGGAAATTAGCATTGAGTCTTAGAAAAGCTCCTCTGTCCATGGCATTCTCCAGAGTAAGAATACTGGAGTGGGTTGCCACGCTCTCCTCCAGGAGATCTTCCCAACCCAGGGATTGAACCTGGGTCTCTTGAGTCTATTGCATTGGCAGGCGGTTCTTTACCACCAGCACAGGAACCCCTCGTCTGAACACATCTGGAGAGATTGCTGTCACTTCCACACACCCAGACCTTAGGCTCCCTGCTTTTGTATGGCCTCCGCCTCCCCAGCGCCTCTGGGTCCTTTCCATCAGCCTTGAGATACACTTATGGCTCTCCCATTTGGGGGACAGAAAGCCTAAGAGTGAAGCCGGACCTCTCTCCTCCCTACAGCCAACACGTGCGGCAGTAGCTCTGTCCCACGCCTTCCCAGCAAACCTTCTCGAAAACGGGCCCCCTGCATTCTCGGTCTCGGCCCTAAGCCCGCGCTTTCACCCTCCACCGGCAACACGTGTGCTCCACCAGGTCACAGGTGGCTGCTCAGCGCCTGGCTCTTCTGACATTTTGGTGCCCTTTGACCCTGGGCCACTTCCTGTGGGCATCCCCTTCCCTTGGCAGCTGGGGCGGCACGCTGATTTTNAGGTCTGAATGACCTGGATAACCACAACGTGTTACCACCTACCTGAGCCAGACATCCTGGAGCTTGAAGCAAGTGGGCCTTAGAAAGCATTACAACTAACGAAGCTAGTGGAAATAATGGGATTCCAGCTGAGCTGTTCCGAATCCTAAAATACGAAGCTGTGAAAGTGCCGCACTCAATATGTCAGCCAATTTGGAAAAGCCAGCAGTGGCCACAGGACTGGAAAAGATCAGTTTTCATTCCAACCCCAAAGAAAGATAATGCCAAAGAATGTTCAAACTAGCACACAATTACATGCATTTCACATGTTAGCAAGGTATTGCTCCAAATCCTTCAAGCTAGGCTTCAACAGTATGTGAACCAACTTGATGTACATCTTGAATTTAGAAAAGACAGAGGAATCAGAGGTCAAATTGCCAACACTAGTTGGATCATAGAGAAAGCAAAGCAATTCCAGAAAAACATCTACCTTTTCTTCATTGACTACACTAAAGCCTTTAACTGTGTGGATCACAACAAACTGTGGAAAATTCTTCAAGAGATGGGAGTACCAGACCACTTTGCCTGCCTCCTGAGAAACCTGTATGTCGGTCAAAAAGCAACAGTTAGAATCGTACATGGAACCACTGATTGGTTCTAAAATGGAAAAGGAGTACATCAAGACTGAATATTGTCACCCTGCTTATTTAAATTATATGCAAAAGTACATTATGCCAAATTCAGGGCTGGATGACTCACCAGCTGGAATTAAAATTGATGGTGATTGATAAGATTTCTCATATCAATAATCTCAGATATACAGGTGACACCACCCTTGTGGCAGAAAGCAAAAGAAACTAAAGAGCCTGTTAATGAAGGTGCAAGAGGAGAGAGAAAAAGCTGACTTAAAATTCAACAGTCAAAAAATTAAGATCATGACATCTAATCTCATCACTTCTTGGCAAATAGAAGGGGTAAAGTGTAAACAGTGACAGATTTTATTTTCTTGGACTCTAAAATCGTTGCAGATCGTGACTGAAGTCATGAAATTAAAAAGGCTTCCTCCTTGGAAGATAAGCTATGACAAACATAGACAGTGTATTAAAAAGCGGAGACATCACCTTGCCCACAAAGGTCCATCTAGTCAAAGCTATGGTTTTTCCAGTAGTCATATATGGATATCAGAGTTGTATCATAAAGAAGATTAAGCACTGAAGAACTGATGCTTTTGAATTGTGGTGCTGGAGAAGACTCTCAGGAGTCCCTTGGACTGCAAGGAGATCAAGCCAGTCAATCCTAAAGGAAATCAACCCTGAATATTCATTAGAAGGACTGGACCGATACTGAAGCTGAAGCTCCAATATTTTGTCCACCTAATGAGAGGAGCCAACTCATTGGAAAATGCCCTGATGCTGGGAATAACTGAGGGCAGGGGGAGAAAGTGGATTGAATCTGCCTACAATGCAGGAGAGCCCGGTTAGATTCCTGGGTTGGGACGATCTACTGGAGAAGGGAAAAAGCTACCCATTTCAGTATTCTGGCCTGGAGAACTAATCCATGGGATCGCAAAGAGTCAGACAGGACTGAGTGACTTTCGCTTTCATTTTGAAACTCCCCCAGTGGCACTAGTGGTAAAGAATCTATCTGCCAATACAGGAGACTTGGGTTCAATCCCTGGGTCAGGAAGATCCCCTGGAGAAGGAAATGGCAACCCAGTCCAGTATTCTTGCCTGGAGAATCCCATGGACAGAGGAGCCTGGCGGACTACGGTCCATGGGGTTGCAAAGAGTTGGACGCGACTGAAGACACTTAGCACAGGAGAAGGAGGTGGCAGAGGCTGTGATGGTTAGACAGCATCACCAGCTAAACAGACATGAATGTGAGCAGACTCCTGGCAACAGTGAAGGACCGGGAAGCCTGCAAAGCTGCGCTTCATGAGGTCACAGAGAGTTGAAAAGGACTTACTAACTAAACAACAACAAACACATATTGTACGATAATTATATCTCAATGAAACGGGATGAATACTAAAAACAAAATAAAATAACTGGTTGATTTGAAGCAGGACAAATATGGACCCATGGTAAGAGAATGTCATGAACTGGAGTTGGTGATGGACAGGGAGACCTGGCATGCTGGAGTTCATGGGGTCACACAGAGTAGGACACGACCGAGTGACCGAAGTGAATTGAACGGAATGATTATGACTGTTTATTCCCACTCAGTGTACCTTGGATCTAATTTAAAATGAAGCAGAAAAGAAAGAATACTTTTTAAACGAAAGAACATGTGGAATAAAAAAGCTGGGCAGGGGAAGCCCTTGGTTTCCAGATCACACAAAAGAGGCAGTGACTGATTTCTTCAAGACCTGGAAAACTTCCAAAATGTAAGAGGAAATTAGCATTGAGTCTTAGAAAAGCTCCTCTGTCCATGGCATTCTCCAGAGTAAGAATACTGGAGTGGGTTGCCACGCTCTCCTCCAGGAGATCTTCCCAACCCAGGGATTGAACCTGGGTCTCTTGAGTCTATTGCATTGGCAGGCGGTTCTTTACCACCAGCACAGGAACCCCTCGTCTGAACACATCTGGAGAGATTGCTGTCACTTCCACACACCCAGACCTTAGGCTCCCTGCTTTTGTATGGCCTCCGCCTCCCCAGCGCCTCTGGGTCCTTTCCATCAGCCTTGAGATACACTTATGGCTCTCCCATTTGGGGGACAGAAAGCCTAAGAGTGAAGCCGGACCTCTCTCCTCCCTACAGCCAACACGTGCGGCAGTAGCTCTGTCCCACGCCTTCCCAGCAAACCTTCTCGAAAACGGGCCCCCTGCATTCTCGGTCTCGGCCCTAAGCCCGCGCTTTCACCCTCCACCGGCAACACGTGTGCTCCACCAGGTCACAGGCGGCTGCTCAGCGCCTGGCTCTTCTGACATTTTGGTGCCCTTTGACCCTGGGCCACTTCCTGTGGGCATCCCCTTCCCTTGGCAGCTGGGGCGGCACGCTGATTTTTTTGTCACCTTCCTGACTCTGCTTTCCTGGCTCATCCACAGGCTCAGCTCTTTCTGCTGTCCCCTACATGTTACATGTTGCTTGTGGCTCTGTCTTCACGTCCCCGGGTCCCACTCCCTCATCTCTCTGGAGTAGCTCACTTGCTCTCGGAGCGTCAGTTGCCCTTTGTCCACCATTGCTGCGGTCCTTGCTCAGTCAGTAAGTCGTGTCTGACTCTTTAAGACTCCGTGGACTATAGCACACCAGGTTCCTCTGACCTCCACTATCTCCCAGAACTTGCTCAAGCTCCTGTCCATTGAATCAATGATGCCATCCAGCCATGTCATCCTCTGTCACCCTCTTCTCCTCCTGCCCTCAGTCTTTCCCAGCATCGGTCTTTTCTAATGAATAGGCTCTTCACATCAAGTGGCCAAAGTATTGGAGCTTCAGCTTCAGCATCAGTCCTTCCAATGAATATTCAGGATTGGTTTCCTTTTGGATTGACTGGTTTGATCTAGTTCTAGCAATCGTGGAGGCTGGTGTCCTGGAGATCTAGGGGAGAGATGACGTTGCCACTTGAGTGTGAAAGCATCCTGAAGGCAGAATTCCTTCTTCCCCACGGGACTTTTAGTCTTTTCTCTTAAGGCTTTCAAATGACCGGATTGGACCCATCCTCACGATGGAAGGTAATCTGCTTTACTCAAAGTCTATTGATTTAAATATTAATCACATCTTTAAAAATACCTTCACACGGTATCTAGACTGAGATTTGATGTAAAGCTAGGTACCATGGCCTATGTGAATAATCAAAAAACAATCTATAATAAGAGTAGAAAAGAGTTTTCTGAGTCAAATCAAAGACTAGCCTGGAAACCGTCTTCCTAGATTAGTCTGAGAAGCTGCTCCAGAGAAGCCTGGTTTTTCAACACAGTTTTATATCTTGTCAGAGCAAAGGAGATTAAACAAATTAGGGATATATTTCTTCAAGGTAAAAAACACACACACAGATCAGCACACATACAGCAAGTCAGCCTGGCCTTGGCGCCTGGGAAGGTTGTCTTAGCATCAAAGGAACACCAGCATTGGTGTCCCAGGATGAGATGCATTTAATCTTTATTCTTAACATGGACGTTCTTCATTTTTTTCTTTCTGATGCCCTTTTCTCTAATAATTAAAGCATATGTACCATGTATGTTTGATAGGCCACAAACATTGTTTTAGTCAGCATAAAATTCAAGTTAACTCATGAATAAGTCAGAATGACTTCCGTATATCTCACTATGTGAACATTTATTTATCACCTACCATAGCCTGGGTACCGTAACCATCACACGTACCATCTTAAAGAAAATGGTACCACTGAATGTAAATTGGTAGAGTGGCTATGGAGAACACTATTGGAAGTTCCTTATGAGTTATCAGAGTTCTCATATGATGCTGCAACCCAATTCCTGGGCACATATCCAGAGAGAACCATAATTTGAAAAGATATGTGCACTCCANGACTTCCGTATATCTCACTATGTGAACATTTATTTATCACCTACCATAGCCTGGGTACCGTAACCATCACACGTACCATCTTAAAGAAAATGGTACCACTGAATGTAAATTGGTAGAGTGGCTATGGAGAACACTATTGGAAGTTCCTTATGAGTTATCAGAGTTCTCATATGATGCTGCAACCCAATTCCTGGGCACATATCCAGAGAGAACCATAATTTGAAAAGATATGTGCACTCCACTGTCCACTGAAGCAGTAGTGACAGTAACCAGAACATGGAAACGACCTAAATGTCCACTGACAGAGGGACGGATAAAGAGGATGTGGTACATACACACAGTGGAATACTGCTGCTGCTGCTGCCGCTAAGTCAGTTCAGTCATGTCCTGCGGGGGTCCAGCCCCGGTGGATCCAGGGAATTCGAAGGGGAGACGGAGTCTGCGAGGAAAACTTATTTATTTAGAAATATAAAGAGAGATTAGGAAATAATAATGTAGTAGGAAAATTAGTGGATAAAAGAGGCTGAATAACTTGGCTTATGTGGAAAACCAATAAAGTTCCAAGACAAGGAACTTGCACCGTCTACGTTAGGCCGCCGGTGCCCGCTTGAATAGTGGAGGGTGCCCCGCCTTGGGCTCCCTCTCGCTTGGGTCTTAGAAGCCAGGACAAATAAGTAGATTTGGTGAGCCTCCGCGCTCCAAGGGATCAGTCTGAAAAGGAGAGGGAGGGAGAGGGAGAAAGAGAGAGAGAGAGTCAACACGGGGGAGGCCAACCTTGTGCGAAAACCTAACTTTATTATTTAAAAGGTGTTTATATACCCTAAGCTTTACATAATGCAAGATACAGAGTCATGCAGGGGCAGCAGGCCTGACCCTTTCTGTATGCCTTTTTGTATACAAAAGGTCTCAGGTGATTTACATTATCTTCTGGCCAAGAGGCCTGTTAACACTTTATGGCTCTCTTCCTTAATGAATGTTAATCTCATTTCCCCTGAAGTGTTGTTTTTTTTTTCATCTGCATCACCCTTAAAGCACTAAAGTTACATCCCTATAGAACAAAGGTGCAGCGGGTTACAACAAAGAAGGCACTTAACTCAAAGATCTACGTTGCTACTTGTGTTTTTTTTCTATATGCCAACTATATCAACAAATAAAAGATATGAAAATTTGACAGCAAGTATTGGCTCAACAAATTGAAACCCTTAATCAGTCCTATTCTAATGATTTTGACTCCTCGGAAGCCCCTACATTCCTAGGATGTTTTAAGCTTCCTGTGCCTCTAGCGGTCGGGAGGCCGCAAACAATCACATGCACAGCTGTAAGAGTCCTGTAGGCAGGCTAAAAAGCCATCAGAGGGGTTTTTGGATTGAAACACTCTTATTATGTCCAGGAGACTTATTATCTAAAAGCTCTAAATTAACTTTTTCCAGAAAAAGGTGGTGGGGGGACAAGCCCCCTGTTAATGTCAGAAAAGTAGGTGAAAGGCACAATGCAGTAAGGCAGGCAGACTCTGGTTTGGGGGGTAGATGCTCAAGAAAATTCAGCGAGGCTCCCTTAAGGCCCAACTCACCTTTGCCTGTCAGACCCCTTAACCTCATGACCTTTGCCATGGGCGGGACTCCTCGTGCTGGCTCCTGGCAGTGTCCAACTCTGTGCGACCCCATAGACGGCAGCCCACCAGGCTCCCCCGTCCCTGAGATTCTCCAGGCAAGAACACTGGAGTGAGTTGCCATTCCCTTCTCCAATGCATGAAAGGAAAAGTGAAAGTGAAGCTGCTCAGTCGTGCCAACTCTTAGCAACCCCATGGACTGCAGCCCACCAGGCTCCTCCATCCATGGGATTTTCCAGGCAAGAGTACTGGAGTGGGGTGCCATTGCCTTCTCCCACAATGGAATACTACTCAACCACAAAAAAGAACAAAACAATGCCATTTGCACCAACATGGGTGGATCTAGAGATTGTCATGCTGAGTGAAATAAGCCAGAGAAAGATGAATGTCATGTGATACTGCATACATGTAGAATCTAAAAAATGGCACCAATGAATTAACTTACAAAACAGAAACAATATCAGAGGTGCAGAAAACAAACCTGTGGTTACCAGGGGTGGCAAGTGAGGGGAGGGATGGATTGGGAGTTGGATATTGATGTATACACACTACTCTATACAGAACAGGTAGCTAATAAGAATATACTGTAGAGCCCAAGGGCTTCCCTGGGGACTCAGATGGTAAAGAACCTGCCTGCAATGCGGGAGACATGGGTTCCATCCCGGGGTTGGGAAGTTTCCCTGGAGGAGGGGAAGGCTACCCACTCCAGCATTCTTTTCTGGAGAATCCCCATGGACAGAGGAGTCTGACAGGCTACAGTCCACGGGGTCACAAAGAGTCAGATACGACTTAACACAAGGAATTCTACTCAATATTCCATAATGACCTATATGGGAAAACACGTAAAAAAGAGGGAGTATATGTCTATGTTTAACTGATTCAATTTGCTCTATACCTGAAACTAATACAACACTATAAATCAACTATACTCCAATGTTTAAAAAGGAAAAGAAAATGGTACCACCATCCAAGAGATGTCTAATCTAGGATGCTGGGGGTTTGCCTTGTCCTCTAATGTAACCCTCACTCCACAGTCAATCTAGCACCCGGTTCTGTTTACTCTTCTTCCTAAACATTTCTAATCCCTCCCTACTGCCAAAATCCTGGCCCAGCAAGAACCTCTGCATGGCACTCTGCATCCAGTCTCTCCTTCTTCAGATCTGTCCTAGACACAGCAAGGAGAGGACTTGTTAGTCTGTAAACTGGATTGTGCCAATTTCCTGCTCTGCTCTGGACTCACCGTGAAGGCCACGGCTGTCACACAAGTTGAAACAGGCGTGATCTCTTACTGACTCAGACACCACGAGTGGTGTTATTGGTGTGTGTTTCCAGAGTGGAGAAGAACTCATGGTAAAGTCCTGAACAAAACAAAGCACAAGCTTCACTCAATTTACACCACAGTTACATTTCTGGGGAATTCAGTGATGTGGAAACTGTGTGTCTAAGTCTGCTCAGGCTGGTATGACAGTATGCCATGGATGGAGTGGTTTAAGCAGCATGTCTTCAGTTCTCGTGGCTCTGGAAGCTGGCAGCCTGCAATCCAGGTTCTGATGAATATGGTAGCTGGGCAAAGTCTCTTTCTCTCTTTGTTGTTTAGTCGCTAGGTCGGGCCCAGTTTTTTTGCAACCCCATGTCTGCCCGCAGGCTCCGCTGTCCATGGGATCCCACAGGCAAGAATACTGAAGTGGGTTGCCATTTCCTTCTCCAGGGTATCTTCCTGACCAGGGATCAAACCCACGTCTCCTGCACTGACAGGCGAATCCTTTACCACTGAGTCACCCAAGAAGCCCCTTCTTCTTCTTAAAAGGGCACTAAGCCCATCAAGAGGGCTCATAGCATTTGTCTTGGGGCCTCTGTCTTTCTTTTTTTTTCTTTTTCTTTGTTACTATTTACTTATTTATATATTTAGCTGTGCTGGGTCTTGTTGTGGTATTTGGGATCTTTCATCTTTGTTGCAGTATGGAAACTCTTAGATGCAGCCCGTGGGATCTAGCTCCTTGACCAGGAATCCAACCCGGGCCCCCTGCTTTGGGAGCAGAGTCTTAGCCACTGGACCACCAGGAAAGTAGTCCCTGTCTTGGAGTTTCTTATAGCTTCCCTCTGTGAACACTGACGGAATTCTCCCCGGGACCCAGGATTGAGTCCAGGCACCTTGATCTGCCAGCCTCATATGAGCGCCCTGTCTTCCTGGGCTTCTCCCCTAGAAAGGCAGGGTCTCCTGGATATCCATCAGCTTTCTGTGCACAGAGTTCCTCCAACACATGGTCAGGAGCCATTGGGAGAGTCAGGGTACGTTAGGTTTAGGCTTTTTAAAAAAATCAATCTACATTTCATTTATGTAGTAATTCACGAAATGATACATTTAGTAACGCATATGCAAAATTAATTCATTGCCACGATACAAAGTCTCAGGAGACTTTAGGAATCACGTGGTCTATCAGCATGTTCTAGATGAGCGAGTTGTCTCAAATTCCCCGCTTTCTTTTTTCTTTCCTTTCCAGCCCTGGTGGCTCCCATTTCCCAAGCAAGCCTGGGGGATGATCTCAATCCCACTCAACTGCAGTGGCCACAGGACCCTGGTATACTACCCCATGCAGGTGTGTAAGGGTGTGCGTGTGGGCAGAGCCAAGCCCAAGAGGCTAGTGCTGGCTTAAAAAGAGGGTGAAGGAGGAAGGAAGTGATTCATTCTGAGAACCAGACGTGGGGAAAGAGGATCACGTGCTTATCGTCTAGTCCCCTAGCTGAGGTTGGGTGACGGAGGCCGCCCACTCTGCACGGGTCACACAGGGCCCCGAGGTGTCAGGCTGCAGTGCTCTCAATGATTAGCGGAGGCAACCTGCAGCTGAGTTGAAAGAAGCAAGCCCCTCGCTACCCTACTTCCCCCATGTGTCTGGGCGAAGGTGGGCAGCTGCATGGAGAGGCTAAATGTGGTCAGACTACCCAGGCTTGGGGTTTCTGGGCCTGAGGCCCAGGGGAGGAACTGACCCCCACCAGCTCACACGTGCAGCTCTGAGGGAGAATTAGCAGGGCACTGTGGGCGCCGCATCTAGACTCTGGGTCTGGAGTCACCGAGCAGGAGCTGGAATTCAGCATTCGACCTCCCGCGTCAACTTGACTGAGGTTGAAACCAGAGCCCCGTTCTCTGACTCCCTGATTTCCCATTCTTTCTGCTGAACTCCTCGCCACACTGAGGCGAGCAGAGAGGTGCAGGGCTGTGCAGTTTATGACGGGAAGGATCAAACCCATGTCAGTATTCTTTTCAGCCCAGAGGAATTCCTTCACAGGTCCCCTCCTGTCCGGAAGCCTTTAATACATGAAGAGTATTCCCTGTTCAGAGATTCTCTGTTTACAAACCACCTTCATGACCCTGTTCACACATCTTGTTTTCAGCAGATGACTTTGCCACGTACTTCCTAAAAAAGCAGAAGTTGCCAGACACTCTTTGCCACCAAGTCCACCCACTCTACCTTCCTTTCTCCTGTTACAAAAGACAAAGGGTCCCTTCCACCTAAGACAGGCCTCCGCCACCCCGTGTCCCTCCTGTCTCAACAATTTCACTCTTTATCTCTTCCCCACGATTGATTTACCACTCTATGGGACCATTTTCAATAGACTGTGAACACACATAGTATTATATGTGTTCTTAAAAATGAAGTGAACTCAAGTGAAAGTTGCTCAGTTGCGTCCAACTCTTTGTGACCCCATGGACTATACAGTCCATGAAATTCTCCAGGCCAGAATACTGGAGTGGGTAGCCTTTCCCTTCTCCAGGGGATCTTCCCAACCCAGGGATCAAACCCAGGTCTCCTGCATTGCAGGCAGATTCTTTACCAGCTGAGCCACAAGGGAAGCCCCATCTTTAAAATACACATTCCTTAAAACAACAATGAGATACCACCACACACCTACTAGAATGGCGAACATGTGAAACACTGACAGCAGCAAATGCTGGTGAAGATGTGAGGGTGTGCAGAAGTGAAAACTCTCATTCATTGCTGATGGGAGTGCAAAATGGTATGGCCACCTTGGAAGACCGTTTGGTAGTTTCTTACAAAACTAAACATAACTCTTAAAATATGATCCAGCAATTGCAATCTTTGACATTTACCCATGACTTGGAAATCTTCACACCAAAACCTAACATCCACCAAACATAGATGTAGATAGCAGCTGTATTCATAATTACCAAAATCTGGAAGCAATCAACATGTCTTTGAATAGGTGAATGGATAAACAAATTGTGGTATAAACTGTGGAATATTACTCGGCACTAAAAAAGGTACTATCAAGTCACAATAAGATGTGGAGAAACCTTAAATGAATATTGCCGAGTAAAAGAAGCCAGTCCGAAAACACTATGAACTATGTGATCCCAGTTGTATGTGATACTAGAAAAAGCAAAACTTTGGAGACAGTAAAAAGACCAGCAGTTGCCAGGGACTACAGAGGAGAAAATGATGAGCAAGTGGAACACAGGGCACTTTGAGAAATTACTCTGTGTGATACTGTAATGGTGAACACATATCATACTTTTGTTACAACTCTATAGAATGCACAGCAGGAAAAAAATGTACAGCATGAACAGTGAATCCTAATATAAACTAGGGACTTTAGTTGCTAACAATGTATCAACCAAAGTATAATAGGCTCACCAGTTATAACATAGTCGTGTCTGACTCTTTGCAACCCCATGGACTGTAGCCTACCAGGCTCCTCGGTCCATGGGATTTTCCAGGCAAGGGTACTGGAGTGGGGTGCCATTTCCTTCTCCAGGGGATCTTCCCAGCCCAGGGATCGAACCCGGGTCTCCCACACGGCAGGCAGATGCTTTACCATCTGAGCCACCAGGGAAGCCCAATTATAACACATGTACCACATTGTTACAAGATGTTACTGGAGGAAACTGGAGGGAGGGGAAATAAGAGGTTCCATTCTGAAGAGTGTGTTCCTAAGTCCAATTTGTTCATAAGTCCAACAAAGTTAGTCTAGGTACCCAACTAACACCATTGGCTTTAAGGTACTGTACTATGATAGGTTTGTGCTGCTTTTCACATAAATAATACATTTAAAAAAAACACGCACACACACAAAAAAAGAAAAAATTTTAATCTTACAGTATGGTCCTCTGAAAAGTACAGTAGTACCCGCCACATCACCACTGCTTTTACACCTGCTTCTGGACATCCTGGGCTTGACATAAAGACTCTGCACTACTGTGCTCTATACAGTTGCTGTTCCTGTTCTGTCATAAGTCGGATCTGACTGCAACGCCATGCACCACCACCCGCCAGGCTCCTCTGTCCATGGGATTTGCCCTGCAAGAATAATGAGGTGGATTGCCACCACCTGCTCCAGGGGACCTTCCCAGATGAAGGATCCAAACTGTGTCTCCTGCGTCGGCAGGAGGATTCCTCACCACTCGGCCACCAGGGACGCCCGCTCTGTACAATACTGTGCAGTAAAGCACACAGAAGCACAATCACTTGTAGAAGGTGCACCCACGTGGCACATGAACTAACATGTGCTTGGAGGTGGCGATGCACATTCACCTCTTTGAAAGTGTGCCACTTGAAGGAGACTTAGTGTAAATCTAAAACTGCAGTTATTTTGTTTGTTTAGAGTTTGTACCACCACCCTCAGCTTCCCCACGCACTGGAACATAAGCCCAGAGAAGAGCAGGAACTCGGCCTGTGTCATATACATTAAGTCCCCTACGTATGGATGAATCCTGTTCATCTGTAAGTCTGGTTTGCTTGGGTAAGTCCAGCAAAGTTAGCTGGCACCCCACTCCAGTACCCTTGCCTGGAAAATCCCATGGACCGAGGAGCCTGGTTGTAACAAAAGTATGATATGTGTTCACCATTACAGTATCACACAGAGTAATTTCTCAAAGTGCCCTGTGTTCCACTTGCTCATCATTTTCTCCTCTGTAGTCCCTGGCAACTGCTGGTCTTTTTACTGTCTCCAAAGTTTTGCTTTTTCTAGTATCACATACAACTGGGATCACATAGTTCATAGTGTTTTCGGACTGGCTTCTTTTACTCGGCAATATTCATTTAAGGTTTCTCCACATCTTATTGTGACTTGATAGTACCTTTTTTAGTGCCGAGTAATATTCCACAGTTTATACCACAATTTGTTTATCCATTCACCTATTCAAAGACATGTTGATTGCTTCCAGATTTTGGTAATTATGAATACAGCTGCTATCTACATCTATGTTTGGTGGATGTTAGGTTTTGGTGTGAAGATTTCCAAGTCATGGGTAAATGTCAAAGATTGCAATTGCTGGATCATATTTTAAGAGTTATGTTTAGTTTTGTAAGAAACTACCAAACGGTCTTCCAAGGTGGCCATACCATTTTGCACTCCCATCAGCAATGAATGAGAGTTTTCACTTCTGCACACCCTCACATCTTCACCAGCATTTGCTGCTGTCAGTGTTTCACATGTTCGCCATTCTAGTAGGTGTGTGGTGGTATCTCATTGTTGTTTTAAGGAATGTGTATTTTAAAGATGGGGCTTCCCTTGTGGCTCAGCTGGTAAAGAATCTGCCTGCAATGCAGGAGACCTGGGTTTGATCCCTGGGTTGGGAAGATCCCCTGGAGAAGGGAAAGGCTACCCACTCCAGTATTCTGGCCTGGAGAATTTCATGGACTGTATAGTCCATGGGGTCACAAAGAGTTGGACGCAACTGAGCAACTTTCACTTGAGTTCACTTCATTTTTAAGAACACATATAATACTATGTGTGTTCACAGTCTATTGAAAATGGTCCCATAGAGAGGTAAATCAATCGTGGGGAAGAGATAAAGAGTGAAATTGTTGAGACAGGAGGGACACGGGGTGGCGGAGGCCTGTCTTAGGTGGAAGGGACCCTTTGTCTTTTGTAACAGGAGAAAGGAAGGTAGAGTGGGTGGACTTGGTGGCAAAGAGTGTCTGGCAACTTCTGCTTTTTTAGGAAGTACGTGGCAAAGTCATCTGCTGAAAACAAGATGTGTGAACAGGGTCATGAAGGTGGTTTGTAAACAGAGAATCTCTGAACAGGGAATACTCTTCATGTATTAAAGGCTTCCGGACAGGAGGGGACCTGTGAAGGAATTCCTCTGGGCTGAAAAGAATACTGACATGGGTTTGATCCTTCCCGTCATAAACTGCACAGCCCTGCACCTCTCTGCTCGCCTCAGTGTGGCGAGGAGTTCAGCAGAAAGAATGGGAAATCAGGGAGTCAGAGAACGGGGCTCTGGTTTCAACCTCAGTCAAGTTGACGCGGGAGGTCGAATGCTGAATTCCAGCTCCTGCTCGGTGACTCCAGACCCAGAGTCTAGATGCGGCGCCCACAGTGCCCTGCTAATTCTCCCTCAGAGCTGCACGTGTGAGCTGGTGGGGGTCAGTTCCTCCCCTGGGCCTCAGGCCCAGAAACCCCAAGCCTGGGTAGTCTGACCACATTTAGCCTCTCCATGCAGCTGCCCACCTTCGCCCAGACACATGGGGGAAGTAGGGTAGCGAGGGGCTTGCTTCTTTCAACTCAGCTGCAGGTTGCCTCCGCTAATCATTGAGAGCACTGCAGCCTGACACCTCGGGGCCCTGTGTGACCCGTGCAGAGTGGGCGGCCTCCGTCACCCAACCTCAGCTAGGGGACTAGACGATAAGCACGTGATCCTCTTTCCCCACGTCTGGTTCTCAGAATGAATCACTTCCTTCCTCCTTCACCCTCTTTTTAAGCCAGCACTAGCCTCTTGGGCTTGGCTCTGCCCACACGCACACCCTTACACACCTGCATGGGGTAGTATACCAGGGTCCTGTGGCCACTGCAGTTGAGTGGGATTGAGATCATCCCCCAGGCTTGCTTGGGAAATGGGAGCCACCAGGGCTGGAAAGGAAAGAAAAAAGAAAGCGGGGAATTTGAGACAACTCGCTCATCTAGAACATGCTGATAGACCACGTGATTCCTAAAGTCTCCTGAGACTTTGTATCTTGGCAATGAATTAATTTTGCATATGCGTTACTAAATGTATCATTTCGTGAATTACTACATAAATGAAATGTAGATTGATTTTTTTAAAAAGCCTAAACCTAACGTACCCTGACTCTCCCAATGGCTCCTGACCATGTGTTGGAGGAACTCTGTGCACAGAAAGCTGATGGATATCCAGGAGACCCTGCCTTTCTAGGGGAGAAGCCCAGGAAGACAGGGCGCTCATATGAGGCTGGCAGATCAAGGTGCCTGGACTCAATCCTGGGTCCCGGGGAGAATTCCGTCAGTGTTCACAGAGGGAAGCTATAAGAAACTCCAAGACAGGGACTACTTTCCTGGTGGTCCAGTGGCTAAGACTCTGCTCCCAAAGCAGGGGGCCCAGGTTGGATTCCTGGTCAAGGAGCTAGATCCCACGGGCTGCATCTAAGAGTTTCCATACTGCAACAAAGATGAAAGATCCCAAATACCACAACAAGACCCGGCACAGCTAAATATATAAATAAGTAAATAGTAACAAAGAAAAAGAAAAAAAAAGAAAGAAAGAGGCCCCAAGACAAATGCTATGAGCCCTCTTGATGGGCTTAGTGCCCTTTTAAGAAGAAGAAGGGGCTTCTTGGGTGACTCAGTGGTAAAGGATTCGCCTGTCAGTGCAGGAGACGTGGGTTTGATCCCTGGTCAGGAAGATACCCTGGAGAAGGAAATGGCAACCCACTTCAGTATTCTTGCCTGTGGGATCCCATGGACAGCGGAGCCTGCGGGCAGACATGGGGTTGCAAAAAAACTGGGCCCGACCTAGCGACTAAACAACAAAGAGAGAAAGAGACTTTGCCCAGCTACCATATTCATCAGAACCTGGATTGCAGGCTGCCAGCTTCCAGAGCCACGAGAACTGAAGACATGCTGCTTAAACCACTCCATCCATGGCATACTGTCATACCAGCCTGAGCAGACTTAGACACACAGTTTCCACATCACTGAATTCCCCAGAAATGTAACTGCGGTGTAAATTGAGTGAAGCTTGTGCTTTGTTTTGTTCAGGACTTTACCATGAGTTCTTCTCTACTCTGGAAACACACACCAATAACACCACTCGTGGTGTCTGAGTCAGTAAGAGATCACGCCTGTTTCAACTTGTGTGACAGCCATGGCCTTCACGGTGAGTCCAGAGCAGAGCAGGAAATTGGCACAATCCAGTTTACAGACTAACAAGTCCTCTCCTTGCTGTGTCTAGGACAGATCTGAAGAAG
Organism: Oreotragus oreotragus; assembly: GCA_006410675.1. Taxonomy (NCBI): domain Eukaryota; kingdom Metazoa; phylum Chordata; class Mammalia; order Artiodactyla; family Bovidae; genus Oreotragus; species Oreotragus oreotragus. Next base: position 306,108 of record SJYX01023266.1, on the reverse strand, counting down.
GAGAGACTGGATGCAGAGTGCCATGCAGAGGTTCTTGCTGGGCCAGGATTTTGGCAGTAGGGAGGGATTAGAAATGTTTAGGAAGAAGAGTAAACAGAACCGGGTGCTAGATTGACTGTGGAGTGAGGGTTACATTAGAGGACAAGGCAAACCCCCAGCATCCTAGATTAGACATCTCTTGGATGGTGGTACCATTTTCTTTTCCTTTTTAAACATTGGAGTATAGTTGATTTATAGTGTTGTATTAGTTTCAGGTATAGAGCAAATTGAATCAGTTAAACATAGACATATACTCCCTCTTTTTTACGTGTTTTCCCATATAGGTCATTATGGAATATTGAGTAGAATTCCTTGTGTTAAGTCGTATCTGACTCTTTGTGACCCCGTGGACTGTAGCCTGTCAGACTCCTCTGTCCATGGGGATTCTCCAGAAAAGAATGCTGGAGTGGGTAGCCTTCCCCTCCTCCAGGGAAACTTCCCAACCCCGGGATGGAACCCATGTCTCCCGCATTGCAGGCAGGTTCTTTACCATCTGAGTCCCCAGGGAAGCCCTTGGGCTCTACAGTATATTCTTATTAGCTACCTGTTCTGTATAGAGTAGTGTGTATACATCAATATCCAACTCCCAATCCATCCCTCCCCTCACTTGCCACCCCTGGTAACCACAGGTTTGTTTTCTGCACCTCTGATATTGTTTCTGTTTTGTAAGTTAATTCATTGGTGCCATTTTTTAGATTCTACATGTATGCAGTATCACATGACATTCATCTTTCTCTGGCTTATTTCACTCAGCATGACAATCTCTAGATCCACCCATGTTGGTGCAAATGGCATTGTTTTGTTCTTTTTTGTGGTTGAGTAGTATTCCATTGTGGGAGAAGGCAATGGCACCCCACTCCAGTACTCTTGCCTGGAAAATCCCATGGATGGAGGAGCCTGGTGGGCTGCAGTCCATGGGGTTGCTAAGAGTTGGCACGACTGAGCAGCTTCACTTTCACTTTTCCTTTCATGCATTGGAGAAGGGAATGGCAACTCACTCCAGTGTTCTTGCCTGGAGAATCTCAGGGACGGGGGAGCCTGGTGGGCTGCCGTCTATGGGGTCGCACAGAGTTGGACACTGCCAGGAGCCAGCACGAGGAGTCCCGCCCATGGCAAAGGTCATGAGGTTAAGGGGTCTGACAGGCAAAGGTGAGTTGGGCCTTAAGGGAGCCTCGCTGAATTTTCTTGAGCATCTACCCCCCAAACCAGAGTCTGCCTGCCTTACTGCATTGTGCCTTTCACCTACTTTTCTGACATTAACAGGGGGCTTGTCCCCCCACCACCTTTTTCTGGAAAAAGTTAATTTAGAGCTTTTAGATAATAAGTCTCCTGGACATAATAAGAGTGTTTCAATCCAAAAACCCCTCTGATGGCTTTTTAGCCTGCCTACAGGACTCTTACAGCTGTGCATGTGATTGTTTGCGGCCTCCCGACCGCTAGAGGCACAGGAAGCTTAAAACATCCTAGGAATGTAGGGGCTTCCGAGNCAATACAGTACTGTAAAGTAAAATAAAGTAAAAAAAAAATAAATAAATAAACAAAAATTTAAAAATCACCATATTGAAAAAAGAAAAAAAATTTAAAAATAAAAAAGTCCTTAAAAAAAAGAAATAAAAAAAATAAAAAGGACTCTTGATGGGTATTTATTTAAATGTGGAATCAATATAAAACATCTTTGGAAATTGTGGAATAAAATGTGATTATTACATAACTCTGGGCACACACACAAATAAAAAGTAATCAGGTAGGAGCAGAAGAGGACCATGGAAGGTAATGGGAGAGCAGGCCCTATAGTTCTCATCTTTGAAGGCGTGGGTCAGTAAACAGAGATAAACAGTTAGTGCTGTGAATATTGTATTTCAACTTCCAATGTCTTTGTACTTTTTTTTTAACTTTGGAGGGATATTTTAGGGAGTTATTCTTTCTTGTGGAAATAATTGAAATGTCAACAATTTTTCTGCCTTTGCTTCAGTTTTTTCCAAGTAAAGTTAAATTTAGACAAAAACACTCTGTGTGTGTGTGTGTGTGTGTGTGTGTGCTGTGTGTGTACATAGAAAGATCTCTGGGATTATGTTGTTCATTAATGTTAACGATGGAACTATCTGGATGCTGAGATTTTGCTTTTATGCCTTATTTTTATTAATTTTTTTAAATGAGCGAGTAGAACTATTCTTACCAAAACAAGAAATAAACCAGAAACAAATATGCCAAGACATGAACAATGGTTGATGCCCAGTAGTAAAAATGAAGATGCTTGTTACTTTCTTCTTTGTGCTTTTTTAAATTTTTTTAATTTCCGGCGGTGGGGGCGGGGGGAGTTGAGAATATATGTCACTTTATTTGTGGAGTTTTTCTGAATCCATTCATTCACTGACCAGCAAAGATGTGCCAGGTGTCAGGCTGTGCCGGACAGAAGAAACGGCACAGTTCTGCTCTCTGCCCGGAGAATAGCAGGCAGCAAGTTCTGTGAGGGTTGTCTGTCTGTCTGTCTTTGTTAGGAGGAGTTGAAACTCAGAGAAGAGTCACTTTGCCACAGTGGCATCCATTTGATTTGGGCCTTGAAAATTAGGAGTGTTTGTCTGGGTATCAGTGACAAGGATTGTTGGGGGAGAGGGGATGGTGGTGATAGGAGATTCAGAGCAGGTGTCATTTGTGGCTCAGGGTGCAGAGCGAGACACTTGTGTGGGCCACTTGAACGGTGGTGTTGGAGAAGACTCTTGAGTGTCCCTTGGACTGTAAGGAGATCCAATCAGTCCATCCTAAACATCAGTCCTGGGTGTTCATTGGAAGGACTGATGTTGAAGCTGAAACTCCAATACTTTGGCCACCTCATGCGAAGAGTTGACTCATCTGAAAACATCCTGATGCTGGGAAAGATTGAAGGCAGGAGGAGAAGGGGACGACAGAGGATGAGATGGTTGGATGGCATCACCGACTCAGCGGGCATAAGTTTGAATAAACTCTGGGGGTTGGTGATGGACAGGGAGGCCTGGCATGCTGCAGTCCATGGGGTCACAAAGAGTCGGACACGAATGAGTGACTGAACTGAAACCAGATCTAAATGCAAATATAAAAGCATTTAAGCCCGATGGTGAATCACCAAATTATAATACAGAGTTGGCGTTTCCTAGCACATCTTGGGAGAATTCCTGGAAGTAGGTGGAAGCAGTAAACTCAAGCCCAGACTCAGGAGGAGAGCAAAGGGGAAGAGAGGGTTCCCATGGGCCAGGGCCAGTGCCACTGCCCACAGCTGCCGAGGACCCTTCTGCCCTGGCAACCCTGGGCACACATGCACTTGAACTTGAAGGCTGCCCACAACCCTCAACTGCTAGCCACCAGCCTGAGATAGACTCTGGAAAAGGCAAACCCTGAGTCTCCCCTTTCTAAGGATCTGCCATCCCAACCCATAGCATGCAGTCAGACAGTGAAGACTCTTTAAACCCCTGCTCCTAGCCCTGCTATATACCCTGATCAAGACTGACCTTGACGTTTAGCTCCCACCAGACCAGGTAGCCACCCACTAGGCAAGGCGGACCAGGGATAGCTTCCACTCTGCCTGGCCCAGCCTCCCTGCACACACGCCGGGAGGGCATCAATGCACCATGATCGCTCTCCCACCCTGTGACCCAGCTGTTGTCCCCAGGAAGGGAACATCAAGCAGTTATCGGGTGTAGAGAGAGGGGCCAGGTTAGCCCCCCATCCTGCAGAGGTTGGGGGAACAAGACCCAAGTATGAATCGATCTCCTCTTTTGTCCCATCAGACTTCACTAACAAAACACCAGTTCAAAGATAAAACGATTAAAAATTTCAAGATGGCCACAGGAGAGCAATAAACCAAGAGTGGGACCCTTCTTATGTGCAAGGCCCCTGGGGTGACTGAAGCTGGCCCTGGCTGCAGATATAAGAGTAACCTGAGCTTTAGGAAGGCTGAGCTGCTTGGAGTCAGGGCGAGTTTTAAAGAGCTTCATGAACAGTTCCAGGCGGGATGCCAAGATGGGAAATTAGATTTTCCAAGCAAGCAAGAATCTGCTATCAGAAATCTAACTGGCAGTGGAGTATGAGTCACCAGGAACAAAGAAAGGGAGGCAACGTCCTGCGGCCCAGAGCAGGGAGAGGAATTCCAGTTGTGTGGTTGTGTGTGTGTGTGTGTACTTTCCGCCGCTGAGGAGAGGGAAGGTTCTGCAGAGGCAGAACAAGGGCAAGCATGTGCCGCCATAAGGACATCTCTATGGCTGTTCTACGGACGGTACACTTCCCAGGTGGCTCAGTAGTAAAGAATCTGCCCACCAATGTAGGAGATACAGGGGTCGTGGGTTCTATCCCTGGGTGGGGAAGATCCCCTTGAAAAGGAAATGGCAACCCCGTCCAGTATTTTTGCCTGGAGAATCCCAAGGGCAGAGGAGGCTGGCGGGCGACAGGCGAGGAGGTTGTGAAGAGTCAGACACGACCGAGCACGCACGTGTTATGGGAAAAGTTGAGATGCCCGGATAGTCATGGGTGGTAGGTGGCAATTTTGACTTGGAGTCTGTGGGCTTGATAGTGTGATGGTTGAGGGGACTTTTTAATGTGTTCTTAGTCTGAATTCATGTCTGCTACTTGGGGGTCATCTTTCCCTTTGACTTGGGGCTTGGTGCTACCCCAGTGTTTGCGGGGACAGGAGAACACCCAGTAGTTTGGTTAGAATCAGAGATCTGGGGGAGAGAAGGAATGAGACCGACTGGGGGCTCCGTAAAATGTTTCGAGACTTCCTTTCTCGCCTTAGAATCAAAAAGACTAACTAACTCAAAATGCAGATGCTAAGAAGGAAAATACCTTTAAGTCTAAAAGCTCAGAAGTTTCCGTTAAAAAAAAAACAGCCGTACAGGTAAATCAAAGGACAAGTGACAACGGCGGAGAAAAATAAAAACGATGTGACTCATATCACAAAGGGCCATAATACAAAGCTCCTTCAAACCGAAGTGAAGAAAGAAATCTTAAAAAAGAGGGGATATATGTATATGTAGAACTGATTCACTTCACTGTACAGCAGAAACTAACAGCATTGTAAAGCAACTATATTCCAAAACGAAAATTTAAGAATCAATGTTAAAAAAAAAAAAAAGCAACAACTCAAAGATAGTTAACTCAAAAGGAAACACTTCTGCCATATATGCTAGGTCTTACTTAGAATAAGAAAAGTACAGAATTAATATCAGTCTGAAGACAACTTGGCATTTATGAATTTGATTTTCAGAAATCCCAGAGCCTGATGGTTATCATTGTCATAATCGTTATTTATCATTATCATTTTCTACAAGCTCTTCCTTTGTGGGGAGGCAGAAATGCTCACACACTGCAAGAGGTTGTGTAAACCACTACAGCCACAAGGGTCAGAGTGTGGCCATCTGTATCAAAACTACAAATGCAAGAATGTCCCTCGTGCCTCAGTGGTTAAGACTCCGTGCTTTCATTGCAGAGAGGCTTTCACTGCAGAGGGCCAGGGTTCTATCCCTGGTCGGGAACTAAGATCTCACAAGCCTCGCATTTAGTGAAGCCAAAAAAAAAAGACATGCATGGTGACTTTCTGCCTGGTCTCTTTCTGTCTGCCCCTGCAAACCAAGCCTCCACCTTCCCCACCTTTTACCGTGCCCTGGGATCCCATCTTGTATGGGTACAGCCACCAGCTGTCTTGGCCTATGGCTTCAATTGGAGTCAGCCAATGGGGAGCCCCAACAGAGGAGGAGGAAGACAGTGAGGAACATCTGTGCTCCTCACGCTGGACTCTCTCCTTTCTAATTCCAGGCTTGGGACGTTCCCTCTGTACCTCAAGCCCACGATGATAACAGCCCTCGCTGCTGTTACTTTCAGATGCTACGCTCATCCTTATGGTTGGCCTGTAGCCTACTCACACATTTGTATTAAATAGTCCCTTGATGAAAATCTTCCTTCACTTAGCCAGAGTTGAATGTGCTCTTACCCGCTGGGACCCCGACTGAACCCCCTTTGGTCTAGCAGTACTATTTCCGGGAAGCTTTCTCACACTTAGACTTGACATGCTCAGAATGAGGCATTTTCAAGAGAATCCATTGCAGAAACAGTTGGAAGTCACTCAGATGTTCTGTGTGGCAACTGGTCATATAAATCATGGTAAGTCCACAGAGGAGACTATATGTAACTATTTAAAAAAAAAAAAATTCTCTTTGGTGCTGATACAGAAAGAGCGCCCAAATTTATTTTTAAGTGGAAAAAAGCAGGAATTAGACTGGCAAAGTATAAGCTATGTGTGTACTAAGTCGCCTCAGTTGTGTCCCACTCTGACCCCATGGACTATAGCCCACCAGGCTCCTCTGTCCATGGGGTTTTCCGGGCGAGAGTACTGGAGTGGGTTGCCATGCCCACCTCGACCCTTGGGTCGAGAAGGTCTCTCTTGTGTCTCCTACATTGGCAAGCATGTTCTGTACCACTAGCGTCACCTGCTATCTCTGATTTGGAAAAATAGGGTTGGGGAGAATAAGAATACATTTTTGTATTTGCTTATGCATGAAGGTGAACAGGAGGAACTTGGGCAAACTCCGGGAGATGGTGAGGGGCAGGGAGGCCTGGTGTGCTGCTGTCCACAGGGTCTCAAAGTGTTGGACATGACCAGGTGACTGAACAACGACATATATGAGGATATTCTGAAGGACTAAGCAAAAAAAGTAAAAATAGTTTTCCGAAGGGAGCAAGACACTTCAAATTTGCTTTTTCGTATATTTAGATTTTGGAACCACATGGCTATTGGTTCCGCAAGCTGAGATAAAGCTCCTTGTGTAAATGGGGTGAATGATCCAGCTCCCAGAAGGGTAGAGAGGAAACCTGGAATTAGGAATTTCCTGCTGGAGACTTTCCTGGTGGCCCAGTGGTTAAGAATCCACCTTGCAATTCAGGGGACGCAGTTTCAATCCCTGGTCAGGGAGCTAAGATTCCACTCACATGCCACAGGGCAACGAAGTCCACGTACCTCAGCTACTGAGCCCAAGAGACACAACTAAAGAGTCTGTGTGCTGCAACGAGATCCCACGGGCCACATCTAAGACCCAGGTCAGTTCAGTTCAGTCGCTCATATGTGCTTTCGCATCAGGTGGCCAAAAGTATTGGAGCTTCAGCTTCAACATCAGGCCTTCGATTGAACATTCAGGACTGATTTCCTTTAGGATGGACTGGTTGGATCTCCTTGCAGTCCAAGGGACTCTCGAGAGTCTTCTCCAACACCACAGTTCAAAAGAATCAATTCTTCAGTGCTCAGCTTTCTTCATGGTCCAACTCTTATATCCATACATGATTAATGAGAAAACCAAAGCTTTGACTAGACAGACCTTTGTTAGCAAAGTAATATCTCTGCTTTTTAATATGCTGTTTAGGTTGGGCATAGCTTTTCTTCCAAGAAGCAAGCGTCTTTTAATTTCATGGCTGCAGTCACCATCTGCAGTGATTTTGGAGCCCAAAAAAGTAAAGTCTGACACTGTTTCCACTGTTTCCCCATCTATTTCCCATGAAGTGATGGGACCAGATGCCATGATCTTGGTTTTCTGAATGTTGAGCTATAAGCCAACTTTTTCATTCTCCGCTTTCACTTTCCTCAAGAGGCTTTTTAGTTCCTCTTCACTTTCTGCCATAAGGGTGGTGTCATCTGCATATCTGAGATGATTGATATTTCTCCCGGCAATCTTGATTCCAGCTTGTGCTTCTTCCAGCCCAGCATTTCTCTTGATGTACTCTGCATAGAAGTTAAATAAGCAGGGGGACAATATACAGCCTTGAGGTACCGCTTTCCCAATTTGGAACCAGTCTGTTGTTCCATGTCCAGTTCTAACCGTTGCTTCCTGACCTGCATACAGATCGCCTTTGTCTGTTGTCTTTGCGGTTTAATTAGATACTTCAGAATTCTGATCTCTTAATATTGATTTCTTTTCAGATGTGAAAGTAAATAAGGACACATAAAGCAACAACAAAAATGCTTTTGAGCCAGAATGTGTCAGCGATTGGACCACTGAATTTGTATCCCATGGGTGAGTGTCACTTTTTCTCACAGCTCCATCTACAGGGACCCTGTTAGGAAGTAGCCAGTTGATTTCCCGGTCCTGAGGACACAGGACCAATGTCAAGAGCCAAGTGGGACATAGATAGGAATTCTGTGTTGATGGTTTGATTTACAATGGGTTTCTGTTCTACTGGTGTTTTAGGAAAACAACTGAATAATCATAGACTTGAGGCTCGATAAGGAAGGGAGCTAGCTTCACTGTAATTTGAAGAGGAATTTCCCTTAATACTCTCATTCTAATCCAGGATGGAGTTTATCACTCCATTCCTACATTTGGAAAGAGGCCAGACCCCGAGGACTTCCCTGGAAGCTCAGTGGTTAAGAATACCTGTCAATGCAGGAGACCTGGGTTCGATCCCTGGGTCGGGCAAACTGTAGGAGAATATCTATGTATCCTAAGCGTAAAGAACGATTTCTTAAAGCTTATAAAGCACACATCATGACCAAAAAAGGTCTTCTATGAAAATTAAATGTTTTTCTATTCAACAAAGGGTAATAATGAGATAACAGATCAGGAGAATATATTTCAGTTCAGTTTAGTCAGTTCAGTCACTCAGTCATGTCCGACTCTTTCTTGCCTGGAGAATCCCAGGGACGGTGGAGCCTGGTGGGCTCTTGTCTGTGGGGTCGCACAGAGTTGGACACGACTGAAGCGAGTTAGCAGCAGCAGCAGCAGCAGCAGCAGCAGCAGCTTTCTTCACAGTCCAACGCTCACATCCATACATGACCACTGGAAAAACCATAGCCTTGACTAGACGGACCTTTGTCAGCAAAGTAATGTCTCTGCTTTTCAATATGTTGTCTAGGTTGGTCATAACTTTCCTTCCAAGGAGTAAGCGACTTTAATTTCATGGCTGCAGTCACCATCTGCAGTGATTTTGGAGCCCCAAAAAATAAAGTCTGACACTGTTTCCACTGTTTCTCCATCTATTTCCCATGAAGTGATGGGACCAGATGCCATGATCTTCGTTTTCTGAATGTTGAGCTTTAAGCCAACTTTTTCACTCTCCTCTTTCACCTTCACCAAGAGACTCTTTAGTTCTTCTTCATTTTCTGCCATAAGGGTGGTATCATCTGCATATCTGAGGTTATTGATATTTCTCCTGGCAATCTTCATTCCAGCCTGTGCTGAATGGGAAAGACTAGAGACGTCTTTAAGAAAATTAGAGATACTAAGGGAATATTTCATGCAAAGATGGGCTCGATAAAGGACAGAAATGGTAGGGACCTAACAGAAGCAGAAGATATTAAGAAGAGATGGCAAGAATACACAGAAGAACTGTACGAAAAAGATCTTCCCGACCCAGATAATGATGATGGTGTGATCACTCACCTAGAGCTAGACATCCTGGAATGTGAAGTCAAATGGGCCTTAGGAAGCATCACTAAGAACAAAGCTAGTGAATTCCAGTTGAGCTATTTCAAATCCTGAAGGATGATGCTATGAAAGTGCTGCACTCAATATGCCAGCAAATTTGGACAACTCAGCAGTGGCCACAGGACAGGAAAAGGTCAGTTTTCATTCCAATCCCAAAGAAAGGCAGTGCCAAAGAATGTTCAAACTACTGCACAATTGTACTCATCTCACACGCTAGTTTGCTCAAAATTCTCCAAGCCAGGCTTCAGCAATACATGAACCGTGAACTTCCAGATGTTCAAGCTGGTTTTAGAAAAGGCAAAGGAACCAGAGATCAAATTGCCAACATGTGCTGGATCATCGAAAAAGCAAGAGTTCCAGAAAAACATCTATTTCTGCTTTATTGACTATGCCAAAGCCTTTGACTATGTGGATCACAATAAACTGTGGAAAATTCTGAAAGAGATGGGAATGCCAGACCACCTGACCTGCCTCTTGAGAAACCTCTATGCAGGTCAGGAAGCAACAGTTGGAACTAGACATGGAACAATGGACTGGTTCCAAATAGGAAAAGGAGTACGTCAAGGCTGTATATTGTCACCCCGTTCATTTAACTTATATGCAGAGTACATCATGAGAAACGCTGGGCTGGAAGAAGCAGAGGCTGGAACCAAGATTGCCAGGAGAAATATCAATAACTTCAGATATCTCAAACCCCTCCAAAAAATTTCACCTGGAATAGATCCCCTGGAGAGGGATACAGCAACCCATTCCATATTTTTGCCTGGAAGATCCCATGGACAGAGGAGCCTGGCAGGCTACAGTCCATGGGGTCACAAAAAGTCGGACACAACTTAATGACTAACAAAAAACTCCCATCTCCCTCCTTATCACAAAATCAAAATGTCACCCCTGAACTTTGGTTTCCACATTTCATTTATTATCTTTTTTTTTTTTCCATCGCCCTATTCATTTGTGCCTTCTCTTTACCTTTGTTTTGGTTCTATTTCAGGATCACTGTGTCATCTGTTGCATAGTTCATCAGTAAGGGATCCATGGTTGGGACACTTCTCCCCCAAGAAATGTCACACACTGGGGAGTATGTGGCAGTGAGCACAGTAGGGCCTCACTTACTAAAAAATGCCAACCCTGCCTTCCCACTTCTGAGTCGTGGTGACGTCAGAAAACAAATGAGAATCCCCCCTTCCCTTCACCAAGACCTTTCTCCCTCCACCCACCTGTGTAAATACCTTTGCCTCGAAAGTTTTACAATTAACAACATGCTTATTCACATTCTGAGAATTGTTCCAGAGGAATCCCTGCTTCTCAGGATGGTTCCCCAGCCAGCCAGTTCCCAAACGGCTTACTTTGGATTCACTCAGGACGAAACGTCCTCGGAAGATGCACTGTTGATACCATCAGCTCTTTAGATCATTTTGTGTGCTGAGTCATTCAGTTGTATCCAACTCTGTGACCCCCATGGACTGTAACCCGCCAGGCTCCCCTAGTCCATGGAATTTTCTAGGCAAGAATACGGAGTGGGGTGCCGTTTCCTGCTCCAGGGGGTCTTTCCCACCCAGGGATCAAGCCCGCGACTCCTGTGTCTCCTGCACTGGCAGGCGCATTCTTCACCACCTGGGAAGCCCAGAACCATTTACCTGACTCTTTTCTCTTTAGCCAAGAGAGTCTCAGTCCAGTATTAATACACATGTGTGAAAGAATGCCAGACTCAGAGCAACAGTCACAAATTGAGCCTGGAGAAAGTGCTGTTTGCTTTTCTAACGTGTTTTTCTTCTTTCCAGTGCACATCAGCCTCGTGTTTGGTATTTCATATGTTGTACATGGTAAGAGATTTTCTTGACTTAACAAAATTTTGTGTAAGGGTGCGAGTAGGGGAGCAACCATTTAGAAGTCAAAAAATTGGGTTTCGGACTCCCGATCTGTTGCCAAGTTGTTTGAATCTTTTTCCTCAAGTACTTTCTCTGTAGAAGGAGAATTTAGCCAATTCTGATTTTCACATTTGTCTCACAAAACTATTACAGGAAATTAACACTGGAGTTAGTTTTTAAATCCCTTAAAGGAATTGCTATTGTGGTTGCTGTTGTTTAGTTGCTCAGTCGTTCGATTCTTTTGTGACCTCGTGGACTGTAGCCCACCAGACTCTTCTGTGTATGGGATTCTCCAGGCAAGAGTACTGGAGTGGGTTGCCACTTCTCCCCCAGGGATCTTCCCGACCCAGGGATTGAACCAGTGTCTCCTACATTGCCAGGTGGGTTCTTTCCCATTGAGCCACCAGGGAAGCCCCTTAAAAATATATCCAGCTCTGAATATTCCCACTAATAGAAGAACGAGGAGACTGTGCCAAACAAAAAATCTTCCAGAAATCATTTCTCTTTAATTTACATTTTTCTACCTGTTATGTGGTACCCGGTACCAGATAAGAGAAAACACATCTTTTAAAACTAAATTTCTTGTCTACATATAAACCTTCCCACAAAACTTCACTATGGGTTAAATATGTATGCAGCCTTGTGATGAGGACTAGGGGATGAAGACTGGGCAATCAAGAAGCAAAGGTCCTAAGCACGGGAAACTAAGATGCTCTTTGAAATTTTAATCGTATAAGGCAGAGTTGAAAAATGTAACTGTAAGGTTTCCTTTGCCACTGCCACACCCCGGCTGAGTTGCATAACTCAACTTCTCAATTTCACAGTCTGTGAAATGGGTCTGTGAATCAAATCTACTCCAGCATAGGCATGGGGATGAAATGTCTGGAAAGATCCAATCTGGGCACATATTCTTCACCTCCCCTCTGTGAGGGGAAACAAGCACAGTGGGAAATTCATAGAAAGGAAAGCTTGCCATGGGCTGAGCTATGTAGAGGGGACCAGAGGAGGGGTTGAGGACTGACTCGAGAGCATGAGGTGGCCCAGGATAACATGGATCATTTTGGTCCAAATTGCTGCTTCGAGCCTGTGATCATTGGGTGTAGTTGAGTCAGTAAAGAATCTGCCTGCAGTGCAGGAGTCCCGGGTTCGATCCCTGGATTGGGAAGGTCCCCTGGAGAAGGAAATGGTAACCCACTCCAGTATTCTTGCCTGGAGAATCCCATGGACAGAGGAGCCTGGTGGGCTACAGTCTACGGGGTTGCAAGAGTCGGACATGAATTAACCACTTAAACCACTACCACCAAATTCTGTTTACACGGTGCTGAGTTCCTGTATATTACTTGTATTAGCTCATTTCCAGTGTTCAACAAAACCATTTCCTTTGGGTTTCCAAGATCCCAGCGCTCTTAAAGAGACTTCTCTGCTAGAAGTTCAGATCCCAACGGACAGTTTGAACCATGGCCAAGATAACAACACAAGGTTCCAGATTTCCATCTTTTTTTTTTTTTTTTAACTTCTGTTCCCTTTAGATCTTTCAGATGAATCTTGCACTTTAAAGATGAGATTCCGAAATTTCCAGTCAATCTTATCATGGGAATTAAAAAACCATTCCATTGTACCAACTCACTACACATTATGGTACACAATCATGAGGTGGGTTTGACATTCTGTTTTTCTCTTGCTAATTATATCATGTTTCTATTATGTAGGGAGTGGGGAAGAGGCGACCTTCCTTGTGATAGAGCTTTTCTCTCTGTCTCGCCCTCACTCAGCTCCTGTCAGTCTCAGTGTTTTATTCAGAGCTTTGAAAGTCCAAGACAAAAAGACTCCTCCATTTTAAATTACACTGAATGCCCAAACACCCCAAAGTTATTTTTGACACACTTGTACTTAGAACCGAAGCCAATTTCTACAGTCAGCGCCTCAGAGTCAAAATAATCATCGTCATTATTCACAATCACTTCCCTAGTTCAGTAAGTCCAAAGACCTGCTGACTGTATTGATGGGTTATGTTTACTCCTCTCTACTCAGGGAGGCACACGGGACATCAGAAACTCACCTGGTCCCGACGAGGACAGGCCCAGGTCCAAAGTCTGGCTCCGTCACTAACCAGCTGTGGCCTTGGGTGCAGAGGTCAGCCTCCTTGTGCTGATCTCCTGCTCAGGGCTGACTGCAGGGAGTCATGCCCAACGGACAGTGACCTCTTCGGCTCTTTTACTCCCACATCAGCAGTCACCCTCCTAAGCCTTGCTTTGGCCCAGTTGCCCCGAGGAGAGTCCTGAGTTGGCTGTTCATGTTATTGCTCTTGCTGCTGCTCTCTGACCTGCTGAAGGACCCCTGGTGGGCATCTCTTTCTTGTTGGTGTTCAATCGCTCGGTCATGTCTGACTCTGCCACCCCATGGATTGCCACATGCCAGGCTTTCCTGTCTTTCACTATCTTCCAGAGTTTGCTCAAGTCCTTTGAGTCCGGGATGCTATCTAACCATCTTATCCTCTGCCGCCCTCTTGTCCTTTAGCCCTCAATCTTTGCCAGCATCAGGGTCTTTTCCAATGAGTTGGCTCCTCGCATCAGGTGACCAAAGTACTGGAGCTTAGGCCTGAGTCCTTTCAATGAATATTCAGGGTTGATTTCCTTTAGGATTGGGTTTCTCTTTGTTACCTACTAATGTTTCTCCCTGCCTTAGGCAGTCACGTGTATCATCCACCTGCCTTTCTGAAGCTCAAGAGAGCAGATGTCTGTGTTGGTCCTATATAGGCGGACTTAGGACCAGACCATGCCATCTTCAGCCTGAGAAAGAAGGGGTCTCAGGGAGGGGCAGTCATGATTGTCCTGTAGAATTAGAGAGATCTGGGGCCTCTGCCATGAACACCCAACATTTGCTAATTCATTCACCCAGCAAATATTTACTGAGCACCTACCACGTGCCAGGGATAACACTCAGAACCCAGATCCCTGTTTTCTTGGGGCAGACATTCCAAAAGAAGGCAGAGGGCTTGGTCAGCAAAGATATAACAAGCCAGGTCGGGGGAAGTGGTGTGAAGAAAAATAAAGACAGGAAAGAGGGATCAAGAGAGGGGGATAAGGTGTTCCATTTGAAATAAGGGGGTGAGAGCCGGTGACAACACGGAGATATTTCCCTTTGCTGTCCGCCTGAAACTGTCACAGCGTTGTTAGCAATGGGAGCAACGTTGCTCCCATTCAAAATAAGATGTTTCAAAAGAAATTTCAAAATTGAAAGAAAACCCACAAGGGAGCTTTGAGCAGAGCCACACAGGAATACGCAAGCGGGGCTTCGGATTAATGGACCCTCATCACATCCAGGCTAACGTTTTCTTTGACCATCTCTTTGCCTTTCAAAGTAAACCAGAAGATATGAAGGTCGTCAAGGACTGTATAAACATCACAAGATCGTTTTGTGACCTAACAGACGTGTGGGTAGACACGACGGACATGTACATCTCCCAAGTGGTTGGATTCAGAGAAAACACAGTGGTGGTCTGTTGTATGGGCTCTTTCTTCCTGATGTCAGACAGTGAGTTTGTCTTGTTTATTATCTTCGTCATCATCGCTAAGTTCATCGTTACTTGCTTTGCCAGAAAGCAAGAAGGTTGTAAAGGTGTTTTAGACACAGGGCTGGGTTCACCTCCCTGTGAACCTCCGTTTTCTTCTCCAAAAACGTGTAATGATAACCTGTTCTTTGACGATAAGGGCTCTCTGTGCCTGTATAAGGCAGTCACTCAGGCAGCAGCAGCTGCTACGTTTTTCTGAAGCTATTATTCATTAAAGTCTAGTTGATTTAGAACGCTGTGTTCACTTCTGATATATAGTAGCTGCTAGTTTTTGCCTTGTTTCACAACCTGACAGGAAGTGTACACCAGGGTTCAGAAAGCCCTGTGTCTGAGCTGTCATAACTTTGGGGGTCTGTGTTTTGCTTAATACTGCAGCGCACCCCCCCCCCCAAGATCAGATCCCAGTAGCTCTGGCACGTGTGAGCACCCAGGTGTGTGTGCACACGGGGCCCAGACAGAGAAGCCTGGATCCCAGGAGTGGGCATGCCCGCTCTTCCTTTCCCTACCACGGGAGGCGGCTCCTTCTGGCATCTGTGTTAACAGCCCCAGAGCAGCTGGCAGTGGCTCTCCACCAGATTCCATCACATCTCTGGTATCCTGATCTTGCAAAGGGCTTTGCAGGCAGCTCAGTGGTAAAGCATCTGCCTGCCAAGCAAGAGACATGGGGTTTTGATCCCTGGCTTGGGAAGATCCCCTGGGGAAGGAAATGGCAGCCCACTCCCGTATTCTTGCCTGGAGAATCCCATGGGCAGAGAAGCCTGGTGGGCTACAGTCCATGTGGTCACTCAGATGTGCCTGAGTGACTCAGCAGCAAAAAGAGCCAAGTCAAAGGCTGTGTGGGTGTGCACACACACACCTCTGTGCTTCGCCAAGTGATGATAGCTGAATCCCATGGAGCAAACTTGGATACTTAGAGATTCTCGGAATTGTGGGATTGCGTGTTTTTGTACGTGTCCTTGTAGAAAAGAAAGAAAAGCCCAACTTACAGAACATGGTGCTCAGATTCTTCAGATCATTAAAGAATGTATAGTAACACAGTTATGAGATATCTTTTTTCAAGACTCAGACGGTAAATATAAAAAGTAAGTAAATACCCAGACTTAGAAGAAATGCAGAGAATATAGCTTGACACAGTCTTTCTGAAGGTATTTGGCAGTATGTGTTGAAAACCTTAACCTGGGCCTGCTCTAATCCCGAATTCCTCCAAAAATTTGTCCTAAAGAAATGATTACAACCAAATGCAAAGACTGAGCTCTGTTAACACTCACTGATATGCAGATTCCATTCAGAAAAATTAGAGCCAATCTAACTGTTTAAAAGAGTGAATCAATCTTTTAAAGACTGAGAAAAAAATTGGGCCATGTATGGTCTCTGTCACATAGCCTTAATTTGTTCACAACCCTTTCAAAAATAAAAACCATTCTCAACTTTCAGGCTGTGCAAAATCTAACCCACAGGTCCTAATTTGCCAGCTCATAGGTAAACATGCATTTAACATGTTTATGAAAGAAGTGAAAATATACACCATGTAAAACAGCATAAGAATGATTTGATTTTAGTTTAGGTGCATGTGTACACTGGTTCAGCTTTTATATGTGTGTATGTATTTATCTACATACTGCATATGCAAAAGAGGATTAACTGCATTCAAAAACAATTGCCTGTCTGTATTTTCTGATATTTCTGCAATGGTTATGTATTATTATATGATTATTAGATGAGAAGTCATTTTCACTCATGTTTCGGATACAACCTGAAAATTGTGAAATACTGACTTTCACCCCAAAGTCTGTCCTCCATTTCTTGTGCTAATAGTAAACAAATCACTTCACTTTTATTGTTCTCAGTTTTTCACCAATTAAAAAAAAAATATATATATATATATAACCCATGCCTCGAGGGCCACGGGTAATCAAAAAGAGAGCTGTAAAGAGGTATGGTTGTATCAGGACAGTGGTTATCATTACGGTTATGCTATTTATTGATTAACCTTGGGGTTTATTTCATTTTCTAAACAGAGCCTTTGGACCCACCAAAGTTTGAGATTGTTGGTTTTACAAACCACATCAGTGTGAATGTGAAATTTCAATTCGACAGTCCCAGGATACTAGGTGAAGAATTACAGTTTTACTTAGCATTTATTGAAGAACATGCTGGGAACAGTGTTAAGAGGGTAAGTGGTCAAAACAGTTCTGACTTGGCAATGAATACATTGCTAAAGACACCTGTAATGATTTGGACAATTAAAACCGAAGGGTCTGGGCTTCATTGCTGTTTGACTTCAGGAAAGACGTCTCCAGGGTTTTCTATAAAGGGGAGTAGGGAGATGCTGTGATAGCTGGAAGGGGAGGTGGGGTCTATGGAGGGACTTTTTAGATGGAAGAAATGACAGCAGGTCCCTATACGGAGGGAATGTTCCGTGGTGGGCAGGGGAGTTGGGGAGGGGAGTGATGTTCTGGAGGAGATGAGAGTGGGCAGACTCTCACGCGCGTGGGAAGGGGTTGACCTTGGCTCTGAGCAGGAACTATCCATCTGAGTCATAGTTGGGGAGGCAGAGTCCACGGCCACCAAGAGGGAAGGAGCTTCCAGTGAAACAGGAAGCAAGCGTTGCAGACTGCAGATCACATGATGGCCACAAACATCATGCCAGCTGTGGGAGCCAGAGCTCTGGCGCCCGGCTACGCTTCTGCGGTTTCCCTTCAAGGCCAGGGCACTCCCACCAGGGCACTTCTGCTCCGTCCCCCATGCATGACCTTTTAGTTTACTGGGGGCGTGGGGTGAGAGAAAAAAGTCCTCTTCCTTCCAAATAGAAGCTTGCAGAAAAATATTATAGAATGCTGTATTTGAGCTGGTGGAAAGCTTCATTTATCAAACCATTGGTAAGAATGTACTTTGAAAACTATGAAACATTTTACAAAAGTTATTTTTAATGAAAGAACCTCTTCAGATCATCTTTTTAATTCCAAAATGGAACAGAAGTAGCCAAGGAAGAAGAGGCAAGGTGTTTTTAGGGAAAAGACGGGGAAATTAGACCTCAGCTTCAGTTCTGCCACAGATAAGCTGTGTGGCCTTGAGGAAGTTACTAAACCACTCTAAGCTACAGTTTCCTCATCTGGAGAATGGGAATAATGCCTACTTTGCAGACTCTTTTGATAATCAGATGAATTAATATATATATGAAAGCAGTTTTTGAAGTGTAGACTCATATTATTAATGAAGTAGGATAATCTTATTTTCTGATTTTTGCAAGGTGATCTTGAGTAACATCACCTTACAAAAATGACATCCTGGAGACCTTTATTCCTTATGGGGTCTTTTTCTCCTCATTTGTCAAAGGAAGTTGCTAGACTAGATTTCATGGTTTAAAGATGTGTGTGTTTATACATGTGCATGTAATTTTGAATAAATCATTTTAAATAACTTTTTCTTGCCAAGCCTATGATATTTCTATCTGTGTTTTTAAGACTCAAAGACTCTCTTAGGGCTTGCCTCTAAACGAAATTCTGCCTTAATGTCTAACTGACATTTTTTTTCTTTTTTGCACATTTTTACAGCATCAACCCCAAATAACTGGAAACATCACTGGAAATTTCAATTATGTCATCGACAAATTAATTCCAAACACAAACTACTGTATATCTGTTTATTTTGAGCCTAAAGATCCAAGAAAAATAAACAGATCTCCCTTAAAATGTATCCTCTTTCGACCCAGACAAGAGTCAGGTATGACAGCTTTTGAAAATTCATGGTTTGCCTTTCCTCTGAGGGAAAACCTATTTAAAGAAAAGAATCTGAAAATCGTGAAGCACCAAAGATATTTCATCCAACAGGGCACATCACAGAGATGCCTTCTGTCGGTCAGGCTCTCCCATGAGGTAGAGCTGCTTTTATGTCGCCATCCCATGGGGACAATCAGGTAACTTCAGGAGGCTAACGTGGAAATGATTTATTTCTGGGGCAGGATCGGGTTCGGTTCTGTGTGGCCTTGGTTTGGCCGTTATTCAAGTCAAGTGTTGGAGGAGGCTTGGTTCCTGAAGCAACTGCCTGGAGAGGTGCTAAAGGGTAGGACGACAGTCGCAGTGAGGTCCATAGACAAGGCCTGGCTCTCCAGAAGGTTGGCCGTAACTCACGGATGAAAGTGAAACCTGCCAGTGTGAATGAGCTGGTCACGGATGAAGGCTGAAAGCCCTTCTGTGGCCAAGGCGTCAAAACAGCATACAACCTCCTCCCCGAACCTTCCTTCAAATGGAGGGATTTGCAGGGAGGACAGTCAGCCTTAGGAACAGCCACTGCTCACTATTTTCTCAGGAAGCCAACTGTTTTGCCCAAAGTGAAAATCTATGAAACTCTCCCCCAAAGAAGCCTTTCTGAATTTCCCAACCCCAGTGAGAGTTTCTTTAGTGCTCTGATTTATCAGAGTCAAAATAAGATGAGCTTTAGAAGGGAGTGACTATAAGTGCGAAGGCTTCTTTGCAGATGAAGTGAGCTCCACTAATGAGCAGCTGACATGCCAAGGTGCCTGGTGTTTGCCATAACTCCAGGCAATGTGAGTTTATTCACCAGTGTTACTCAGAATCAAATGATACACAGATCAATTTTAAAGGAAAAACTATTTCACAGCTTTAACTTAAATCATGTTCATAATGTCAGTTACATATGGGCAAAACTTTGCCAATATTTAACTCAACATTCAAAAAACTAGGATCGTGGCATCCAGTCCCATCACTTCATGGTAAATAGATGGAGAAACAGTGGAAACAGTGACAGACTTTACTTTCTTGGGCTCCAGAATCACTGTGGATGGTGACTGCAGCCATGAAATTAAAAGATGCTTGCTCCTTGAAAGAAAAGCTATGACCAACCTAGCAGCTGACAGAGATCCATATAGTCAAAGCTGTGCTTTCTCCAGTAGTCATGTATGGATATGACAGTTGGACCATTGAGAAGACTGANTCACTGTGGATGGTGACTGCAGCCATGAAATTAAAAGATGCTTGCTCCTTGAAAGAAAAGCTATGACCAACCTAGCAGCTGACAGAGATCCATATAGTCAAAGCTGTGCTTTCTCCAGTAGTCATGTATGGATATGACAGTTGGACCATTGAGAAGACTGAGTGCTGAAGAATTGATGCTTTCAAATTACATGCTGGAGAAGACTCGTGAGAGTCCCTTGGACAGCAAGGGGCTCAAACCAGTCAATCCTAAAGGAAATCAACCCTGCATATTCATTGGAAGGACTGATGCTGAAATGGAAGCTCCAGTCCTTTGACCACCTGATTTGAAGAGACAACTCATTGGAAAAGACCTTGATGCTGGGAAAGATTGAGGGAAAGAGAAGGGGACAATAGAGGATGAGATGGTTGGATGGCATCACCAACTAATTGGACATAAGTCTGAGCAGACTCTGGGAGACAGGGAAGGACAGGGAAGTCTGGCGTACCATAGTTCATGAGGTCACAAAGAGTTGGACATGACTTAGCAACTGAACAAATTGAGGGAAAGAGAAGGGGACAATAGAGGATGAGATGGTTGGATGGCATCACCAACTAATTGGACATAAGTCTGAGCAGACTCTGGGAGACAGGGAAGGACAGGGAAGTCTGGCGTACCATAGTTCATGAGGTCACAAAGAGTTGGACATGACTTAGCAACTGAACACAGAGAAGGCAATGGCACCCCACTCCAGTACTCTTGCCTGGAAAATCCCAAGGATGGAGGAGCCTGGTGGGCTGCAGTCCATGGGGTCGCTAAGAGTCAGACACGACTGAAGTGGGTTGCCATAACGCAGGAACAGGGAGAAGGAAGAGATACACAGGGCCAAACAATAGGCTTCCTGAGAAAATAATGAGCAGTGGATGTCATATCCATTGACATTTGGAAAGTTTCCCTGGCAACCAACCCTGTGATGTAGAGGGTTGGAACTATCAGCCTCACACCCCCTTGACTTCTGGGGAGGGGAGAAGGGCTAGAGGTTGAAGAATTTAACTGGTCATGTCTATATAATGAGTCCTCCTTAAAAACCATAAATGATGGGGTTTGGAGAACTTCCAAGTCGGTGAACATACTGAGATGCTGGGAGGATGGCGTGCCCCGAGACAGCACAGAAGTCCAAGCTCCATCCCCCATACCTGGCCCTGTGTATCTCTTCCTTCTGCCTGTTCCTGAGTTATAATCTGTTATAATATACCAGGAATCTAGGGAGTAAACTGTTTTCATGAGTTCTGTGAGCCATTCAAGGAAATCATCAAAGCTGATAGATAGCCCTGTGGGTTCTGGTCTAACTCCTGGTACTATCAGAAATGAGTCAAATCTCTGGACACCTAGTTGATGTTGAGATGTGGTGTTAGGACACAAACTATTCATTTTGGGTTTCACAGAAACCAAGTGAGGTTCAGAGGGGCTTGTTCTGAATAACAAAAAAAAAGCTCCTTTCACTTTCTTTGCTCTTATTATTTAGGAATTTCTAAGGGTTTCAGAATTGAGGAAAAAGACCAAATATGTACTTCTTATTATAAATCGGAGTATCACAGCAATAAAAACTCAGATTAGAAATAGGACATGACAACGGTGGTTGGCTGAAACTCAGTATGCCCTTAGGTGAACCTAAGCCTGACCAAAGGCACTGGAAGGTGATGTCCTTGCTCTGTGACGATTCAGTGTCTCCCCTGACTCTTCCCTGTTTCACCTGCTAAGAATGGTCATATGGCAACATGCTGGCCCATCACTTCATGCTTCCTTGGTGCAAACACATCACTTTGTATACTTCAGCCTCTGTTCTTTTATCATTACATGAGAGTTAAGGTACAGGTATGCCTCGCTATCCAAATATTTCATGCCACAATTCTTGTCTGAAACTTCAGGAACCAAGTAGGTTCAGATCATGTGACCCCTCTCACTGTGTAAACTGGCCATGTGAGCCACCCTCAAGCAGCTAGGTTTGGATGTTGGGGGATTCTTGAAGGATGTCCTAGAACCAGAGTTAAGTTACTGGAATATCAGTGGTGAAACACTGATATCTTAAAGCAGTATTGATAAAGGGGAATTTATTCCAGAGAAATGGAGAAATGCTTCCCTTTTGTCAAATCTTAAACTAATTGGCTGACTTTTTTTCAGTAAGTTCCCCAGGGAAAGGTGTCCTCATCCATTTGACAAATGTTTATTGGGGCCCACTATGGGCCAGATACTCTTCCAGATATTGGGGATACAGCAGTGAATACAACAGATAAAATTCCTTAGTTTACAGAACTTACATTGGGAGACAAAAGAACAAGATTCAAAAAAATAAAATATGTATTGTGTTAAGGGATGGTTAAGTATAATACTCTAATACTCTGGAGAAAAATTAAGCAGAAAGGGCAGGGGAGGGGTAATGTCTGGTAAAGGATGGTCAGTTCAGTCAGTTCAGTTCGACTCTTTTCGACCCCATGAATCGCAGCACGCCAGGCCTCCCTCTCCATCACCAACTCCCGGAGTTCACTCAAACCCATGTCCATCGAGTCGGTGATGTCGTCCCCTTCTTCTCCGGCCCCCAATCCTTCCCAGCATCAGGGTCTTTTCCAAGTTAACTTTTCCTGAGCCAACTCTTCGCATCAGGTGGCCAAAGTATTGGAGTTTCAGCTTCAGCATAAGTCCTTCCAATGAACACCCAGGACTGATCTCCTTTAGGATGGACTGGCTGGGCCTCCTTGCAGTCCAAGGGACTCTCAAGAGTCTTTTCCAACACCACAGTTCAAAAGCATCAATTCTTCGGCACTCAGCTTTCTTCACAGTCCAACTCTCACATCCATACATGACCACTGGAAAAACCATAGCCTTATTAAGTTAAATAAGCAGGGTGACAATATACAGCCTTGACATACTCCTTTTCCTATTTGGAACCAGTCCTAACTGGTTCTAACCNCAACACCACAGTTCAAAAGCATCAATTCTTCGGCACTCAGCTTTCTTCACAGTCCAACTCTCACATCCATACATGACCACTGGAAAAACCATAGCCTTATTAAGTTAAATAAGCAGGGTGACAATATACAGCCTTGACATACTCCTTTTCCTATTTGGAACCAGTCCTAACTGGTTCTAACCAGTTAGATTATCCCATGTCCAATTCTTCCTGACCTGCATACAGGTTTCTCAAGAGGCAGGTCAGGTGGTCTGGTATTCCCATCTCTTTCAGAATTTTCCAGTTTATTGTGATCCACACAATCAAAGGCTTTGGCATAGTCAATAAAGCAGAAATAGATGTTTTTCTGGAACTCTCTTGCTTTTTTGATGATCCAGCAGATGTTAGCAATTTGATCTCTGGTTCCTCTGCCTTTTCTAAAACCAGCTTGAACATCTGGTAGGTCTCTTTAATTTTAATATATGTATATATGTGTGTATATATATATATAATTTGACTGCATTGAGTCTTAGTTGCAGTGCATGGTTGCCTCATGGCATGTGGAATCTTCCCAGACCAGGGACTGAATCTACATCCCCTGCATGGCAAGGCAGATTCTTTACCACTGGACCACCAGGGAAGTCCCTTTTAAATAAGGTCTCTTTTAAATAAGGTGGTGTCATGTTTACATTCCCTGGAAGCAGAGCCAAAATAGAAATTCTAGTTCAAGTGACTCAGAGAGATGGGATACATGGGTCAAGATCCCATGACATCATACTGCTCCTCCAAAGAAACCACGTAGGTTCACAGAATCCTCTTCAAGAATGTAAATTCTATACGTGTAAGGATTTTGTATTATAAAGGTGTGCTTTTATGACTAGATCTGATTCTATAACTGCCATTGATATGACACATCTTCATTCTTTTTTAAAATTTTTATTGGAATATAGTTGATTTGTAATATTGCTTTAGTTTCAAGTATACAGTAAAGTGAATTGATTATACACATGTATATATATACTCTTTTTCAGATTCTTTCCCCATATAGGTCACTACAGAGTATTGAGAAGAGTTCCCTGTGCATTATAGCAGGTCCTTGTTAGTTATCTACTTTATATGTAGTAATGTGTATATGTCAATCCCAGGTTTATCCCTCTCCCACTTCCCCCTTGGCAACCATAAGTTTGTTTTTTTACATCTGTGAATCTATTCTGTTCTGTGAATGAGTTTTATTTGTACTATTTTTTTAGATTCCACATATAAGCGATATATTTGTCTTTTTCTACATGACTTACTTCACTCAGTATGACAATCTCTAGGTCCATCTGTGTTGCTACAAATGACATTATCTCATCCTTTTTTATGGCTGGGTAATATTCCATTGTATATGTGTACCACAGTCTTCTTTATCCATTCCTCGGTGGATGGACATTTAGGTTGCCACCATGTCCCGGCGATTGTAAATAGTGCTGCAGTGAACATTGGTGCATGTATCTCTGTATACATGCCCAGGAGTGGGACTGTTGGATCATATAGTAGCTCTATTTTTAGTTTTGTAAGGGACCTCCATACTGTTCTCCATAAGTTTGTACCAGTCTGCATTCTCACCGACAGTGTAGGAGCGTTCCCTTCTCTCCACACCCTCTGCAGCATTTATTATTTGTAAATTTTCTTGACGATGGCCCATTCATTTTTGATGGGAATGAAGGGGGTTCTTGAGTCTTCTGACGTCTAAGGGCTCAGCTCTTCACCAAGTTTCTTTCTGTCCGTTCTTTAGCCATTTAAAAGACATTAGAAAGATACCAGCCATCTTTAGTCGTTTTTCTCCTGTATGGTTTTGCTTGAGGCTGTGGTTATAGGATTGATATTAATAAAAGCTTTTCTGGATATTAAAGACAGCCTTAATTCTCTAAGTACTGGTTTCTTCTCAGCCTAGTTGGACTTACAGGAAAAAGCTGTTTACATTCAGAAAATTGAAATTTTCGAAAAGTCATTTTCACAAGAAGCTAAAGAACTCATAACTGGGCAAAACAAGATCTGCCACACCCCAGTTCTGGGTTCTGGCATGGCCAGAGTCCAGCTTCCAAGTGACCCAATTGTCATCTTCAGACAAACTCCCTCTTTCAACTCCTTCTGGAGACTTGGCTAGTATGACTCAGAAACAGTTTTGTTTTGTTTTGATAATTTACATTTAAATGGTCACATGTGGCTAAACCACCACATTATTAGACAATGCAGTCATAAAGCATAATTATCAACTGGAAGAAATTTTACTTTTAGAAACTGAATTTTAACTTTTTTTTAATGTATACTTGGATTACTTTCCATTCTTTGATATTTAACAGTAGTTTTTCCAACTTTTGCCCCCGTAATAAACCCTTCCACCACCAGATTAATATACATTTGTTCCCAACTGTGACTGTTGACTGGATTTACTTTTAAATAAAGCCATTTAATTTTTCATCAACAGAGTCATCAGAACCTGCTACAATAGGAGGAATAATTACTCTGTTTTTAATAACTGCTGTCTTCATAAGCACTCTAATGATACTGAAACGGATTGGTTATATATGCTTAAGAAATGATTTCCCCAAAGTTTTGGTATGTATTTTTTTTCATTTTTAGCTTTATTTTTCATTTTGACTTAAGAATTTTTATTATACACTTAAATATCTTCATAGAAGAAACCCCATTTTCTCAAAACATAAAGGTGTTGTATCACTCTGGGTTCTTTACCATTCTTATAAACCTATATATTGCATTTTCTGCTTTCTTTTCATACTTTGTCCATGTATGATTTTCCATCGTCACAGTGTTGCGTTGTTATTAATGTCTCTTTTTTCCTTAATCATTTCTCAGCTGTCAGGCATTTGGATTGATTTCCTTTTCATTATTTCTTTTCCTTTCATTTCTTTGGCCACTAACACAATGAACATTTTAATACAGGTTGTCTTTTTAGTTTGGATTACTTATGTAGAACTTATACACAAAGTGAATATATCTTATATGAAAATATAAAGAACTAATTTATAATGCTAGTGTCAACATCATGGTGTGCACCTATCTCCAAAGCTTTGCCAACATTGATTAATCTTTTTTTTTTTCTAAATTTATTCATTTATCAGAGTACAATGGTCCCCCAGGGGTCTCTTATTTGTGTTATTCGCAAGTGGAACCAGCCACTTTGTCTTGTGTTTTCTGTGTTTCATGAGGCATATTCTTCCTGCTCAGAATCTTTGGCACTCAGCTAAGTCTAGGTATTGATTTTACATATTTCTAAAACCTCCTCACATGTTTTGATTCAACTACTTTGTCCATCATTTTTCATTTTCCTTTGTCTGTCACTTTCCTTCTACATTAGAAGATATTCTATGTTTGAACTCATTCACCTTCTAATTTTTTAAATAGCCACAAATAAATATCTCTCTACAGGTGGTAAAAGTATAGTCTTTTTTTTTTATTCTTTTGTTTCTTTAAATGTTTTTAATTGACATATAGTTTATTTGCAATGCTGTGTTCAAGCATTCAGAAACTGATTCAGTTTAATAATATATATATAAAAGAATTTGAAAAAGAATATGTATAATTTCTTTTTCAGATTCTTTTCCATTATAGCTTATTACAAGATACTGAATATAGTTCCCTGTGCTATACAATAAGTCCTTATCGTTTACCTACTTTTATATAGTAATGAAAAAGTAAAGTGAAAGTGTTAGTCGCTCAGTCATGTCTGACTCTTTGCGACCCCACGGACTGTAGCCCATCAGGATTCTCTAAGTTCATTTGTATCATTTTTTTTTCAGATTCCACAAGTAAGTGATAGCGTATGATATCTGCCTTTTCTCTGACTTAATATGTCTTTCTCCACTTAATATGATATTCTCTAGGTCCATCCAAGTCTTTGCAAATGGCATTATTTCGTTCCTTGTTATGACTGCTATTCTCTTCTTTTCCTTGTTCTTGTTTGTTTAGGCTGAGTTGGGGGATGGACTGTTTGGGAGGAGGGGTGCTTGTGGAGTTTTTAATTATAAGTAGTATTTGAACCTAGGTGGCATTTGGCTGTGGCTTATGAGAAGTAAATGGCTCTGTGTTGGATTTTATCCATACTGTGATCCCTGTCATGTTGTTTTTTTTTAATCTATCAGTATAACTTAATCTTTTGTAGTTTTAACAGTATATCTTTTTGAGTTTTTTATGTTAGTGTTCAGTTGCAGGCTTACTCTCAGCCTCTACTCCAACTCTTCCATTGGCCATGTATAGCTTTGGCTTTGAGCTCTTAGATAAATCCCACTCCGACTGATGTTTCTCATGCAGCCTTGAGATATAAAACCCCCTAGCACTACACCCCTCACGTCCTGGATAATTTTCTGCCTGAATTACCTAAATTCATTACTGACCCTTCTCCCAGGTCTCCTGGGTTTTTCCTGTCCTTAAAATGAGCCCAAATTATATGCCAGTTATATTTATACCAGTTATGATGTTATCTCCAAGTAATGAAAGCAAGTATTGTTATCTTGTGTCTGTCTGATATTTCTCCAGTAAAAAGTGTTGCTCTGTGTTTAAGTACAAACTCTAGGAATCGTAAAACAGAACACCCTGGGTCTAGTATGTTTGTGTATGTATGTCTAAACAAGAACAGAAGTTAAAAATTTTAAATTGTCTTTTCTTTTCTCCTCCTCTCCCCCCACCACCTTCCTCCTCCTCTTCCTCCTCCTATACCTCCTCTTTTGCATTTAACAAATATGTGTTGTGTATTTACTGTATATCCACGTGTGCTGGGTGCTGGGGATCTAGATGTGAATAAAGCAAACAAAAAAGATGCCCTTATGGAGGTTAAAGTCTGAAAAATGGGGGGGAGAGACAATGCTTATTATTAAATTAAAGAAATTCAGAATCTAG
Source organism: Oreotragus oreotragus (assembly GCA_006410675.1). Lineage (NCBI taxonomy): Eukaryota > Metazoa > Chordata > Mammalia > Artiodactyla > Bovidae > Oreotragus > Oreotragus oreotragus. Next base: position 278,415 of record SJYX01023266.1, on the reverse strand, counting down.
AGATGAAGTATTAGGACTAATAAGTTGAGCCACATTAGCCACTTATTTAGACTAATCAGTTTGTTACACACAAAGTAATCAACATAAAAACGCTGCTTTTTATACCCTAGCAACAGTCACTTAAAAATAAATGTTTTTCTATAAGTTGCTTTTCAACATCCAAGAAATTGAGTGCCCAAGTCATAGCAAAAAACTGAATTTTCACAAATTCAACATACCCACGTAAGTCACATCCAGATCAAGAAAGAAAACATGACCAACCCCTCCAGAAGTCTCTCTTCCACCTCTCAGTCACTGCCCAGGCCCAGGATAACCACTCTCTACACTCTAACAGCGTAGATTAGTTTTACTTGGTTTTGAACTTAGAATCATACAGTTCAATGGAATCATGCAATTTAAGTGAAATCATACAGTTTTAAAAACATCATTACAATAGTAATAAAAATATTTTTTAAAGTATTTAAGGAAGAAATCTAACAGAAGGTGTCACAAGCTCATTGTGGAGAAAATTATCAAACCTTGTGGAAAGGCATTAACAAAGATCTAGTCAAATGGGGAGCCCAGAGACAGACTCACACATGTGGAAACAAGGTTAGACTTAGGGTTTTGTAGGAATTGCTGTGGGGAAAGGATTGAGGTCAGTAAATGCTACTCTTGTAGGAAAAAAGGAAATCCGATTTCTACCTCACACCATACACAAACATCAATTTCAAGCATATTAAAGACTAATATGAACAGCAAAACTATTCAAAGTTTTAGAAGGGCATATAGCAGTCATACTTAAAGGTAAGGAAGATTCAGCAGAAACCATGGAGAAAGAAAATTGATATACCTTCTTAAATTAAGATAGAAATGTTCTTTCCATTAAATGTCATCATAACAAGAGTAAAACATTAAACCACAGACTAGGGGAAAGTCCATGCAGCATAAACAATTAACAAATAATTAGCATCTAGGTTATATAAGTGCTCAGTCACTCAGTCATGTCCAACTCTTTGTGGCCCCATGGACTATAGCCTGCCAGGCTCCTCTGTCCATGGAATTTTCCTGGCAAGAATACTGGAGCAGGTTACCATTTCCTCCTCCAGGGGATATTCCCAACCCAGGGATCGAACCCGCATCTCTTCTGTCTCCAGCACTGGCTGGCAGGTTCTTTACTACCAGGGCCCCCTGGGAAGCCCAAGGTTATACAAACAGCCCCTTTAAATAAATAAGAAAAATGACGAAACAACCCAAGAGAACAGTTCATCCTAAGGCTGCATCTGAATAGAGTCAGGGAAAAGTAGGCTTGTCACATTGGGCAGCCTGAGCCAGACAACGGAAAGGAGAAGGATGCTGATGATGATTCATGGTCTGCAAAGGGAATCTCTCGACCACCCTCCTCACCATGACCCCATTGTAGCCGGTCTCCTTAGCCCACCTCACCTGTTGTGTCCGGGAGGTACTGGGTTAGAGCAACCTCCAGTCTCTCTATTCCTTCTCAACTCTGACCCTTTAGGGGTCACCTGCATCTCTAAGGTCCTCCAGTCCAGGGAGCTCTGACCCCAGTGGGATCAGCTCCCTAGAATCTCTCCTTACTCACAGTTCCCTGACACCCATAAGAATGTCAGCAATCCGGAGGTGAAATCTACCCACCTATCAAAACTATCGATGGATAGATTCCCCTAACAAGCAAGAAGCAGCAAGGGGACAGCAGTGGGAAGGAGTGGGCCAGTCTCTACTGCAGGCAGCCTCCTAGTTTGAAACCCAGCCTCCACCACTGAGTGTTCCTTGAAACCTGGGCAAGTTTCTTAACCTCTCTGCATTGTAAAGTGGAGCAAGACTAGTAAGCCTGCTTCATAGAGAAGTCGTGAGGATGAAATGAATTATAACGTGTAGTTTAGTAAAAGCAGTACTCCACAAACAGTAAACCCCGTGTAACTGTCCGCTACGTTTGTACTTCCTGTCATCGTCTTCACGACCACCTTTCCCATCTTTGTGCAGTTAGTTAACTCCATTAAGTTTTATGATGTCAAAAGGATAGAGAACAAACACTCAGGACTGATCATTCTCTCTCTCTCTTTTTTTTTTTTTTTAAGAATTTTTATAAACTGTCAGTCTGGGTGTTTCCCGAGCTGCCTCCATTGGAAAAAGTGGCTACCGTGGAAGTCATTCACATCAACAGGAAAAAGAAAGAGTGGAATTATAATTATGACGATGAAAGTGACATTGAAAATGAGGCAGCTCCCCACGTAAATTCAGGCGGTTACACCAAGCACGGACTAACGGGCAGGCTGTGTCCAACTTCCTCCACTTCAGCCAGCTTGGAGGACTGCAGCGTGGAGAACTGCAGCGACCCCAGTGCTGAGGAGCCGTACCTGCCTGAGTCCAAGGGGGGCGCCGAGACCCCCGTGGCACCAGGGCCCGGCCCCTGGCAGTCGGGAGGCACAAGTAGGGGTTACCAGACGAGAGGGACTCTGTGGCAGGAGCCCGCTTCCGAGGAGGACAGTGACGCCACAGAGGGGTCTGAGGGCAGAATTGTCTTCAATGTGAATCTGAACTCTGTGTGTGTGAGAGCCCTTGAGGACGACAAGGACTCAGAAGTCACTCTAATGTCCCCATCTCGTCCAGAAGAGACAGTCGCGCTGGAGGACCTCAACGAGACAGAGACAAGCCTTTTGGTGGCCAGTGAAGAAGGGACACAGCTGCCCTTCTCCGACCCTTCTATGGAGTGCCCGAGGCCCCAAGATACTTCTTCTGATAAAAGTGACACTTCCGAGTCAGATGTTGACATGGGGGATGGGTATATAGTAAGACAAGTGAATCTGAAAAATTTTAATTAACTTGGACACACACTGCCTCCGGGCCTCACCCCCCACCCCCAGCACCTGCACTTGATCTTTTGGGGTCTCCGAGTGTTCTTCCTGGGGAGGAGTAGGAGACTGGTGACATCATCTATGCAAATTCTCACTCTGGGGGGAGGGGAGGTGGGAAACAGAGTATTCTGCTATTATTCCGTGCATTGTTTACCTGTTCAAGGCAGTTTGCCTTGATGGGAAAATGCCCTGCCTGTTCCCTTTCCTCTCATGGATGTCTAATGATTCTGCATCATGTTTCCCAGAGTAAAGAACAAAGCTCCCTGTGGTTTTCAGGCGATGTTCTGGGGCCCTGTAAGATTTCTGGGAAATTATTAAATCGGGTCAGTGTGGAATAGGGAGAGAAAAGGAAGACATTCAGCAAGGTTCATAGCAGGAGCAGTCAGCAGTGGTTTGTGCCCCTCCACCCCGCCCGCCCCCCGCCCCCC
>SJYX01023266.1:218597-274662 GCA_006410675.1 Oreotragus oreotragus | reverse complement strand
CGCCCCCCGCCCCGCACAGGCTTGAGGGAAGACCAGAAAAGCCACAGAAAAACAGAAGGGAGGGTGGGCAGTTAGAAAGCAAGGACACGCAGGAGGAAACAGAAGCACATGATCTGGGTTGGGACTGGAAAAAAGGAAGCCCAACCAAGTCTGGGGCACCCCTAGGTAATACTGTGTCACCTACACTCTTGAGAATGCAACTCTCAGCCCCTGGTCCAACCCTCCTCAATCTGTGTGAGGAAGACATACACACACGTAATAACTCTGGTGCCAGACAGGTGACTAATAGAGAAACATTTGCATAAGGGAGAGGGACAGGGTCTGTGTCATATTTTAAGATATAATTTTGTACAGTGGTTGGTAAAAAATAAAACATACTTTTTAATATAAACTTGGAAATGTCTCCACATTTGTTTTTTATTAGACAGGAGATATATGCAGCAGATGTGTAGTTCTGCTGGCATCTCTGGGTTACACAAAACTCCCTCTAACTACTTCGTGGCCTCTGGGAGCCAAAGGGACCTTCTGCCTCCCTGAGCTCGTGTTCCTGTGGAATGTTCTAGCAACAGAAGTCAGCCAGTGTCTTACATCACCTAGTACCTACCCTGCTCTGGGTTTTCCAACCTCACCGCTGCTGTTAAATAACACATTGAAAAGGAGGAAATTAAGCCTTTGTCAGCAGTCTTGTGAGAGAAACGATTCTGGTCATGTAAATGACTTGGTTCTCTGTTGCTGCTTATCCCTGTGGGGAGAGGGGAGTTACGGAAAAGAAGATCCTCTCAAGCTAGATTTGCTAATGGAGTGCTTTAAAATCAGTTTATTTGCGGAGGAGAGGCAATCATAGAGACAGCAACTGTTCACTGGAGAAAAACTGTGGTGTTGGAGAAGACTCTTGAGAGTCCCTTGGACTGCAAGGAGGTCCAACCAGTCCATTTGGAAGGAGATCAACCATGGGATTTCTTTGGAAGGACTGATGCTAAAGCTGAAACTCCAGTACTTTGGCCACCTCATGCGAAGAGTTGACTCATTGGAAAAGACTCTGATGCTGGGAGGGATTGGGGGCAGGAGAAGAAGGGGACGACCGAGGATGAGATGGCTGGATGGCATCACGGACTCGATGGACATGAGTCTGAGTGAATTCCGGGAGATGGTGATGGACAGGGAGGCCTGGCGTGCTGCGATTCATGGGGTCGCAGAGTCGGACATGACTGAGCGACTGAACTGAACTGAACTGAACTGAAGAAAAACCATCACCACCCTTAATCCCACCATCCAGATATCAACTCGGGGTTGGCTCTCTGTTAGTCCATCAGTCGTGTCCGACTCTTTTGGGACCCTAGGGGCTGCAGCCCCCCAGGCTCCTCTGTCCATGGAATTCTCAAGGCTACGGACTGCAGCCCCCCAGGCTCCTCTGTCCACGGAATTCTCTGTCCATGGGTGGGTGGCCATGCCCTTCGCCAAGGGGATCTTCCTGACCCAGGAAGCAAACCCGGGTCTCCTGCGTTGCAGGCAGATTCTTTACTATCTGGAGGGTATTCATTTAACTTGAGGGCTCCTTTCAAAGCATGCGTTTAATGTAATCGGGGACACTGCATGTACAGTTTCGCACCCTGTTTTACTAACGGTGTTTTCCACTCACCCGCAGGCGAAAAGTCCCCTTTCACCTCTATTTCTGCCAGTCAAGCGGGTGACAGCGGCCCCTGGAGCAGGGTGCGAGGGGCGGGGCCCAGACGGGGGCGGGGCCCAGATGGGGCGGGGGCCCGGGTGGGGGCGGGCCCTGCATCGCCCCCGCCCCGCCCCCTGTTCCCGGAAGCCGCCTCGGAGCTGGCAGGCGTACGTGCGACCTCGGCGTAAGAGGTTGGGGCGTGCCCCGGTGCCCGGCGACTGTCTGAGGGGCTCCCGCCTTGAGCGCCCTCCCGGGCTCCCGGCCCGACTATGGNCCTGCATCGCCCCCGCCCCGCCCCCTGTTCCCGGAAGCCGCCTCGGAGCTGGCAGGCGTACGTGCGACCTCGGCGTAAGAGGTTGGGGCGTGCCCCGGTGCCCGGCGACTGTCTGAGGGGCTCCCGCCTTGAGCGCCCTCCCGGGCTCCCGGCCCGACTATGGCGCGCAGCCTCCGGAGCTGGCTGGGCGGCTGCCTCCTGATGTCAGGTGAGGGGTCTGCGGGGAGGGGACGCCGGGTAGCCTCCGGGGCGTCGGCTCGACCGCCGGGGCTGCCCGCGCTGGGACCCCGACTCGCCTGTGGCGCTGCGTCCCGACTGGAGGAAGTACGCTCGGCAAGCGGGAGGCGTGGCTACGACGCCGGGTAGCGTTGACCCCCCAAAGACGACCCCCCCGCCCTCCCCCTGGCGCACCCCCAGAGGCGCACTCAAAGTGACTTAAGTTCCTGGGCGGGAACGCTAGGCCCAGCACGCCAAGGTCTGAATTCTGCCACTCAACCCCTACAGCTCTAGGGCTTCTGAGTTCTAAACCCAGTGAAACCTTTCCTGTCCTGCTCCAAACTGCCTGTGTGTGTGTGTATGTGTGTGTGTGTGTGTGTGTGTGTGTGTGTGTGTGCGCTAGTCACTCAGTCATGTCCCACTCTTTGCGACCCCATGAACTGGGGCCCGCCAGGCTTCTCTAGAGGTTCATGGAATTCTCCAGGCAAGAATACTGGAGTGGCTTGCCATTCCCTCCTCCAGGGGATCTTCCCCACCCAGGGATTGAACCCTGGTCTCCTGCATCGCAGGCAGATTCTTTACCACTTGGGCTAAAGGGCAGTCCTCTAAACTGTCTGCCCAGGTTCAAATAACACTATGGATCCCTCCTTCCTTTCTGATGGATCTCTCATTCTCTGGTTTCCCTCCCACCTATATCAGGCTGTTTCTCCCTGGGATTCTCCACCTCTATCAGCCAAGTTTATACCCAGCTCTGTTCTCTCCTTCTCCTACACTACCCCTCTGGGGGCTGCCAGCGGAACTTTGGCATTAAATACCAGCTCTGGGCTTCCCTGGTGGCTCAGATGGTAACGAATCTGCCTGCAATGCAGGAGATCCAGGTTCAGTCCCTGAGTGGGGAAGATCCCCTGGAGAATGAAATTGCAACCCACTCCAGTATTCTTACCTGGAGAATTCCAGGGACAAAGGAGGCTGGCCAGCTGCAGTCCACGGAGTCCCAAGGAGTCTAACACTGTGGAGGGATTAACACTTAACACTGGGCTTCCCTGGTAGCTTGGTGGTAAAGAATCTATCTTACCAATGCAGGAGATGTAGGTTCGATCCCTGGCCAGGGAAGATCCCCTGGAGTAGTAAATGGCAACCCACTCCAGTAATCTCTCCTGGAAAATCCCATGGTTAGAAGGAGCCTGGTGGGCTCCAGTCCATGGGGATGCGGAAGAGTTGAACACAACTTAGCGATTGAACAACAACATGGACTCATGACTTTCAAATTTCTGTCTGTTGGTGCTAGTTGGGTGATGGTCCGGTGGCAGTTATTATACTCCTCTCTGTACTTCTGTGTATGTTTGGCATTTTCTGTTGTAAAGTTTAACAACTATTTCTTTCTCTAGCTCAAATCTACCCTCTGTGCCTACAGCTGGCTTATTCATCCACCTGTCTCTGACATTCCTACTTATGTATCCTTGAGTATCTCCAACCTAGTGCAAATCCTAAAATTGGTGTTTTTGTTCAGCTGTGTCTAACTCTTTTGCGACCCCATGGACTGCAGCATGCCAGGCTTCTCTTTCCTTTGCTGTCTCCTGGAGTTTGCTCAAACTCATGTCCATTGAGTCAGTGATGCCATCCAACCATCTCCTCCTCTGTCGTCCCCTTCTCCTCCTGTCTTCAGTCTTTCCCAGCATCAGGGTCTTTTCCGATGAGTCAGTTCTTCGCATCAGGTGGCCAAAGTATTGGAACTTCAGCTTCAGCAACAGTCCTNCAAACTCATGTCCATTGAGTCAGTGATGCCATCCAACCATCTCCTCCTCTGTCGTCCCCTTCTCCTCCTGTCTTCAGTCTTTCCCAGCATCAGGGTCTTTTCCGATGAGTCAGTTCTTCGCATCAGGTGGCCAAAGTATTGGAACTTCAGCTTCAGCAACAGTCCTTCCAGTGAATATTTAGTGTTGTTTGATTTCCACCCCCAGCCCCAGTCAGAGCATAAGGTGCTTAAGCAGGGAGTGGATGTTAACATCTACTTCACACCGAATGTATCAGGAAGTCTAAAGTTTATACATCTGGAAATAGATTTAAAATCTACCCCCTCACACCTTTCTGTTGTTTTAGTCACTCAGTCATGTCCTGCTCTCTGGTGACCCCATGGACTGTAGCCCACCAGGCTCCTTCTGTCCATGGGATTTCCCAGGCAAGAATACAGGAGTGGATTGCCATTTCTTTCTCCAGGGGATCTTCTCGACCCAGGGGTCACACCCACATTTCCTACATTGGCAGGCAGATTCCTTACCACTGAGCCACTTGGAAAGCCCTCACACCTTTCTACCACCACCCAAATTCCAGGTCACCCTCATCCATCCCCACGTCTCTATTTCTGTCCTTCTCTCCTTAGCAATTTCTTCTCTTCACATACAGTCCAGACTCCTCAGCACCGCCAAAGCGTGTCTCCCTCTCCCACAAGCCCATGTGAAGACTTTGAGCCACAGGGTACATGACCTGGGTATTGGACATGGTTATTTTCTTGGACAACTATTTTGAGAAAGAGAGTTGCCAACTTTTTCCCCTTTATGTTTACAGCATTAGGAATGATTCCACCTCCTGAAAATGTCAGAATGAATTCAGTTAATTTCAAGAATATTCTACGATGGGAGTCACCTGCTTTTCCCAAGGGGAATCTGACGTTCACAGCTCAGTACCAAAGGCAAGTCTGGGCCGCTCTTGGCAGGAGGGCACCAAAGGATGGCGGCCTTGGCAGGGCTGATCACTGGGCTGGACCAAGGAGAGAGCCTGACTGCTGTCACCCAAGTGACCGTAACAGCCCAGGGAGAGCATTTCCGCTGGCCTTTTTCATTCTGTCCCAGAATTCTTGTGAAAGCTCTGGTCCCTGAAAACAGACAGTAAAATCCTTTCTCCTGTTTCTTGTGATGGTTCATGGTGTGACAGACATTTTAGCCTATAGATCGTGGGTGTCATCAGCCACCAAGGCAGCTTGCTGCAATGTGAACTTATCAGGCTTGTCACTGTTGATGTTTTTTAAGAGAAAAATGCCAATGATGAGACCATCTTCCAGTTATTAGAGTAGTATTGCTGAAAATGAGACTGTTAGTTGCTTAGTCGTGAACGACTCTATGCCACTCCATGGACTGTAGCCCCCCAGGCTCCTCTGTCCATGGAATTCCCCAGGCAAGAATACTGGAGTGAGTCACCATTCCCTTCTCCAGTGGATCTTCCTGACCCAGGGATTGAACCCAGGTCGCCTACATTGTAGGGAGATTCTTTACCGTCTGAGCCACCAGGGGGGCTCAGAGTAATATTGCTCGAAGTCAACAGTTTGTAAGTGGGAGCTAGCGAAGAAAACCGAGGTATGCAAAGCAGGCAGGAAGCCCCTTGCTAGCTTACCACCCACCCGCCTGGGTTATAAACTGCATACCTCAGTGCCGAGGTGGGGGGGTACAGATCATTTGCATAGTGGGTGCTCAGCTACTCTGAGTTGTGTCCCGAAATTGAATTGTAAGAGAGCTGCTGGCTGTTGAAAGCTGTCTCCTCTGAAGACAGCAGAGGCTTAAGAAGGAAGGGTGAATGTGACCTCAGTGATGCTCCGAGCTCCCAGGACCTGCCCTGCCTGCTCAGTTTCTCCCTGTGCTGGGCCTGCCACCATATGTCACAAGCTGGGCTGCAGGTGACGCATCTTTGTGTCGGGTGCAAAACAGCAACAGGAGGCCAAAGGGCAGTGAGCCGCACACCTGCTTCCTGTGTGGCTGAGAAACGCACAAAGGCAGATACTCGCCCTCAGTGAGCCGGGAGGGGGTGCAGACACACCCTCTGTGAGCCGGGGGAGATGCGAGTTTCAGGGGCTTTGATCCTACACTCCTGGTTTTACCAATATCCAGAGCTTGCTGAGTCAGAGAAGAAGGAGAAAGATAAATAAGATCACCTTTGTTTACACTTTTTTTTTAACTTTTTAGTTCAAAATAATTCGCAAGTAACAAATCATTTCAAAATATCAAGTATAATGCAGAAAACTTCCAAATAACTTATACCCACATTCACCAGTTTTTAAGGTCTGCCATAGTGTCTCTAGCAGAGACATTACTTTGCCAACAAAGGTCTGTCTAGTCAAGGCTATGGTTTTTCCAGTGGTCATGTATGGATGTGAGAGTTGGACTGTGAAGAAGGCTGAGCGCCGAAGAATTGATGCTTTTGAACTGTGGTGTTGGAGAAGACTCTTGAGAGTCCCTTGGACTGCAAGGAGATCCAACCAGTCCATTCTGAAGGAGATCAGCCCTGGGATTTCTTTGGAAGGACTGATGCTAAAGCTGAAACTCCAGTACTTTGGCCACCTCATGGGAAGAGTTGACTCATTGGAAAAGACTCTGATGCTGGGAGGGACTGGGGGCAGGAGGGGAAGGGGATGACCGAGGATGAGATGGCTGGGTGGCATCACTGACTCGATGAATGTGAGGGAGTTGGTGATGGACAGGGAGGCCTGGCGTGCTGCGATTCATGGGGTCACAGAGTTGGACACGACTGAGCAACTGAACTGAGCTGATTGTGCCTCTGTCCTGCATGATGCCTTCTGCCCCTTGATATGTCGCTGTGTGTTTCACGAGAGCGAGGATAGCCTTTTGCATCACTGCAGCAGTAGCATCGAGGTTTGGCAGTCTCACCAGTGGTGCTGTCCTGGCATCTCAGTCCATGTTCCAGTTCTGTCAGTCTCCCCAGGGACTTAAGACAGGTCAGCTGGAGACTTAATTTTTTTCTCCTGCTGTGGATTTTCTAGCCTTGATTGGTTAACTTCATCTCTGTGTTCTCTCCACTCTGTCTTGATAGCTCAGGGGGTTTCGTCGTGGAAAATTAACTTTCCTCTCTGTCTCTCTCTCTCCCTGGAGTGTATTTCTTATTGTTCTGTTCTTTGTTTCTTTGCCATTGGAGTAGAAGTGTTTGGTTTTAGATGTTTGTCTTTTAGATGAGAGCTGCCAGTAACTAAGAGTAAAACCTGGATTCCAGTCTCCTGAGCATAGACGTGCAGACCAAGCCGGGCCTCTGCTGGGGAAAACAAAACATACGCTGGGTGTGGAAGAAATTTGACCCTGAAAATGTGTTTACCCTTCTATGGCTCTAGAAAACATTTGATTAGAATTCAGCCTGAGTGGTCACACAGCACAAACTCTCATTGTCTGTGTGCATTGCATAGGGGTGGCCAAGGGTGGGGCTTCAGAGAATGTACTGGTGATTTTAATATGGAAACATCTAAAACAATTAGGTGTAAATACAGGGAACAGATCATATTAACTACTTGATGGAAAGAAAAATATGTGTAGATACTATTAAAAAGTAACCAAATGAAAGGAAAGTCACTGCAAAATAACTGTTGAAAGACTCTGTGTTCCGCTCAATTGATGCATTAGTTTAAATGTATGGAAGAAATGGCCATATGTGGGAAAAGCCCCTTCAAGGAATGACCCCTGGATTTTCCCAATGATGGGATGTTAAGCAGCCGTAAAAAGTTGATTGATTGAGAAAGTATTTGTGGCCTATTCAGTGAAAAAAGCAGGCAGTAAGCCCAATTATCTCTGCCTCTTAAGAGTGGAGTGGAGTGTGCAGGTGGTGCTCTGAAGTCAAGCAGACCTGAGTTCCATGAGCAAGTTTCTAGACTTCCCACCCCTGTGCCTTGTCTGTAGAATAAGGGTGATGTCATTTCTGCCCTCCTGTGAAAATTCAGTGAGGTAATACTGTTGAAATAGCACACTGTTGGACACGTGCATGCTTGACAAATGTTGGTTGTTATTATTTTTATCACCTTCATTGTCACCTCTGAGAGCAGCTAGATTGTTTTTGGCACCAAGGCGGGAAGGTGCCGATCAGACAAAATTCTTACTTTTCGCAAGACAAGATCCTGGATTTCCTTACATCAGGTGGTGCTGATTATAGTTCCTGAGGCTATTATGAGGTTAAGTTACATCCCTTTCCTTCCACGCCATATTTCTGCCACACTCCCTCTGGGTGTTGGCCTGGAGATCTGAGGCCAGTGAGTTTTTTAAAAATAATTTTTCCAGCATGATTGAGCCATAGTCGCATATAGGGCATAATTTGAATTCGTTGTGATATAGCTATTTTGGCTAATGCGTGTATATCAACATTTCACAAACTATGCCCCACAACTTTCAGAGATACATAATCAAAAAGGGACGCTTTCTTGGTCAAATATGTTGAATACTCAACCCCTTTTTGGAAAAGGCAGTGGCAACCCACTCCAGTACTCTTGCCTGGAAAATCCCATGGACAGAGGAGCCTGGTAGGCTACAATCCATGGGGTCGCTGAGAGTCAGACAAGACTGAGTGACTTCACTTTCTCTTTTCACTTTCCTGCATTGGAGAAGGAAATGGCAACCCACTCCAGTGTTCCTGCCTGGAGAATCCCAGGGACGGGGGAGCCTGGTGGGCTGCAGTCCATGAGGTCTCGAAGAGTTGGACACGACTGAGCAACTTCACTTTCACGCACTGGAGAAGGAAATGGCAACCCACCCCAGTGTTCCTGCCTGGAGAATCCCAGGGCCAGGGGAGCCTGGTGAGCTGCTGTCTATGGGGTCACACAGAGTTGGACACGACTGAAGCGACTTAGCAGCAGCAGCAACCCCTTTTTGGAAAGACATGTGCTCTGAGAAATACTGTTGAGAAGAGACATCTATTCATGTTTCACCTTGTTTTTGCCCCAGATTGTTTGACCATGGGATGGATTATTATTAAAAGTTTTGATGGTACGTCAAGGATCATTAAGGTCCCATGGAGCAGAGTTTAGGAAATGCACATATGCAATGACAACCTCAGAGAGACTGAGACTGAGGCTCCCAGCCACCGGGAGTGATTGGCCAGACCTCCAGAAGCTCCCTGGTGCTCAGCTGGAAAAGAATCCGCCTGCCATTCAGGAGACCTGGGTTCCATCCCTGGGCTGGGAAGATCCCCTGGAGAAAGGAACGGCTACCCACTCCAGTATTCTGGCCTGGAGAATAACATGGGCTCTATAGTCCGTGGGGTTGCAGAGTCGGACACAAGTGAGTGACTTTCACTTTCACTAGAAGCTCAAGAATTCCAAGGTCCAGTCCCTTTATTATCTAAAATGCAGCCTAGTGAAAAAGTTGGCTTAAAGCTCAACATTCAGAAAATAAAGATCATGGCATCTGGTCCCATCACTTCAATTTTTTTTTTTTTTTCTGATTTTGTAGTTACAGGAAATTCCAAGATACATGCACAAGTATTTTGTTGACGGAATGCGATTTCTCAAGTCTTTCTAAGTATGGTGACCACACCTTGAGAGTCAGGGCTGAATTTGCTGATGAGAGTTCAGACTGGATAAACATCACCTTCTGTCCTGTGGATGACAGTAAGCCACCTTAGTTTTCATCTCATTGTAATGTCAACACCCTGCCTTGGTTGGCCCATGGGCAGAAATTCTTTGAGTGCCCACCAAGTGGATGGCCTTCGATGAGGAGCAAAGGGGTTGTAACAAAGAGGGCTGTGACCTTAAGGGAGTTTGTGGGAGAGACAGGCCAGGATCAGCATAAGGCAAAAAACATAGTATAGGTTTCTGCTCCTGCACTGAGCAGACTTACCAGTTCCTGACTGGTTCCAAATCCTATCTTAGGGCCCATTTATAGAAGTTCTCTTTAGAAACTGATGCCAAATATAAGTAGATATGCCGTTTGCCCCAAGGTTACGGGGGTGATGAGCAAGCAGCACAGGAATTCACACCCAGGCTTCCTCTGTGGCAGGGCTCTCAGCAATGACAACCCCGCATCCAGTATTTGCCTCTTGAAGTTTATATGATGGAGAGTGCTTCAAAATGTCACATAAACCTATTTATACTTGCTTCAGCAAAACACATGATGCATGTTCTTATCTGGTCTCCATCTTCTAGCAGAGTAGAAATAGGGTAGAATGCTAATCCAGGCCTATTCGCAGCCTGCCAAATGTAACAGTCGCCAGACAAGAGTACCAGGCATAACTCAAACAGCATGATTGCTGGGGCCATTGATGATTCATTCCACAGTTCTTGTTGAGCACCTTCCGTGTGCCAGCGCCTACTGTGTGCTGAGGCCACAGCGGTGAACAAGACAAAAACTCCTGCCCCGGTGAAATGTACATTCCAGTTGGGAAGAGAGATGATAAATAGACAGATACATATTTTATGACAGACAGTGACCGTGGCTCTAAGAAAATAAGATTCCAGGACAGGGAGTGGTGGGAGCTGCTCTTTACATAGCGTGGTGATACAGTTCTCTCTGCTGCTGCTACTGCTAAGTCACTTCAGTCGTGTCCGACTCTGTGTGACCCCATAGACGGCAGCCCACCAGGCTCCCCCATCCCTGGGACTCTCCAGGCAAGAATACTGGAGTGGGTTGCCATTTCCTTCTCCAATACATGAAAGAGAAAAGTGAAAGTGAAGTCGCTCAGTCTTTCCGACTGTTAGCGACCCCATGGACTGCAGCCCACCAGGCTACTCCATCCACTGGATTTTCCAGGCAAGAGTACTGGGGTGGGGTGCCACTGCCTTCCCCGCAGTTCTCTCTGAGGTGCCAGCAATTGGCCAGAGACCCAAATGAGTTGAAGGAACCCATCAAGTGAATGTCTAGTAAAAGAGCTTTGGGGAGAGGGGAGTAGTTTCAGACTTTGTTGGAAAATGTATTTGTTGGAAAATGGTTTAATTATATAGGTTAAACACTAAAAATAGAAATACCATCTCTTGCTTCCAACCCAGCAATGGAAATAAAGAAAACTCAACCCAACCAAAAAAATAAAAATAAAAGGGAGGAGGGGAGAGGAATGAGCCATTAAAAACAAAAAAAGCAGTCTTTATAAAAAACACGAAGTAATGTAGTTGGAGTAATTGTAAATATATCAGAAATCACAATAAATATAAAAGGACCAAACCTGATTAATAAAGGCAAAGGTAAAAAGATTTTTTGTTTGTTTGTTTGAAGAAACAAAATCTAACTGTTCTTAGCCACATCAGTCAACATCACCACAGTGGTGTATCAAGGACAGAGTATTTCAGTAGCCCAGTTGGTCTGCCCAGTTATGAAAAGTAAATGTTGATATGTTGGTGTTTTTCATTTGAATTTTGATTGTCATTTTGCTTTGTTCTCATCCTCAGCCACTATCGGACCTCCCAGAATGCAAGTAGAAGCACTTGCTAATTCTTTACATATGCGTTTCTTTGCCCCAAGAATCGAGAATGAACCTGAACCGTGGACCATGAGGAACATTTATAACTCATGGACTTATCATGTGCAATACTGGAAAAATGGCTCTGATGAAAAGGTAAGTGCGGTGAATCACGCGCATTGCAGATATCAGCTCCCTGTCCTTTGCTCAGCTGGAGCATGGCTGGAGGTCCTGATGATGGAGAAAAGCTTTGCCAGGTGGCAGCACCTTATGGTCCAGAGGCTCTCAGGCCTGGTCCTTTGAGCTCCAGAAGCTATCCATTCTGGGGGTGACTGGTGTGTCCGGTCACACTTCCTGGGGTTCAAGGGCAGACTTCCTGGGTGGTCTGGTGCAGGAGAACAAGCCTTTCTCTCCCCAGAGGGAAATTGCTGGAGAAGGCCAAGCTGACTCAGCAGCTGGCTGGGGGAACTTGGGGTCACCAGAATCAGGTGACCAGTGAATGACTACTGTTTGATGGCATGAGGGCCCACATACACAGAGTAGTCAAGTCCATGGTCAGGGCAGCCCCAGCCCTGGATGAATGGTGGGTGTCACATTTTATAGGACTGACCCCACCTCTCCCCATTGCTTTCTTCCTCTTTCAGGAACAATGCCTTTCAAAACATGAGCTGGGAGTGGAAAGACCCTGCTGGCATGTTGCCCCTGCCACTGTGTGACTCTGGTCACATTCTTGACCTCAGCTTCTCAGGTCTGCAAAATGGGCATATAACCCATTTCATTAATAAAGTGGGGATAATAACCTACTTTGGGGCTTCCCTGGTAGCTCAGCAGTAAAGAATCTGCCTATAATGCAGGAGACTTGGGTTCGATCCCTGGGTCAGGAAGCCCCCCTGGAGGAGGCCATGGCAACCCGTTCTTAGTACCCTTGCCTGGATAATCCTGTTGACAGAGAAGTCTGGCAGGCTACAGTCCATAGGGTCGCACAGAGTGGGACATGACTGAGACATCTAAGCAGCAGCAATAACTTCACAGGATTGTTGAAGAATTTAATGACATAATGTAAAAAAGTAAAAAGAAAGGTAAACGTGTCCCATTGCCTGAACAATGTGTTATGGGTCAATATGTGAGATTCCCTTCCCCTTGTGTAGACAGGTTAAAATGCTATTTTCATTCATCTTTGATCACCTTTTATTCTTTTAGTGCTTCTGAGCCAAACGTCATTTCTGGTCCTAAAATGACTTACATATATGTTATGTAAGTTATGTTACATATATATTATCTCCTCTACATTAAATCACTAATGCTCATGCATTTGGCGAGAACAGGTCACCCATGTGTATTATCTGAAGTGAAGTGAAGTGAAAGTCACTCAGTCATGTCCAACACTTTGCAACCCCATGACTATACAGTCCATGGAATTCTCCAGGCCAGAATAATGGCGTGAGTAGCCTTTCCCTTCTCCAGGGAATCTTCCCAACCCAGGGATCAAACCCAGGTCTCCTGCATTGCAGGCGGATTCTTTACCAGCTGAGCCACAAGGGAAGCCCAAGAATACTGGTGTGGGTAGTCTATCCTTTATCCAGTGGATCTTCCCAACCCTTGCCAGGAATCGAACTGGGGTCTTCTGAATTGCAGGCAGATTCTTTACCCGCTGAGCTACCACGGAATCCTGTATTGTCTGAGGAATGATGTAATTAAATTTATATCTACATACTATGTAGTCCCCCAAAATGTCAAGTTAATTTCCCCCAAAAAAGGCTCCGTTTTGATCAGTTCATAACACAAATATCAGAGCACACTGTTGTACACCTGAAACCATTAAGATATTGTGTATAAACTACACTTCAGTTTTTTTAAATGCTTCGTTAAATGATACAGGATATCTGCCTTCTTCACAGGAAAGATGATTTTGCTTATAGTCAAGACCCTGGGATTACATGTGCCTAGGAAGCAATACAGAACAATAAGTTTTATGATCACTTGTCGAACATAGGGGTCCTTGCTAAACTCTGAGATACAAAGATAACTCCTGGAGCTAGCAGCCTACTGTGGTTTTTTTTTTTTTTTTATTATTGTAATTGGAGGCTAATTACAGTAGTGCAGTGGGTTTTGCCATACATTGACATGAATCAGCCATGGGTGTACATGTGTTCCCCATCCTAAGAATCAGATTCCACAGTTACCCAGGGCCTGAGTGCCTCCTGCCCCAGGCATGAAGTGCAAAGCCCAGTCTATCTTTAGCTTCTTATCTAGAATATGCCCTCAGAACTGGCATCTGGTTACACATTTGTCCCTTCCTTCTGCCTGGGGTATGGAAGACTTTGGTGTGAACATGCAGAGTGTTGGAAAGGCTGCGTGCTCCCCAAAGTGTGTCTCTCACTAGTGCCTGCAGGGCCACCTTTGCTAGTTTGTCATGCTATCAATTCGGTGTTTGTGTCGCTATACCCCTATCCCCACCCTCACCCTTCTGCAAATTCACGTGTTCAATCCCCATTGTGATGGTATTAGGAGGTAGATCTTAGCACCCTTTTAAAGGAGGCCCCAGAGAGCTCCCTCACCCCTTCCACCCCTTGGGGAGGACTTAGCAAGAAAACCCAGTAATGAACCAGGAAGCAGACCCTCCTGAGAGGCCGGATCTGCTGGTGCTTTCATCTTGGACTTCCCAGTATCCAGAGCTGTCGGAAAGAAATGTGTGTCAATAAGCCACCCAGTCTTTGGCATTCTGTTTACAGCAGCCTGAAAGAAATAGGATTAAATGGTTCCCTTTTAGAATGCAGGTGTCTCTGACAGAGTGCCACCAGTTCAGGTCCCTGAGCTAAAAACATTAAAAGCTTCTAGAAATTCTTTCTTCCTGGCGGGAGACAGCAGGGAGATAAAACCAGAAGTTGGGGCTTCCCTGGTGGTCCAGTGGTGAAGAATCGGCCTTGCAATGCAAGGGACATGGGTTCCATCCCTGCTCCAGGAAGACCCCATGTGCCGTGGAGCAACTAAACCATTTGCCACAACTACTGAAGCCCATGTGTCCTGAAGCCTGTGCTCCACAAGAGAAGCCACCACAATGAGAAGCCCACTCACCTCGACAAAGAGTAACCCCAACTTGCCAAAACGAGAGAAAGACTGAGCACAGCAACAAAGACTATCACAGCAAAAAAAAAAAAAAAAAAAAAAACTTTAAAAAAAAAGAGAAAGAAGAAGCTGTCCAGAAGTTTAAAAAAAAAGACTTCACATCTCTTCCCTATCTGCTTCTGACGTGTCAGCCTCTGAGTTTAGCTTTGAAAAAAAATGCATCGTAAGGTTTTCAAGATATTGGGTTTCTGGAAATAAAAGCCAGGGATTTTTGTTTTTATTTCTGTTTTTAATCATTAGAAGTTATACTATACTCTTCATGTTTCAATTGGTAAAATCCAGTTCTTGCCTTCAGTGAGCTCAGCTTCTCATACAACAAAAGAATAGAGACAAGCTGTCAGCAAGCCCAGCACCCAAAGAAAAGTAAACAATTACTAAAGTAAAAACAGAGCCTCTGCTCAGTTTCTATTGAAACTCTATTCACATGGCAAATTTTTCATAAGGCCCTTTTATAAGGAATTTGTAACCATGCTGGAAATACAGACTGTATGTACTCTCTTAATTCCCTTTATTTTGCTGGAAACTATTTTACCAAGTCCATGCTCACTCTGCTCACCACACAACAAGCCAGTAAATCAGAGACAAGATATTCAGCCAAGGAAAAATGACTTTATTTGAAAAACCAAAAAACCAAGAAGATGGCAGACTAATGTGTCAAAAATAACCTTCTTATCAGGCTCTGGATGCCAGGTTCTTTTATAGAATAGAGAGGGAGAGGAAATGAGGAAGTAAAAAGGCTATTAATCTTGAAAGTATCTCCTGGAATGGCCAACCTTGGGGGTATTGGGCTGGAGGGATGTGTTCATTTCTTCCTTCCTATAGACAGCTGTTCACAGGTGGACAGAATCCTGAACAAAGACACTTTGGTTTAATAGTAAAGGAGAGGGGCAGGGTACCCCCAGGCAGGCCATTATGTATAAATAGTGTGCTCGTAGTGAACAAAATGGCAGCCCACTCCAGTACTCTTGCCTGGCAAATCCCATGGACGGAGGAGCCTGGTGGGCTGCAGTCCATGGGGTCGCTAGGAGTCGGACACGACTGAGCGACTTCACCTTCACTTTTCACTTTCATGCATTGGAGAAGGAAATGGCAACCCACTCCAGTGTTCTTGCCTGGAGAATCCCAGGGATGGGGGAGCCTGGTGGGCTGTCGTCTGTGGGGTCGCACAGAGTCAGACACTACTGAAGCGACTTAGCAGCAGTAGCAGCAGCAGTGAACAAAACAAATAGTATCCTCATAGGAAGCAAAGGTTAAAGTAAACAGATCCAATGTGGAGTCAGATTTTGCTCTTCCCTGCAACACTATTTTGATTTCTCAAATTCAGAAATATGTCATCAATTATGATATCTTATATTCAAATTAAGTCTGGGATGGCCCCACCAGAGGCAGGCTATGGTGTATATCCTTGAGGTGAGATGAGACGCTCGAGGAGGGCAGCCCAGGTGCGTGAATGGAGAAGTGATTCAGAGGAGAACCCCAGGCAGCTAGGGCCAGAAATCACACTGGGTCTTGGTAGTTGGCTGGTGTGTTCGTTTGCCAGGGCTGTAGTAACAAAGCACCATAAACTGGATGGATGAAGTGACAGAAATGTGTCGTCTCGAGGTTCTAAAGGCTGGAAGTCCAAGATCAAGGTGTCAGCAGGATTGGTTCCTTCTAAGGACCAAGAAGGCAATGGCACCCCACTCCAGTACTCTTGCCTGGAAAATCCCATGCACGGAGGAGCCTGGTGGGCTGCAGTCCATGAGGTCGCGAAGAGTCGGACACGACTGAGCGACTTCACTTTCACTTTTCACTTTCCTGCATTGGAGAAGGAAATGGCAACCCACTCCAGTGTTCTTGCCTGGAGACTCCCAGGGACGGCGGAGCCTGATGGGCTGCTGTCTATGGGGTCGCACAGAGTTGGACACAACTGAAGCGGCTTAGCAGCAGCAAGGACCAAGAGGAAGATCTGTTCCAGGCCTCCCACCCAGCTTCTGGTGGATGCTGACCAATTTTGGATCCTTTAGTATATAGAGGCATCAGCCCAATCCCCGCCTTCCTCTTCATGTGGCATTCTGTGTGCCCGTCTGTGTCTAAATGTCCTCTTCTTTTAAGGACACCAGTCATACTGGATTGAGGCCCATGCTAATAACCTCATTTACATGATTACATCTAAAAAGACCTTCTGTCTAACCAAGTCACTTTTCAAAGTACTAGGGTTAGTATTTTAATGTAAGAATTTGGGAGGACAAAACTCAACCCATACAACTGGTTTATCTTTAAAAAAAGAAAGCGGGATGGTTTGCATATCATTTAAACTGGGGAATTCAGGGAATAAAGCAGTTTGCCAGGACCATGGTCAGTCCTTGCCCTTCCCTCTCCTCCCCACTTAGAAAGATCTCAGGGTCACCTGAGGTGACGTGGGGGGAGCATCTGCTTCCTTTATCCTCCTATTTTGAGCCTGAAGTAAAGATTACAGCTAGTAAGTGGCAGGTGGCAGGGTGGGGTGGGGAGATGGGAAATGATGTCCCTTCACTGCTGAGGCATGTTCTGATATTTGTCTCTGTTACTAGTTTTCAATTTCCGGTCAGTATGACTTCGAGTTCCTCCGAAATCTTGAGTCACAGACAACTTATTGTGTTCAAGTTCGAGGGTTTCTTCCTGATCGGAACAAAGCTGGAGAATGGAGTGAGCCTGTCTGTGAGCACACAACCATTGACGGTGAGTCTTGAGATGCACCATCTGCAGTTCTGTGTCCTCTGAGCACCCTCTTTTTGTTTTTGGACATGGGTGGAGGTGGTGGGTCCCCATGCCGCAAGGCTTGTGAGATCTGCATTCCCCAAACGGGGACTGAACCCGTGTCTCCTACAGTAGAAGCAGAGTCCTAACCCCTGGACTGCCAGGGAATTCCCTCCTCTGAGCATCTTAAGTGGCTTTAGAGACTCCCACCGAGTGTGCCAGCTGAAAGGCTCCTTGGAGGTTATCACCCAGCTCAAACTCCAGTTCCCTGACTGACTGAGCCTCATGCTGGGAAGGAGACCGCCACCTTCTGAGGCAGCTTCTTCACTCCTAGACCCAAGGGACTGATGGACAGTCCTTCCCTTCAGAGGGCTAAGGCTTCCTCACACACACGCACCTCCAGTGTGCTTGTTCTGACCTCTCGGGCTCCTTGAGCAAGTCTGAGGCCTCCCAAGACCACCCAGCAGAGTTTGAGCCCTGATGGCCTCTGCTAGACGCCTTTCCTTCCCAGGCTGCACACCTCCAGTTCCTTCACACATCGTAGGAAGAATTTGGAAACCCCATCACTGTCCTCAGCAAGATAGTTTTAGGGTTCCTCGTGAATTATGGCACCAGAACCTCGACACAGTCCCCTACATGTGAGGTACACGTACCCCAGTGTCTAATAGAGTGCCTCCATGCTTGATGTTTCTTAAAACATGGGGAGGGAGGAAGAGAAGGAAGAACAGAGGGAAGAGGAAGGTACCAGTTGGCCTAGACATTGAGTAATTATATACAGATGTATTATCATTCGAGATGATAAAATCTTACAGTCTGCGCACAAATGAGGGGCCTTTTGTTCTTTAAAGACGTTGTCCAGAGGATCCACCAGCTCAAATGCACACAAGCAGGTCTGATCCTGGCTCTTTTCATTTATGGAGTCCCTTTGGAAAGCAAAGCAGTGATCTAGGGATTGCAGAAATACAAAGGAGAGCAATTGTAATAAAAGAATTCCCTCTGGAGTTTAAGGGAGACTGGAAGCCTGTATTTGTACGGCTGGGTCGCTCTCCTGTGCACCTGAAACTGTCACAACATTGTTAATTGGCTATACTCCAGTATAAAATAAAAGGTCTGAAAACAAAAAGCAACATGAATGATGCCCAGCAACTGAGTATCCATATGCAAAAAAACCATTTCCTCCAGAGAGAGGGGAAAACTTTCCATCTTCTGTGTCACTGCAGGCCTGAGGCCGCTGTGTTGCTGCCATCGTGGTGCTTCATCACTTCAGCTTATCAAGTTCTTCCCGAATGTCGGTTTTTGTCATTGGATGTATTTCTTGTCCAATTTTGCATTGTCTTATCAAAGAAAAACTGATTTGCTAAGAAGAGCTTCAGGATCTTTAACAGTTTGTTGTTTAAACCGTTGGTGTGTCCAGGAAATGCCTTTCTCTAGAACACTTAACTACTTAATGGTCACCAATCCATAGGAACACACTGGACTATTTTGTAAGCTGTTGTGTTTGACTGTCTGCAAAGTCACAGTGAAAGACTTTTTGGCAAATATCAGCTGAAATCAATACCCAGTGCCAAGTGCATTATTGTCCCAACTGTGTCCCATGAGTGTTTATGGGATATTTCTCAAAACAAAAGCCCTGTAGTCAGATGGGCCTGGACATGAAGGTTCACCCCATCTCCCTCTCAGGAAAAAAAAAAGGCTATATATGAGCATTTTTAGCATATTTGATCTTTCAATCCTTTTTTTGAGAAGGAGCATTTCCAAGAACACAGCTTGAGGAAAACAAGCCCACAATAGAATGGGAAAGACTTGATATATATTCAAGAAAATCGGAGATATCAAGGGAATATTTCATGCAAGGGTGGGCACAGTAAAGGACAGAAACAGCAAAGACCTCACAGAAGCAGAAGAGATGAAGAAGAGGTGGCAAGAATACATAGAAGAACTATACAAAAAAGATCTTCATGACTGGGGCAACCACGATGGTATGATTGCTCACCTAGAGCCAGACATCCTGGAGTGTGAAGTCAAGTGAGCCTTAGGAAGCTTTACTACTAACAAAGCTAGTGGAGGTGATGGAATTCCAGCTGAGCTGTTTCAAATCCTAAAAGATGATGCTGTGAAAGTGCTGCACTCAATATGTCAGCAAATTTGGAAAAGTCAGCAGTGGCCACAGGACTGGAAAAGGTCAGTTTTCATTCCAATCCCAAAGAAAGGCAATGCCAAAGAATGTTCCAGCTACTGTACAGTTGTGTTCATTTCACACCCCAGTAAGGTTATGCTCAAAATCCTTCAAGCTAGACTTCAGCAGTATACGAACCAAGAATTTCCAAATGTACAAGCTGGGTTTAGATAAAGCAGAGGAACCAGAGATCAAATTGCCAGCATACGTTGGATCATAGAGAAAGCAAGGGAATTTCAGAAAAACGTCTACTTCTGCTTCACTGACTGTGCAAAGCCTTTGACTGTGTGGATCACAACAAATTGTGGAAAACTCTTCAGGAGATGGAAATACTGGACCACCTTACCTATCTCCTGAGAAACGTGTATGCTGATCAGGAAGCAGCAGTTAGAACCAGACATGAAACAACTGACTGGTTCAAAATTGGGGAAGAAGTATGTCAAGGCTGTGTATTGTCACCCTGCTTCTTTAATTTATATGCAGTGTATATCATGAAATTGCTAGGCTGGATGAATCACAAGCAGGAATCAAGATTTCTGGGAGGAGTATCAACAACCTCAGCTATGCAGATGACGTCACTCTAATGACGGAAAGTGAAGAGAAACCACAGAGCCTGTTAATGAGGGTGAAAAAGGGAAATGGAAAAAGCTGGCTTGAAACTCAGCCTTCAAAAAGCTAAGATCATGGCATCCAGTCCCATCACTTCATGGCAAGTGGATGGGGAAAAAGTGGAAACAGTAACAGATTTTATTTTCTTGGGCTCCAGAATCACTGCGGATGGTGACTGCAGCCATGAAATTAAAAGACGCCTCCCTGGTGGCTTAGATGGTAAAGAATCCGCCTGCAGTGTAAGAGACCTGGGTTGGAAAGAACCCCTGGAGGAGGGCATGGCAACCCACTCCAGTATTTTTGCCTGGAGAATCCTATGGACAGAGGAGCCTAGCCAGCTACAGTCTATGGGGTTGCAAAGAGTCGAACATGACTGAGCAACTAAGCACAACACAGCTCCTTGGAAGAAAAGCTATGACAAACCTAGACAGCATATTAAAAAGCGGAAACATTAGCTTACCAACAAAGGTCTGGATGGTTTTTCCAGTAGTCATGTATGGATGTGAGAACTGGACCCTAAAGAAGGCTGAGTGCCAAAGAACTGATGCTTCTAAATTATGGCGCCTGTGAAGACTCTTGAGAGTCCCTTGGACTGCAAGGAGATCCAACCAGTCAATCCTAAAGGAAATTAACCCTGAATATTCGTTAGAAGGACTGATGCTGAAGCCAAAACTCCAATGCTTTGGCCACCTGATGCCAAGAGCTGACTCATTGGAAAAGACCCTGATGNCTCTTGAGAGTCCCTTGGACTGCAAGGAGATCCAACCAGTCAATCCTAAAGGAAATTAACCCTGAATATTCGTTAGAAGGACTGATGCTGAAGCCAAAACTCCAATGCTTTGGCCACCTGATGCCAAGAGCTGACTCATTGGAAAAGACCCTGATGGTGGGAAAGATTAAGGGCAGGAGGAGAAGGCGCTGCAGAGGATGCAATGATTAGATAACATCCCCAAGTCAGTGAACATGAATTTGAGCAAATTCTGGGAGATAGTGAAAGACAGGGAAACCTAGCATGCTGCAGTCCATAGAATCAAAGAGTCAAACAGAACTTTGCCATAATTTCGGCCTTCCCTAGTGGTTCAGTGATAAAGAATCAGCCTGCCAGTGCAAGAGACGCACATTCGATCCCTGGGTTGGGAAGATCCTGGGAGAAGGAAATGGCAGCCTGCTCCAGTTATTCTCGCCTGGGACACCCCACGAACAGAGGAGCCTGGTGGGTCATAGTCCAGAGGGTCACAGAAGAGTTGGACACGACCTGGTGACTAAACAAGTAGCCACCTAGCGATCCATTTTAGAATTTTTGTATTTTTTTCTGAACACTGAATCAGGCTTCCCAGCCTGGAGTTTCCTGAATCTTGTTGAGGTTTCTTTCCCTTGTTTTGTAGATGAACAAAGTTACTTGCCCAAATCCAGAAATCTCTCATCTCACCCAGTCACGTGATCTTTCCAGTGTCATCCAAAAGTATTCTGCAATAATATTAAGCACGGTTTTTCAGGATTACAGAGCCACATGGAAGATGGAGTCTTGCTATCTCTCTACAGGGGATTCTCTGCCTCTCTCTTTTTTCTGTAGCCCCCAGCTAGTGCCGAGGCACTGCTGTCCAAGGCTAAGCCCATCTGCCTGTGTTCCACCTTGTGGCTGAGCCTCTCAGCAAGTGCCTCTAAATAACAAAAGCCTGCCTTAATAAAAACCAAAAAAAAAACACCTTTTTTTTTTTGGCTGCCCCTCAAGGCTTGTGGGATCTTCATTCCCCAACCAGGGATTGAACCCAGGCTCTTGGCAGTGAAAGCGCAGAGTCCTACCCACTGGACCGCCAGAGAACTCCCAAAAGCCTACCTTTTTATTCCGCTCGTGAATCATTTGTACTTGAATGAGAATTCTGTGCCCTGGGAGCACCCAGACTTTGGGATCTTCGCTCTTTCCTCTAAACACCTGCCAACTGCTTTCTCCAGGCCTGAGTATGTGCCTGGTTGTTCCGCGTCCCTTCCCTGCTGTGAATTCCAACACAATGAGTGACTTGGGGCAGATCCTGAACTGCCCACTGCCTCCATCGCCTCATCTACTGAGAGTAATCAAAGGTGTCACCCAGGACAGTGCCAGGCGCAGAGTCAGCCCGCAGTACAGGTTAGGTGTCATTACTGTTGTTAATAAGGACATTATTCAAATCATACTTTTAGGGACTTCCCTGATGCTCCAGTGGTTAAAAATCCACCTTCCATTTCAGGCAATGCAGGTTTGATTCCTGGTCGGGGAACGAGGATCCCACGTGCTATAGGGCAGCTTAGCCCTCGCGCTACAACCACTGAGCCCATGTGCTCTAGAGCCCTGCAACTAAGACCTGACAGCCAAATAATAAAAATTTTTAAAAATAAAATCACACCTTTAAATATTACTTAAGGCTTATGTCACGAAACATGGCATGAGGCACACACTTGGACCAAAAAGAAAAGTATTTCAAATATCTTCTAACTCTAAATGATCGCTCATTACCTAACAAAATCCAGACATTTTCTAAAAGAAAAGAATAGCCCACTGAAAACCTGCTTTTGTCAAACATCAGTTTAGGGTTTTGTTTGTTTGTTTGTTTAAATGTAGTTCTCCTGTTTAAACCTCACAAGTTTTCAGTGAGAGTGTGGAAAGGTTCTTTTCCCGTTTCCCAGAAGGAAGGTGAAGGTTCAAAGAGATGAAGTAACTTGCCGGAAGTCAGCTCAACCAGAAAATAACAGGAAGTAACATCTCCGCCCATGCCTACAGATTCATCCCATACTGAGGGAAAGGGAAGACCTGCCCGAGGGTGAGATAGGAAAAGGGAGTTCACCTGAGGCATGGCCAGCTAGACTGAAGCAAGAGCTTCACACAGGCAGTGTTGATTACTAGTTCGGTTCAGTACCAGGTTCTTCCACAGGTCACAGCCTGTGTAAAGCAGTATCCCCTCTCCTTCCCCATTCCCCTTTCTTGGTAAGTCACAAAAGCATCTTTTGAATTTTATCACCATCAACCGGGTGTGCCCATGGAATAATGTCCTGTGTAAGATGCTGAAACGTCTGGGTTGGAGGCCCAAGGAGACCCAGGAGCTGCCCCCAGGGGAATCATCACAGTGTCACCAACCGTGCCAGGGTGGGGCCCAGGAGTCAATGTTTAATGAATATTTAATGAGTAATTCTGATGCATGGCAAATTAAAGAGCTACAGAAATATTAAGTGGAAAGATAGAGAGATGAGCAGATGGGTCCTGGAGCTTCCTCCAGAGCTGGGATGTCGGATCGCAAGCTGACCTGCCATCATCAGCTCTCGTAAAGCCTGGGGGCCACCCCGACCAGTTCCCTTGCCCCACGACCCTGTAGCCACCCAGAAAACCCATCTGAGTTGAACCTGCTAAAGGCACCACCACTCAATTCTAGTAACTGAAACGAGAATTCATAGGGTGCAGGGATAACGAGTGAGTTCCCTGAACTCGGCCAGGGCGCGAGCTGGACAGGCTGCAAGGTCACTGCCAGTGTTAATCACAGTGCAAGAGGGGGCAGCAGGCCCGTCCAGCCTCTTCCCCATGATGGGTGCCCTCGCCATTCACTAGATGTTTAAGGAGTGTCTATGGCCACACAGTGTGCCAAGTGCTGGGAGAGGCCAGCAGGGGGCCTGCCGTCCAGGTGGCTCCAAGACTGTGTGCCCATCAGGGTTCTTCGATCTGCCCTGGGGAAGTAAGCGTTGACACCTTGCCGCAATCCCCATAGAGGGACCTGGTCTTCCAGGGCAAGGTTCATTCTCCTGGCCTCTCCCAGCACCAAATGCTTTCAGTTTGCATCAGGAGGGTGGTGCTGGCTGACAGGGCTGGTCACAGGGAGGCCAGGAGGGCAGCTGGCAAAGGGGCCTGGTGCTAAATGAGGGGAGCTGGGCCACCGAGGGTGACCCCCTGGAGACTGTCCAAGATAAAGCTGGACGTCAGTTAAGGTGGTAAAAACAGATTTTATTCATTCATGACTGGAGGAGGGGAAAGAGCTGATGGGGCATTTTAAAGACAGAATTGGGAATCGGGACGAAAAGAGATGGGGGTCACGGAAGTGACAAATGACCAAAACTGGGTGGGCGCATGGGGTGGTGTTAACGCACTTAGGCCGTTTTCTGCGTCTGCTGCTAACTGGATTTCATCACCTGTGATGTTCTTCCCACTGGGACTCTGAGACAGAGACTCTTCCTCTGTCATGATGCTCCATCCTGATGGTGACATATCAAAGGATTGGCTTCCAGATCCTTGAGAAAGACACTCCTGGATTGTAGGAGCTAATTTAGGTCTCAGTGGGAGAGAGGAAGGTTTTACAGTCCTGAGCTTTTTAGGAAAGTGCCCTAAGAAAGGACTGTCAAGAGTTGGTAGAATAAAGGTGAATTCTTTTGGTAGCCTCGGGTTTTTCTAGACAGGAGCTCACAGAGGTGCTGGGGAAGGGAGGAGGGCACCCAGAGATCAGCTTTAGGCTGCTGGGCACCGCACTACATTAGGGGAGGTCTCTGCACGCAGGCGGTCAGGTGGGGTCACCTGTGCAGTTCTCAGTACAAAATGCTGTAGCACGTGTGTGTCACTGGGGCTCTGGGGCCCGGGGAGCCCCATTATCTGCTGATGGAACAGCAGAACAGGGAGCTGATGGCTCCCCTGTGGGTAGATAATGGGGATCAGAGTTCATGCAGCTGCTTTTGGGGGCGTATCAGCAATCATGCCCCAGAAACCCAACTTGGAGGATGGTAGGAAAGGGTGAGCCTTGAAATCGTCCGGATCCTCAAATAGCTGCTCTGTGTCCTTCTGAGACACACCTGTGCGCCCCCCCAGCCCAGCCCCGCCCCAGCGGTAAGGGGTTACCATCAGATCATGATGATGAAAGCATGACGCGAGTATGACCCAGCCCTTCATCCCTGCAGAAACCACCCCGTCCTGGATGGTGGCCAGCGTCCTGGCAGCCTCCATGTGCGCCGCCCTCCTGCTACTGCTTGGGTGCTTCTTCCTGCTGCGGTGCGTTTACAGGAAGGCCAGGCACGCCTTCCCCCCGAGGAATTCTCTTCCACAGCACCTGAAAGAGGTAGGTACAGGCACGGAGCCAGATGTGGGTGCGTGAGAAGACGCTGACCTTCACAGTCAGAGCCGCCTAACTCAGCCCAGCGTGGTTTCTTGGAGGATGACACACGCCTTGCACGCAGGTCCCATTCCTGGTGCCCTTTCAGAGAAGTCTGAGCTCAGGGAACAGCGCTATAGGGAGAGGGCGGGAGGCAGAGGTTTTGTCCTAAAAGCCCTCCCTCCGGCCTGGATGTTTGTTCTTTTCTCTGACCTTCCATGCCCGGAGACCCAAGTCATCAGAGAGCCAAGGTGCTGGTCCCGGAGCAGAAAGCGACCAAGCTGAGCTCAGAGCAGAAAAGATGGGAAAGAGAGGACTCTGGGCTGAGTGCCAGTGAACAGCCAGGGACACCAGAGGGGCAGGAGCAGCGTCAGAGCAGGGAGTGTCTGAGAGCGACTGAAATTACGGGATGTGTCCCAGGCTTTAGGAAAGCAGTTCTTTTTTTTCCTCCAGGAAAGTGGAGAAAAAAAAGTGAACATGAAAGTCGCTCAGTCATGTCCAACCCTTTGTGACCCCATGGACTATACAGTCATAGAATTCTCCAGGCCAGAATACTGGAGTGGGTAGCCTTTCCCTTCTCCAGGGGATCTCCCCAACCCAGGGATAGAACCCAGGTCTCCCACATTGCAGACAGATTCTTTACCAGCTGAGCCACCAGGGAAGCCCAGGAATACTGGAGTGGGTAGCCTTATCCCNCTATACAGTCATAGAATTCTCCAGGCCAGAATACTGGAGTGGGTAGCCTTTCCCTTCTCCAGGGGATCTCCCCAACCCAGGGATAGAACCCAGGTCTCCCACATTGCAGACAGATTCTTTACCAGCTGAGCCACCAGGGAAGCCCAGGAATACTGGAGTGGGTAGCCTTATCCCTTCTCCAGGGGATCTGCCCAACCCAGGAATTGAACCCGGCGTCTCCTGCATTGCAGGCGGATTTTTTATCAACTGAACTACAGGAAAGCTACTTTCAAAACGTTTGGGTGGCAGAAAGAATGTGCCTGGATAGAGCCTATAGGACAGAAGCAGCTTTAAGAAATGAAATCTTGCTTATATTCTCATTAGAAATGAAGTAAAAAGAAATGTGAAGTGAAGCCCACATCTCCCGGTGTGGGCTCCCCCAGGAAGGAGGCGCAGTTTGGATGGAGCAGTTCCTTCAGCTCAGGGAGCCTCCCAGGGTAGGGGGTTGGGGGAGCCCCACTCCCGGCAGCCGAGGGAGCAAGCCTCTGCTTCCTAAAGATTGGGGTAAGGGTGGAGCATCGCAGCATCCACTCCAGCCTGCACGTAGACCGTTAGGACCCAGGGGTGCAGCTTCTCTAAGAGCCGAGTCGATCTCCTCCCCCAGGGAAGGTTACAAGGAGAAGGTTAAGGGAACAAGGGCCAGCCCCGCCACTGCAGCTGGTCCCAAAGGCACAAGTGACACCCGTGATCTCACTGCTGTGCTCTCTCTTCTCGCCCGACCAGCCACTGCTGCCCTGACGGGGGCGACTCAGACACTCCACTCTGCGAGGGCCGAGCCCCCTAGTCACAGGACACCAGAGACCCCAGCTTTTGTGCTTCTCCATGTGCCATGTGAATTGGGCAGGAGTCGCCCCTCCCCCAAGGCCCCATCATGTAGCAGCAGCCTTTTCTCCTCCTGATGACCCAAGTAGTGACTCCTGACTGCTTTCCTGGCCGGCTAATTTTTTGGCACAAGGATCCTGACGTGTGAAGGTGGCAGTAATAACTTATA
Source organism: Oreotragus oreotragus (assembly GCA_006410675.1). Taxonomy (NCBI): domain Eukaryota; kingdom Metazoa; phylum Chordata; class Mammalia; order Artiodactyla; family Bovidae; genus Oreotragus; species Oreotragus oreotragus. Next base: position 247,905 of record SJYX01023266.1, on the reverse strand, counting down.
GTTTGATGGAATCCCCTCGTGGGAACGTCCCCCTCCGGGATAACTGTTTTAGGCTTTGTACCCAAGATTGAGGTAGTATGCGGTTGTCGGTCTTTAGCCACTAAGTCGTGTCCAACTCTTTTACAACCCCATGGATTGTAGCTTGCCAGGCTCTTCTGTCCATGGGATTTTCCAGGCAAAATACTGGAGAAGGTTGCTATTTAAGCAAAGGTGTAAATGAAAGATATACCCATTTGAATGCAAAGGTCCAAAGAATAGCAAGGCAAGATAAGAAAGCCTTCCTCACTAATCAATACAAAGAAATAGAGGAAAACAATAGAATGGGAAAGAATAGAATGGGAGAGCTCTTCAAGAAAATTAGAGATTTTCTAATTTCTAAATGCAAGGGAACGTTTCATGCAAAGATAAGCACAATAAAGGAGATAAATTATATGGACCTAACAAAAGCAGAAGATATTAAGAAGAGGTGGCAAGAATACACAGAACTATACAAAAAAGATCTTGATGACCCAGGTAACCGCAATAGTGTGATCACTCACTAGAGCCAGACACCCTGGAATGCGAAGTCAAGTGGCCCTTAGGAAGCATCACTATGAACAAAGCTAGTGGAGATGATGGAATTCCAGTTGAGCTACTTCACATCCTAAAAAATGATGCTGTTAAAGTGCTCAATATGCCAGCAAATTTGGAAAACTCAGCAGTGGCCACAGGACTGGAAAAGGTCAGTTTTCATTCCAATCCCAAAGAAGGGCAATGCGAAAGAATGCTCAAACTACCACGCAATTGCACTCATCTCACACACCAGCTAAGTAATGCTCAGAATTCTCCAAGCCAGGCTTCAACAGTAGGTGAACTGTGAACTTCCAGATGTTCAAGCTAGACTTAGGAAAGGCAGAGAAACCAGAGATCAAATTGCCAACATCCACTGGATCATCGAAAAAGTAAGAGAGTTCCCAAAAACCGTCTACTTCTGCTTGATTGACTATGCTAAAGCCTTTGACTGTGTGGATCACGACAAACTGTGGAAAATTCTGAAAGAGATGGGAATACCAGACCACCTGACCTGCCTCTTTAGAAACCTGTATGCAGGTCAGGAAGCAACAGTCAGAACTGGATATGGAACAACAGACTGGTTCCAAATAGGAAAAGGAGTACGTCAAGGCTGTATATTGTCACCCTACTTATTTAACTTAATATGCAGAGTACATCATGTGAAATGCTGGACTGGAAGAAGCACAAGCTGGAATCAAGATTGCCGGGAGAATTATCAATAACCTCAGATATGCAGATGACACCACCCTTATGACAGAAAGTGAAGAAGAACTAAAAAGCCTCTTGGTGAAGGTGAAAGAGGAGAGTGAAAAAGTTGGCTTAAAGCTCAACACTCAGAAAACGAAAATCATGGCATCTGGTGCCATCACTTCATGGGAAATAGATGGGGAAACAGTGGAAACAGTGACAGACTTTATATTTTTGGTTCCAAAATTACTGTAGATGGTGACTGCAGCCATGAAATTAAAAGACACTTGCTCCTTGGAAGAAAAGTTATGACCAACCTAGAAAGCATATTCAAAAGCAGAGACATCACTTTGCCAACAAAGGTTCATCTAGTCAAGGCTATGGTTTTTCCAGTGGTCACGTATGGATGTGAGAATTGGACCATAAAGAAAGCGGAATGCCAAAGAATTGATGCATTTGAACTGTGGTGTTGGAGAAGACTCTTGAGAGTCCCTTGGACTGCAAGGAGATCCAACCAGTCCATTCTAAAAGAGATCAGTCCTGGGTGTTCTTTGAAAGGACTGATGCTGAAGCTGAAATCCCAATACTTTGGTTACATGATTTGAAGAACTGACTCATTGGAAAAGACCCTGATGCTGGGAAAGACTGAAGGCAGGAGGAGAATGGGACAACAGAGGATGACCTGGCTAGATGGCATCACCAACTGAATGGACATGGGTTTGGGTAAACTCCGGGAGGTGGTGATGGACAGGGAGGCCTGGTGTGCTGCAGTCCATGGGGTCGCAAAGAGTCGGACACGACTGAGCAACTGAACTGAACTGAGCCACTAAGCATGCATGCGGTTTTTTCAAAAGTGAAAAGGAGCAGGGGACTTCCATGGGAGTCCAGTAGTTAGGACTCCATACTTCTACTGCAGGGGACACAGATCCGATCCTTGGTCGGGGAACTAAGATCCTGCATGACATGAGGCATGGTCACGAAAACCAAAGCAAAACACAAAACAACAACACATAGCTGGCAGGAACAAGCTGTAAGCGCAAGGAGCTCAGCTCAGGCTCTGCGGTGACGCAGGCGGTTAGGATGGGGAGGGGAGGAGGCCCAGGAGGGAAGATACATGTATGTATGTATGTATACATATAGCTGCTTCACTTCACTGTACAGCAGAAATTAACACCACATTGTATGGCAATTAGACTCCAATTAGTAAATAACAAACAGAAAGGAACAGCCGAAATTAATATAAGTAATACATTTTCAATTCAGTTCAGTCGCTCAGTCGTGTCCGACTCTGTGTGACCCCATGAATCGCAGCACACCAGGCCNTCACTTCACTGTACAGCAGAAATTAACACCACATTGTATGGCAATTAGACTCCAATTAGTAAATAACAAACAGAAAGGAACAGCCGAAATTAATATAAGTAATACATTTTCAATTCAGTTCAGTCGCTCAGTCGTGTCCGACTCTGTGTGACCCCATGAATCGCAGCACACCAGGCCTCCCTGTCCATCACCATCTCCTGGAGTTCACTCAGTCTCACGTCCATCGAGTCCGTGATGCCATCCAGCCATCTCATCCTCAGTCGTCCCCTTCTGCTCCTGCCCCCAATTCCTCCCAGCATCAGAGTCTTTTCCAATGAGTCAACTCTTCACATGAGGTGGCCAAAGTACTGGAGTTTCAGCTTTAGCATCACTCCTTCCAAAGAAATCCCAGGGCTCATCTCCTTCAGAATGGACTGGTTGGATCTCCTTGCAGTCCAAGGGACTCTCAAGAGTCTTCTCCAACACCACAGTTCAAAAGCATCAATTCTTCGGTGCTCAGCCTTCTTCTCAGTCCAACTCTCACATCTATACATGACCACAGGAAAAACCATGCAACCCAATATATCCAAAATGTCATTTCAACATGAAATCAATAATTTTTTTCATTTGTCAAAACATCTGCATTATTTTTTTCATACGAAGTCCTCAAAATCTGGTGTGTGTTTTACCTCTCAGCTCACATAGAGTCAGACCGGCCACATTCCATGTGGCTGGTGGCTGCCGTACTGAATGGCACAGGGCTGAAGGCTGAACAAAGGGACACTCAGGGTGCTGGGGAGCACCAGAAGGGGCCCCCAACTCAGCCTGAGGATGCATAGGAGAATGATTTATTCCATGACACGTGTATCCCAAGCCAGCTTCCTCGAGGCAAGGATGCCCAGGGCAGCATCAGGATCATCCCTAAGTCTCCGTCCGGGTTTACCAGAGGAACTGTCAGAGGAGGACCTGTGATCACTAAGCACAGGAGGTACAGATTTATGGTCGAATTTTTTAAATTGTGGTAAAACACGCTTACTCCTTGGAAGAAAAGTTATGACCAACCTAGATAGTATATTCAAAAGCAGAGACATTACTTTGCCGACTAAGGTCCGTCTAGTCAAGGCTATGGTTTTTACTGTGGTCATGTATGGATGTGAGAGTTGGACTGTGAAGAAGGCTGAGCACCGAAGAATTGATGCTTTTAAACTGTGGTGTTGGAGAAGACTCTTGAGAGTCCCTTGGACTGCAAGGAGATCCAACCAGCCATTCTGAAGGAGATCAGCCCTGGGATTTCTTTGGAAGGACTGATGCTAAAGCTGAAACTCCAGTACTTTGGACACTTCATGAGAAGAGTTGACTCATTGGAAAAGACTCAGATGCTGGGTGGGATTGGGGGCAGGAGGAGAAGGGGACGACTGAGGATGAGATGGCTGGATGGCATCACTGACTTGATGGACGTGAGTCTTGAGTGAACCCCGGGAGTTGGTGATGGACAGGGAGGCCTGGCGATTCATGGGGTCGCAAAGAGTCGGACACAACTGAGTGTCTGAACTGAGCTGAACTGAAAACACGCATAACTTAAAATTTGCCACCATATCCAGTTTTCAGCGTACAGTTCAGTGGTATTGCGTACATGGACATTGTTGTGCAACCCTCCTCACCCTCCATCCTCAGAACCTCTTTCATCTCGCAAAACAAACCAGATCCATTAAATAGAGCTCCCCATCTCCCTTCTCCCCCAGCCGCTGGCCACCACCGTTACTTTCTGTTTGTGAATGTGCCTAGTCTAAGTACCTCATGTAAGTGGAGTTGTGCTCTATTTGTCCCCTTGTGTCTGGCGGTGTTTCACCTAGCATAAGGTTCCTTGACAATGTGGTATGTATCAAAACTTCATTACATTTTGAGGCTGAAAAATACTGCATTATATGGATAGACTACATTCTATCAGGTTGGCCAAAAGATTTGTTTGGATTTTTCTGGAAGATATAACAAAAACCCAAACAAATCTTTGGCCAACACAATATCTGTCCAGTCATACGTGGATGGCGTTTCCCAGGTGGTAAAAATCCGCGTGCCAATGCAAGAGACCCAGGAGACGTGGGTTTGATATCTGGGAAGAAACTGATCCACACGCAGATCCCCTGGAGGAGGGCATGGCAGCCCACTCCAGTGTTCTTGCCGGGAGAATCCCCTTGGACAGAGGAGCCTGCGGGCTGCAGTCCGTGGGGTCACACAGAGCCGGGCACGGCTGAAGCGACTGAGCGCAGCACGCATATGTGGGTGGGCACTCGGGCCGCTCCCACCTTTGGCCCTCGTGAATTATGACGCTCTGAAGACAGGGCCGTATTGGTGTGTCTCCCTGAGACACTGCTTTCAGTTCTTTCGGGTGTGGACCCAGAAGTGGAATTGCTGGTTCATACGGTAATTCTGCTTTTAATTTTGTGAGGAAGTGTCATACTCTCGTTACTTTTTTTTCGAAACAGCATTTTCCAGCCAGTTCTGTAGAAAATTGTGAGCCCAGAAAAAGAAATGGGAAAATTTGTTAATTAACGCTTTTTTTTTTCCCCTCCCTGCAGTTTATGAGCCACCCTCATCACAGCACTCTTCTCTTATTCTCCTTCCCGCTGTCTGATGAGAATGAAGTCTTTGACAAACTGAGCGTCATCACAGAAGTGTCTGAAAGCTGCAAGCCAAACCCTGGGGCCAGCTGCAGTCTCAGGACCTGACATGGGCAGGGGTCCTTCCAGCTGATGTCCGAGGAGGGAGCACACTCAGCCAGGCGCAGTGACCCCCTCCTTGTCCTATCTCCCCGCAGGGGCAGTCAGAGCAGCCAGCCAGGGTGGGCCGAGACCGCCTGAGTAAACCCCAGATGGAGAGCTCACACAGACGCTGCGACAGCGTCCGCACCGCCACGGAGCTGGACTCCAAATGCTCATGTGGCAAAACCTTGGGGACTTGCCACTTTTTAAAGGCCTTAATGATTTGAAAAAAAATGTTGGCCACTGTGATTTCCCTGATGGTCCGTCCCAGTGGTTAAAAGACTCCACACTTTCAATGCAGGGGGCACAGGTTTCATCCTCGGTTGAAAAAGTAAGATCCCACATATCACATGATATGGTCAGAAAAAAAAAAAAAAAAGGCTGAGGTTGGCCACCAGAGGTATGATTCTCAGTCTTGTGTATTCACTAATATAAAAAGGTTTTAGGGAATTCCCCAGCAGGTCCAGTGGTTAGGACTCCATGCTTTCACAGCCAAGGGCCGAGGTTCAGTCCCTGGTCAGGGAACTCAGACCTCACAAGCCATGTGGCCAAAAAAAAAAAAAAGGTTTTAAATGGTTAGAAACAAAAATATATAGAATGAGGAAGACAGACCAAGGCGCTGTGGAATCTGAGTGTGCCGACATTCTGACGGGAGAAATGGTGTCGACTCAGAAGCTGCTATCACCAAGCACCGTACAGAGTGCAGACTCTGGATTCTCAGGGACACTTGGACTGGGTTTATTTTTCTATGCGGACACGTTTCCTATACTGCTGGTGCTCATTTAAAGCCTTACTCTCTGTTTAGTCCATGTGCGTTAAAGGACGCTCCCAACTGTGTGGCTGTCTCATACGCTGTCTTTACTGTTCACTCGTTCAGTGGATATTCCTCAGTCCCTGCTTGGCGGTCAGGCGGGGACTGTGCCAGGCACCGGGGCCCCACAGCAACTGGGAAGCTTCAGAAAATAGAAGACCCTCAGCTTTGAATTCCAGGCTTGCCAGGTGGCTCCGTGGTAAAGAACCCGCCCGTCAATGCCAGAGATGCAGGAGACGCAGGTTCGATCCCTGGGTCGGGAAGATCCCCTTGAGGAGGAAATGGCAACCCACTCCAGTATTCTTGCCTGGAGAATCCCATGGAGCGGGGAGCCTGGCGGGCTACAGTCCATGGGGTCACAAAGAGACAGAACCGAGCAGCTGAGCGTGCATGCATCAGCTTTGAATCCCACCTCCGACGCTTAGCAGTTTCCTCCTCTGCACATGAAGATGCAAAGACCTAAGGATTAGCGACACTCGGTGGAAATGCCCACCCCAGTGCCAGCACGAGGCACTCACCCAGTAAACCGTAGCTCATCTTACCAGCTGCGTCATCTCATGGGTACGACTGACTTCACAAACCTAGGTCAGCAACAGATGTCGCTTCCTCTGGGCCAGGTTGCTCAATAAAGTAGATTCATCAAAGTTCCCCAAAATAGAAAAAAAAAAAAAAAAACACACACTTTTTGAAGTGATTTGACATTTTTTTTTTTTTTTAATGAAAACAACATGGGGGGAAGGTCAAAAGTTTGTTGACCTGTTCAGTGTTTTTTGTTTTTTTTTTTTCGTTCTTCTTAGTCACATAACTGTTCAGTGTTTTTAAATTACGTTTAGTGATGTGAGGGAACAATCACCACGATCTGGGTTCTCAGCCCCTGACTCGGGTTTGGAGCTAGTCTTAGGACAGGGGAGAAGTCAGTTCCCTTCCTCAGTTCAGCTCATTGTCGCTGAAGGAGGCGTGACAGGAAGGCCATCAAGTTCTATGCACATAAATGTGTCTGACTTGGGAGAGAAGGAAAGAAATATTCCTTTATTGCCCATTATTCATCCAGTCTTTGCCTAAAGCCCTTCACGTGTCTGAGGAGTCTCCATCTTGGAAAGTGTGAACCCTTCTCCCTTTTCAGGGGTTCAAAATGCCACCTACTCCTTTGCAGCCCCCTAGCTGCCGGGCTTTGAGTTGGGAGATGGGGAGGGGCCTGCAGGGCAGCAGTAGAGGCCAGGGTTCCAGTGGAAGCACCCAGTAGCCTGGGAGACGACACCAGCAGTAAGTATTGAAAGGGTTAGTCAATCAGTCATATCCAGCTCTGTGACACTAAGGACTGTAGGCCACCAGGTTCCTCCATCCATGGGATTCTCCAGGCAAGAATACTGGAGCAGTTTGCCATTCCGTTTCCCAGGGGATCTTCCTGACCCAGGGATTGAATCCGGGTCTCTGACACTGCAGGCAGATTCTCTGCTGGGTTTGGTTTGGACATTGTTCCTGCCTTCACCTCCCAAGGCTGTTCCTCCAACCCTTTCTGAGATTCTGTGAGCTCCCCCAAATCAGGCTGAGGCACTCGTTTTAGCCAGTCAGTTGCTAATGGTTGCAGCTAAAACCCTGAGCAGGCTTCCCAAAGCAAAGCAGAGTGGATATGGATTTTCCAGTCCTAAAAGCCCACCCAGGTGGGCATAGCGGTATGACAGGAGTGAGCCATCTCTGTGTGATTCCCCAGCAGAGTGGCTGACAGCAGCACTCATCCTCTAGGGCTGGGAGGTCCTGGGGGGCTTCAAGGGGACCAGCAGAAGCCTGAGACTGACCAGCTGGAGACCGCAAGGGTAACAGCCTCCTACCAAGAACGGGGGAATTCACAGCCCATGCGTGCATGCAGCAGCTGCTCAGTTCTGTCTGACTCTGGGACTCCATGGACCATAGCCTGCCAGGCTCCCCCTCCATGGGATTCTCCAGGCAGTAATACTGGAGTGTGTTGCCATTTCCTCCTCCAAGGGATCTATCTTCCCGACGCAGAGATTGAAGCTGCATCTCCCGCGTCTCCTCCTACCACACTGCGGCTAAGATGAGGGCAGAGAAGGGCACAGGCCCTCTTGGGCCAGGAGCTGACCCCTGAGTTACTGCCTGCCCTGCCCCAAATACAGTGTTGGAGTGGAATCAGACATCTCAGGGACCAGGGTCTCTAGCCACACTGGGCTATGCACTGTCTTTTTGCACACCTCACACACACACACCCCTGTCTTCCACCACTGATGACGGATGTCTGCCCAAGTTGCCCTCGTATTCGCCACCCTCCTCATGACTCCGTGTGTCTCTTGGCTGCCTCTTTCATGAGGAAATATTGCTCATGTCTCTGCACAATGAATAGGAGGGGGATTTGTCTACCATTTGGCCCCCAAGATGTCAGCAATCTTAGGGAATCTCATCTAGGCTTCCCTGTCCCATTGTATACAACTTCCCTGACCCTCAGATGAAGTCAAGTAAAATGCTGGACATTACATTTATAAAAACATTTCAAATGATCCCTAGTGAGGAAGGAAGGAATATGCCACCTTTCTCCCTGGAGTGCAGTCTACAAGCCTTGCAGGATTTCAGCCCCTTGCAAGGACTCAGGGGACAGAAGACAAGACTCAGGGCTCACCCAAGGTGGGGTGGAAAGGACACCTCCCCATAAGTCTGAAACCCCAAAGAGCATCCCATCCCCTGTGTAAGGGTGAACTAGGAATAAATGAATCCCATCCCACTCTCATGTCAGTTTCCTGCCATAAGAAAGTATCACAAATTGGTGACTTAAAGCCACAGAAACTTACTCTCTCACAGCTCTGGATTTCAGGAGTCCAAAATCAGTATCACTAGGCTGAATTCAAGGTGCCAGAAAAGTCGTCAAATGTTCTAGGGGACAGTCTGCTCCACCTTTTCCAAATGCCAGCAGTCTTTGGCTTGCATCAGCATCACTGCTGTCTCTGCCTGTATTCAGATCACTGTTTCTTCCTGTGTTTGGTTCTCTCCCTCTGCCTGTCTCTTTATTATATAGAGGCACCTGTGGTTGCATTTTAAGGCCCACCCAGGCATCACCAACTCAACGGACATGAGTTTTGGTAAACTTAGGGAGTTGGTGATGGACAGGGAGGCCTGGCATGCTGCAGTTCATGGGGTCACAGAGAGTCGGACACAACTGAGCAACTGAACTGAACTGAACAGGTAATTATCCAGGATAACTTACCCAACTCAAGATCTTTAATTTAATCACATCTGCAAAGACCCTTTTTCCAAACAGGTCACACTCACAGATGCCAGGGACTAGGACCTGATACCTTTGAGTGTCATTATTCAGCTTACTATACTCCTTACAAGTGAACCTTTTTGGTTTCGGTTTTGTTTCTGATTGGAGAGACAAAGTAGTATCTTTCCTGAGAAGTTATAATCTCAAAACTGTAGATTTGCAGCGCCCAATTCCTCTTCCTGGCTGGTCAAAATAAAACTTGAGGTTAACTGCTAGAAGTCACAAAACCCCAAAGGAAAACGTCACAAGGAAAAGCCAGCAGAAACAGGAGGCAGCTGGGCCTGACCCACCAAGACTTCAGATGCAGACATAAACAGTCCAAGGAAAGAGAGCACGCAGAGTGCAGTCAAATAAATGTAAGAAGCATTGATAGCATCAGGATGCACAAGAGGCGGAGTGATTCACAGGAACCCAAATCTCAGTGGCTTCGAGAACAAAGACTTCTTTCTCGCTCATTTTGTGCATGGCTGGCAATCAACTGAGGGTCTGTTCTTTTCTCAGTGATGTCTTTATTCTAGAATCTAGGCTGAAGGACTTGCCAAATGGGGACAGAACTACCAGACCACAATCGTCCTAGGAGCTTCTGCTGAACGTGGAGCATGTCACTGCCCTCCACTTCCTATGGCCAAAAGCTTGGCCAAGTCCAATGTTAGTAGAATGGGGACGTGTGCGCCTTCCCTGGGAAGAGCTGCAAGTCATGTAGGAACAGTCAGGACTGTATGAGTCCCTCACAAGGAAGAGAGAATAATTGGGAGCAATAAGTAAAATCTGCTGCAGACTAAGATTCAAACGGATTTAGTGACGGAGTGAGGGCCTGGTAGAGGAGGTGCTAAACAGATCTCTGGAAATGAAAATTATGATACAGTTGTCTGAACAATGCAGATTCAAATTGTGCAGTTTCACTTATGAACAGATTTTTTTTTCGTTAAATACATACCATAATGTTACACAATCAGTGGTTGTGGAACCACAGCTATGAGAGCAAACTGTAAAGTTATATGTGAATTTTTGACAGTGCAGGAGGTCAGTGCCGGAGGTCAGTGCCCCTAATCGCCACATTGTTCAAGGGCCAACCGTAACTGACATTTAAAAGTCAGAGAATGGGCTTAACAGCAAATTAGGAAAACTGAAATGAACGTAAGTAAATTGGGCAGAAAGGAGAGCATAAGAGTCAGGATTCAGAAAGAGCCAATGAGAAGTGAGACATTTCCATTGTTAGAGAACGGACATGGAATTGCGGAGGCTGGCAAGTCTGAAATATGTCGAGCAGACTGACCGCCAGAGACCCAGGGAAAGGTGGATGTTTCAGCTGAGTCCAAAGGCAGTATGGAGGCGTAATTACTCCTTCCTCTGGGGACCTCAGTCTTTTTTTCTCTCAAGGCCTTCAACTGATTGGAAGAGATCCACTCACATGATAAAAGGGTAAACTGCTTTACTCAAAGCCTTCTCATTTAAATACCAATCTCATGTTAAAAATAACATCTTCACAGCAACATTCACTGGTATATGAGCAGATATTTGAGTACTATGGTCTTGTCAAGCTGACAAATAAAATTAACCACTGCCAGGAATGTAGATCTGAAGTGATTATCAAGAATGCATTAACATAACAGAAGGATGGGAAATATGAGAGGGGCTTCCCAGGTGGTGCTAGTGGTAAAAAACCTGCCAGGAGACATAGGAGACACGGATTTGATCCCTGGGTGGGAAGATACCCTGGAGAAGGGCATGGCAACCCATGCCAGTATTCTTGCCCAGAAAGATCCCATGGACAGAGGAGCCTGATAGTTACAGTCCAGAGGGTTGCAAAGAGTCAGACACGACTGAAGCCACTTAGCACACACGCATACGATAATAGAATGAGAGGATCTATTACATGTCTAATCACAGTCTTTTTATTTTTTTGGACTCCAAAATCACTGCAGATGGTGACTGCAGCCATGAAATAAAAAGATGTTTACTCCTTGGAAAGAAAGTTATTACCAACCTAGACAGCATATTAAAAAACAGAGACATTACTTTGCCAACAAATGTCCATCTAGTCAAGGCTATGGTTTTTCCAGTAGTCATGTATGGATGTGAGAGATGGACTGTAAAGAAAGCTGAGAACAGAAGAATTGATGCTTTTGAACTGTAGTGTTAGAGAAGACTCTTGAGAGTCCCTTGGACTGCAAGGAGATCCAACCAGTCCATCCTAAAGGAGATCAGTCCTGGGTGTTCATTGGAAGGACTGATGCTGAAGCTGAAACTCCAATACTTTGGCCACCTGATGCGAAGAACTGACTCATTGAAAAAAACCCGATGCTGGGAAAGATTGAAAGCAGGAGGAAAAGGGGATGACAGAGATGAGATGATTTGATGGCATCACCGACTCAATGGACATGAGTTTGGGTGGACTCTGGTAGTTGGTGATGGACAAGGAAGCCTGGCATGCTATGGTTCATGGGGTCACAAAGAGTTGGACATGACTGAGTGACTGAACTGACCGAACTGAATCACAGTCTCAGGAGGAGAAGTGAGAAAGGATGAGGAAAAGGAGTATTTGAATATTTGAAAAGATAATGACTGATGAAAGACAGCAGTCTACAAGCTCGGGACAACAAATCCCTAGCTGGACAAAGAAGAAGAAAATCACATCAGGGCAAAACTTGCTGTTGTTCAGTTACTAAGTCATGTCTGACTCTTTGCAACCCATGGACTGCAGCATGCCAGGCTCCTGTGCCCTCTGCTGTCTCCCAGAGTTTGCTCAAATTCATGTTCATTGAGTTAATGCTATCTAACCACCTCATCCTCTTCTCCTCCTCATGCTGCCCTCTTCTCCTTTTGCCTTCAGTCTTTCCTGTCATCAAGGTCTCTTCCAATGGTTGACTCTTTGCATCACATGACCAAAGTATTGGAGCTTCACCTTCAGTATCATTCCTTCCAGTGAATATTCAGGGTTGATTTTCTTGAGGATTGACTGGTTTGATTTCCTTGCAGTCCAAGGAACTCTCAAAAATCTTCTGCAGTACTACAATTCAAAAGCATCAGTTCTTTAGCACTCAGCTTTCTTTATGGTCCAACTCTCATATCCGTACATGACTACTGGGAAAACCATAGCTTTCACTATCCGGACCTTTGTCAGCAAAGTGATGCTTTTTAATGTGCTGTCTCAGTGGCTCAGATGGTAAAGAATCTGCCTGCCATGCTGAAGACCTGGGTTAAATCCCTGGGTCAGGAAGATCCCCTGGAGAAGGGAACAGCAACCCACTCTAGTATTCTTGCCTGGAGAATCCCATGGACAGAGAAGCATGGTGGGCTACAGTCCACAGGGTCCCAAAGAGTCAGACATAACTGAGTGACTAACACACACGCTTTGGCTTCCCCGGTGGCTCAGCTGGTAAAGATCCACCTGCAATGCAGGAGACTGGGTTCGACCCCTGGGTTGGGAAGGTCCCCTGAAGAAGGGAACAGCTACCCATTCCATTATTCTGGCCTGGAGAATTCCATGGACTATATAGTCCATGGGATCACAAAGAGTCAGACATGACTGAGCAACTTTCACAGACTTGTCATGGCTTTCCTTCCAAGCAGCAAGTGTCTCTATTTCATGGCTGCAATCATCATCTTGTCATGGCAAAGGGACTTGCATAACTCAGTGAGGCTATGAGCTACGCGGTACAGGCCCGCCAAAGATGGATGGGTCATAATGAAGAGTTCTGACAAAACATGGTCCACTGGAGGAGGAAATGGCAGCCCACTCCAGTATTCCTGCCACAAGAACCCTGTGAACAGTGTGAAAAGGCAAAAAGATATGACACCGGACGATAAGTCCCTTATGTTGGAAGGTTTCCAACATGATACTAGGGAAGAGCAAAGGGCAATTACTAGTGGCCGGAAAGAATGAAGCAACTGGGCCAAAGCAAAAGTGACACTCAGTTGTGGATGTGTTTGGTGGTGAACGTAAAGTCCGATGCTATAAAGAACAATATGGCATAGGAACCTGAAATGTTAGGTTCATGAATCAAGGTAAATTGGAGACTGCCAAGCAGGAGATGGCAAGATTGATCATCGACATCTTAGGAATCAGTGAACTAAAATGAATGGGAATGGGCAAATTTAATTCAAGGTGAAACTGCAGGGCCTCAAAAACAGAGAAGGCATATTATCTTCAAAGAAAAGATAATTAAATTATGGATGATGATCTCAGCAGTAAAGAAGTCAAAAAGTGATAGTATACCTTTCAAGTGCACTAACATTTTTGTCAACTTTGAATTATAAGACTGCAAAAATATCTTTCCGGAAAGGGGATAAAATAAAGACTCAGACAAACAACAGTCAATGCTATTCGACATTAAAAGATCAAATAAAGATCTAACAGATATACTTCAGACAGAAGGAAACCATTCCCAGATGGAAATTATGATACATAAGAAGAAATACAGGAAAGAAACTGGTAAATACATGAGCAAATCCAAACAACTATGTCCTTTATAAAATAATAGCAATATATCCTGGGTTTAAAATAAAATACAGGGAGGAAAACAACTGAAGATGAAATGTTTTAAGATCCTGTTTTGCTTCAGAGGATAATAAGATGAATCTGAGATATGGGTAAGTTAAGTGTCATAAAATTTCTAGAGTCACCTCAATTCTAGAGAATTCTCAGTTCTAATTGGGGAGGTGTTTTACCATAAGTTTTACTTCTGTTTTAGGTTCAAAGGATTTGTGAACAAAAGAAACCACTTGTAACACACAAACAATTTCAATTTTCTATAGAAGGTTATTTGACTTAATTTCAACATACAGTTGTTAAAAGAAGAGAAATGGAACCAACAGCAAAGAGTAACAACACATACATCACCAAGTTGGGCTGACCTACATCCAGACTTAAAGACAGTACTGGGAAGTCCCTGGTTAACAGCAATCTGGAATCCCAGCCAGGAAAAGGTCCCAGGCAGTGCATCCACTCTGTGGACGAGACATTAAATTGCAATTCCAGGGGTTCCCACTCATAATCCCAGGTCACAAATGGATATCGACTTCAATTTTTCAGGAAAAGAAATTTAAAAAGAATCAGACAAACAAAAGTTGATGACATTTGACATCAAAAGACCTTTTTTAGAGACAGATCTCTGGGATATAGTGTAGGCAGAAAGAAACCATTCCCAGATGAAAGTTATGATATGTAAGAAGAAATATAGGAAAGGAAAAAAAAGAAAGAAAGAAATACAGGAAAGAAACTGGTAGATATATGAGTAAATCTAAAACAACTATTTTCTGTATAATATATCTTGGGTTTAAACTAAAACACAGGGAGGAGAACAACTGAAGATAAAACATTTCAAGGTCCAATTAACATTGACTTCAACGTTTTTACAACGCTGTTTGTTTTATCTTGTGAGTCACAGGATTTCTTTAAACCCCAGGCATGACTGGCGAAACCTCCAGGGTTCAAGAATTCCAAGCCCTACTTCCTTTCTCATCTAAACTGCTGCCTGACTACTTCTGGTTGTCTCAACTGACATCAAGGGAGTAGCAGCCAGGCTTTGTGATAAATACTTTACTTTGATTATCTTACTTATTCTTTGGGCCCAAACCCTCCACAGGACCCTCTGAAGCCCTGTAAGGAAAGCCCAAGGCAGGCTGCAGGTGCTGCACTGAGAGTTCAACCCTCACGTGTAATGAGGGCTGTGGTTCAGGCCCTGCCAAGGCTCAGGGTGGATTCTGTGGCCTTGCCAAGTCTCTGGAACCCAGTTCTCTTGAGAAGGATGTGGGCAATCTAACTGCTAAGGCTGCAAGCTTTACAGCTAGGAAGTGAAGAAGGAGGGGAGAACCTCACTGGTGAGAAAATGTCCAAGAATTCTGAGATCAGAAAAGGATTCAGCAGGTCATCTTGTAGGCCCCCATGAAAACACCATAGCAGAAACATATATCAGGTTTGTTTCAAAGACTCCCTGAGGAAAGCCAGCTTGGGCCAACTTCCCATCACCCCCTCCCCAGGCTTCCCCTTGCCAGCTTCTTCTGGAAGAAGAAGAGAAGAGTTCACTGTGCTTCCTTACTGGCACTTTCAATCCTGCTCTCCAAGACCAGATCAGCCTCCCAGTCACCCTGTTCCTCCTCTCCATTGTGGTTCTCAGCCATGGCTGCCATTGCAGCCACATGGCAAGCTTTAGAAGTGTCAATGCCAGGCCTTGCTCTGACCACTAAGTTAGAACACTCTGGGGTGGGATTCAGGTGTCCTGGGTTTTAAAGCTTTCCCAGGTTTTTTCCAGGGAGTGTGCAACAAAGGTGCAGATCGCTGCTCCGCCAGAGAAGGTGTGAGAGATGGTAAGTAACTGTTACCCTGCACTCCTGTCTGTTTTCCTGTTCTCTTGTCTTTAATACCCAGCTAAAGTGTCCACCAGGGTTTCCCAGGTGGCTCAGCAGTAAAGAATCTACCTACCAGTGCAGGAGATGCAGGTTAGATCCTTGGATCAGAAAGATCCCCTGGAGATGGAAACAGCAACCCACTCTGGTATTCTTGCCTGGGAAATCCCATGGGCAGAGGAGCCTGGCAAGCTACAGTTCATGGGGTCACTAAGAAGTCAGACACAACTCAGTGAATAAACAACAACAAAAGGTCCACCCACCACCTTCTGCTTTGACAAGAAGATCAGAAATTATACAGAGTTATGAACATCTCAGGGAAACATGTTCATGGCTGAAAATTTTTCCTCCCAGCACTGCTCCAGGCTTCTGAGCTTCTCAACACTGGTCATCTGGGAAGTAATTCTCCCTCCTGCTGTACTAAGAAGGGTCTGTTGAAATAACAGATAATAAAAATGTAAACTGAAACCTTCTTGAGTACCTGGCAGCTACACTGCAGATCAAATAGAAACTCATTAACACATGCAGATTAAATAGAGCTGATTCTGTTTAAATAAGTTAACAAAACAGCAAAACACAGGCAAGAGAAAAATAAAATCAGTGAAAATCTTCCAGGTAAAGAAAAAGGTTATATTCTCTTCTGTCCACTTTCAAATTGAATTGAAGTTGTTTTTCACCTTCAACTGCACATCAGAAGTCGCAAAATTTTACAGTATCTCAGTTCCCATTTTTAATATTTTTACTTCTTGTTGCCAACTTTTGCTTCTTATGCCAAAATAAGATTAGCCCTTATTTTAGATGGCAGCAGAAGAGTGGTTTAGAAATCAAACCCTCAATGGCAAACTTTGTTTTGTTTTGTTTTGTTTTTTTGAATATTAGAAATAGCTTTTATTCTAAGTTCCTAGGCATTACATAAATAGTTTTCATTCCACTCTACCCTATTATTCCATGTTTCATGGACGACAACAACTCATTCTTCTTTCAGAAATTCAATAGTAACCAAGTGATTTAGCTCTCAACACTTTGTTTGCTTCAGTCATATATTTGTATGTGCATTGATTCACTAACACAGGATAATAGAAAATAGACTGTGTTTTTTAGGTCCCATATATAGAGGTTTATAAAAAAATAGATTTTAATATTATATTAATTATTGATCTTCTTCTCCTTTAAGATTTTATGATATAAATAAAAATGAACATAAATTTCTGAAAAACTAAATTATGCTACCACCACCACCCATAAACACAGCTATGGTGAAATAGTCTATGCATATTTTCTCTATTTTGCATAATATAAATAAAACAAATTAAATAGATTATCAGAGAGCCACATACCAAAGAAAGGTGGTAAATATTTTTAAAATGACATGTAATTTGAATACATGTGATACATTTAATTTGAATATTTTGAAGTTTTATTGTATGTGTATGACAGTTCTTCTAGCTGCATGTTAGAACTGTGTTGAATTAAAAATGACTGCTAACTCCTTTAATAACTTTTCCTTTGAGAGACAGTGTCCATATTCTCCATCTTTGAATTTGGGCTGGCTTATGATTGCTTTGACAAATAAGGGATCAGTTCAGTTCAGTCCTTCAGTCATGTCCAACTCTTTGAGACCCCATGAATTGCAGCATGCCAGGCCTCCCTGTCCATCACTAACTCCCGGAGTTCACACAAACTCATGTGCATCGAGTCAGTAATGCCATCCAGCCATCTCATCCTCTGTCATCATGTCAAAAGCCGTCTTTGAGCACAAGGACAAATAATGGAATGTTTTCACTAAGTGAGCTTTTAAAATTTAGCTCTTTAGAAGAAAGAAATGGAGAGATGTAATAAGGATGGACCAAATACCCTGGAAGAAACTTAAGGGTTTTAAAAATAAATAAATAAATAACAGGTTTTTGTAAGTTCTGTTTCAAGGGAGAGAGAAGATAGCATAGACCCTGAGCTCACTTACTCCCATGGACACATCCAAATTACAACTATTTACAGAGCAACTATCAGTGACAACAACCTATGACCCAGAAATCCCATCATTGGGTGTATACCCTGAGAAAACCATAATTCAAAAAGACACATGCACCTCAATGTTCATGGTAGCACTATTTGCAACAGCCAGGACACAGAAGCAACCTGAATGTCCATCGACAGATGAATAGATAAGAAGATGCAGTACATACATAGAGAGGAAAAAGGAAGAGTATCGGGTCATTTGTAGAGACGTGGATGGACCTAGAGCCTGTCATAAAGAGTGAAGTAAGTCAGAAAGAGAACAACAAATTTGATTATTAACATATCTATGTAGAATCTAGAAAAATGGTACAGATGAACCTATTTGCAGGGCAGGAATAGAGATGCAGACGTAGAGAATGGATGGGTGGACACGGGGTGGGAGCTGAGGCATTGGAAGATTAGCACTGATGTATGTACACTGCCCTGAGCAAAACAGAGAGCTAGTGGGAACTTGCTGTAGAGCTCAGGGAACTCAGCTCAATGCTCTGTGATGACCTAGATGAGTGGGACGGCAGGAAGAGGGAGAAAGGTCCAAGAGGGAGGTGGTATATGTATCAGTTCAGTTCAGTTCAGTTTAGTCGCTCGGTTGTGTCCGACTCTGCGACCCCATGAAATGCAGCACGCCAGGTCTCCCTGTCCATCACCATCTCCCGGAGTTCACTCAGACTCACGTTCATCGAGTCATTGATGCCATCCAGCCATCTCATCCTCGGTCATCCCCTTCTCCTCCTGCCCCCAATCTTTCCCAGCATCAGAGTCTTTTTCAATGAGTCAACTCTTCGCATGAGGTGGCCAAAGTATTGGAGTTTCAGCTTTAGCATCATTCCTTCCAAAGAAATCCCAGGGCTCATCTCCTTCAGAATGGACTGGTTGGATCTCCTTGCAGTCCAAGGGACTCTCAAGAGTCTTCTCCAACACCACAGTCCAAAATCATCAATTCTTCAGTGCTCAGCCTTCTACACAGTCCAATTCTCGCATCCATACATGACCACTGGAAAAACCATAGCCTTGACTGGATGGACTTTGTCAGCAAAGTAATGTCTCTGCTTTTGAATATGCTATCTAGGTTGGTCATAACTTTTCTTCCAAGGAGTAAGCGTCTTTTAATTTCATGGCTGCACTCACCATCTGCAGTGATTTTGGAGCCCAAAAAAATAAAGTCTGACACTGTTTCCACTGTTTCCCCATCTATTTCCCATGAAGTGACGGGACCGGATGCCATGATCTTGGTTTTCTGAATGTTGAGCTTTAAGCCAACTTTTTCACTTTCCTCTTTCACTTTCGTCAAGTGGCCTTTTAGCTCCTCTTCACTTTCTGCCATCAGGGTGGTGTCATCTGCATGTCTGAGGTTATTGATATTTTTCCCGGCAATCTTGATTCCAGCTTGTGTTTCTTCCAGTCCAGCGTTTCTCATGATGTACTCTGCATAGAAGTTAAATAAGCAGGGAGACAATATACAGCCTTGACGTACTCCTTTTCCTATTTGGAACCAGTCTGTTGTTCCATGTCCAGTTCTAACTGTTGCTTCCTGACCTGCATACAGATTTCTCAAGAGGCAGGTTAGGTGGTCTGGTATTCCCATCTCTTNATGCTTATATCTTTCCTTTTCTCCTTTGCTTTTCGCCTCTCTTCTTTTCACAGCTATTTGTAAGGCCTCCCCAGACAGCGATTTTGCTTTTTTGCATTTCTTTTCCATGGGGATGGTCTTGATCCCTGTCTCCTGTACAATGTCATGAATCCCATTCCATAGTTCATCAGGCACTCTATCTATCAGATGGAAAATCCCATGGATGGAGGAGCCTGGTAGGATGCAGTCCATGGGATCGCTAAGAGTCAGACACAACGGAGAGACTTCACTTTCACTTTTCACTTTCATGCATGGGAGAAGGAAATGGCAACCCACTCAAGTGTTCTTGCCTGGAGAATCCCAGGGACGGGGGAGCCTGGTGGGCTACCGTCTATGGGGTCACAGAGTCAGACACGACTGAAGTGACTTAGCAGCAGCAGCAAGCCCTTAAATCTATTTCTCACTTCCACTGTATAATCATAAGCGATTTTATTTAGGTCATACCTGAATGGTCTAGCAGTTTTCCCTACTTTACATATAGCTGATCCATTTCACTGTCCAGCAGAAACTAACACTATATTGTAAAGCAACTATATCCCAATTTTTTAAAAAGGTGCTTGGAGACAAATGGAAAGGGAGACACAATGATCAAAAATCTATGGGACCCTGCAAGACCCATTCTAAGAGGGAAGTTTACAGCACTAACTCCTACCTCAAGAAACAAGAAAACCCTCAAATAAACAGCCTAAAGTTACACTTAAAGGAACTAGAAAAAGAATAAAGAAAGTAGGAGAAAAGAAATCATAAAGATCCCAGCAGATACATTAAAAATTTTTTTCTTTGAGAAGATAAAATTGATCAACCTTTAGGCAGACTCATCAAGAAAAACAGAGAAGGCAAAAATTAGTAAACCCAGGCATGAAAGAAGAGAAGTTATGACCAACACCACAGAAATGCAAGGCATCATAAGAGATTGTTACAGACAATTTTATGCCAATAATGGACAACCTAGAAGGAATACTTAAATTCCTATAAATGTACAATGTCCCAAGACTGAATCAGTAAGAAATGGAAAATATGAGCCAACTGATTACCAGTAATGAAACTGAGTCACTAATCAATAAACTTCCAAAAAACAAAAGTCCGGGACCAGGTGGCTTCACAGGTAAATTTTACCAAACATTTAAAGAAGTGTTAATGCCTAGCTGTCTCAAAATAGTCCATAGAAGTAAAGAGGAAGGAACACTTCCAAACTCATTCTCCGAGGCCAGCATCATCTGGATACCAAAACCAGACAAAGACACCACACACACAGAAATTACAGGTCAATATCCCTGATGACGGAGAAGGCAATGGCACCCCAGTCCAGCACTCTTGCCTGGAAAATCCCATGGGTGGAGGAGCCTGCAGTCCATGGGGTCGTGAAGAGTCAGACACAACTGAGTGACTTCACTTTCACTTTTCACTTTCATGCATTGGAGAAGGAAATGGCAACGCACTCCAGTGTTCTTGCCTGGAGAATCCCAGGGACGGGGAAGCCTGGTGGGCTGCCGTCTATGGGGTCACAGAGTTGGACGCGACTGAAGCGACTTAACAACAGCAGCATCCCTGATGAACATAAATGCAAAAATCCTCAACAAAATATTAACAAGCTGAATTCAGCAATATATTAAAAGGATTCTACACCAAGACCAAGTGGGGTTTATGCCGAGGATGCAGGGATGGTTCAATATCTGCAAATCGATATGATATACTACATTAACAAGTTGAAGAATAATAATCATATCATTTCAATAGATGCAGAAAAAGCTTTTTACAAGATTCAACATCCATTCATGATAAAAAACTGTCACCAAAGTGAGTATAGAGGGAAGATTGTTGTTGTGTAGCCACTAAGTTGCGTCCAACTCTTTTGCAACCCCATGGACTATAGCCCACCAGGCTCTTCTGTCCATGGAAATTCCCAGGCAAGAATACTGGAGTGGGTTGCCATTTCCTTCTCCAGGGGATCTTCCTGACCTAGGGACTGAATCTGCATCTCCTGCATTGGCAGGCGGATTCTTACTGCTGAGCCACCAAGGCAGCTGTAGAGGGAATATACCTCAATGTTATAAAGGTCATACATGATAAACCCACAGCTACCATCATATTTAATGGTGAAAGGCTGAAATCATTTCTTCTATGATCAGGAACAAGAAAAGTAGGCCAACTCTCACCACTTTCATTCAACATGAAATTCCTAGCCTTAGCAATCAGATAAGGAAAAAAATAGAAAGAATCCAGTTGGAGAGGAAGGAGTAAAACTGTGGCTGTTTGCAGACAACATGATATCATACATAGAAAATCCTCAGGCTGGCACCAAAAAAAAAATACTAGACCTCATCAGTGAATTCAGTACAATGATGCAAAATCAATACACAGAAATCTATTATATTTCTATACACCAACAACAAACAGTGTAATAAAGTTTTGCCAAGAAAATGCACTGGTCATAGCAAACACCCTCTTCCAGCAACACAAGAGAAGACTCTACACATGGACATCACCAGATGGTCAACACTGAAATCAGATTGATTATATTCTTTGCAGCCAAAGATGGAGAAGCTCTATACAGTCAACAAAAACAAGAGCTGACTGTGGCTCAGACCATGAACTCCTTATTGCCAAATTCAGACTCAAATTGAAGAAAGTAGGGAAAACCGCTAGACCATTCAGGTATGACCTAAATCAAATCCCTTATGATTATACAGTGGAAGCGAGAAATAGATTTAAGGGCCTAGATCTGATAGATAGAGTGCCTGATGAACTATGGAATGNAAAAAGGAAAGATATACCCACTTGAATGCAGAGTTCCAAAGAATACCAAGGAGAGATAAGAAAACCTTCCTCAGTGATCATGCAAAGAAATAGAGGAAAACAATAGAATGATAAAGACTAGAGATCTCTTCAAGAAAATTAGAGATACCAAGGAAACATTTCATGCAAAGACAGACAAAATAAAGGACAGAAATGGTATGGACCTAACAGAAGCAGAAGATATTAAGAAGAGGTGGCAAGGATACACAGAAGAACTATACAAAAAAGATCTTCATGACCTAGATAATCATGATGGCATGATCACTCACCTAGAGCCAGACATCCTGGAATGTGAAGTCAAGTGGGTTTTAGGAAGCATCACTACAAAGCTAGAGGAGGTGATGGAATTCCAGTTGAGTGATTTCAAATCCTAAAAGATGATGTTGTGAAAGTGCTGCACTCAATATGCCAGCAAATCCGGAAAACTCAGCAGTGGCCGCAGAACTGGAAGAGGTCAGTTTTCATTCCAATCCCTAAGAAAGGCAGTGCCAAAAAATGTTCAAACTACCACACAATTGCACTCATCTCACATACTAGCAAAGTAATGTTCAAAATTCTCCAATCCAGGCTTCAACAATAGGTGAACCATGAACTTCCAGATGTTTCAGGTGGATTTAGAAAAGGCCAAGGAACCAGAGATCAAATTGCCAACATCTGTTGGATCACAGAAAAAGCAAGAGTTCCAGAAAATCATCTACTTCTGCTTTATTGACTATGCCAAAGCCTTTGACAATAAAAACTGTGGAAAATTCTTCAAGAGATGGGAATACCAAACAACCTGACCTGCCTCCTGAGAAATCTGTATGAAGGTCAAGAAGCAACAGTTAGAACTGGACATGGCACAACAGACTGGTTCCAAATAGGGAAAGGAGAACATCAAGGCTGTATATTGTCACCCTGCTTATTTAACTTATATGCAGAGTACATCATGCCAAATGCTGGACTGGATGAACCACAAGGTGGAATCAAGATTGCTGGGAGAAATATCAATAACCTCAGATATGCAGATGATACCACCCTTATGGCAGAAAGTGAAGAAGAACTAAAGAGACTCTTGATGAAAGTGAAAGAGGAGAGTGAAAAAAACTGGCTTAAAATTCAGCATTCAAAAAACTAAGATCATGCCATCTGGTCCCATTACTCCATGGCAAATAGAAGGAGAAACAATGGAAAAAGTGAGAGACTATTTTCTTGGGCTCCAAAATCACTGCAGACGGTGACTGCAGCCATGAAATTAAAAGATGCTTGCTCCTTGGAAGAAAAGCTATGACCAATCTAGACAGCATATTAAAAAGCAGAGACATTACTTTGCCAACAAAGGTCTATTTAGTCAAAGATATGATTTTTCCAGTAGTCATGTGTGGATATGAGAGTTGGACTATAAAGCACCAAAGAATTGATGCTTTTGAACTGTGGTGTTGGAGAACTCTTGAGACTCCCTTGGACTGCAAGGAGATCAAAACAGTCCATTCTAAAGGAAATCAGTCCTGAATATTCATTGGAAGGACTGATACTGAAGCTGCAATTCCAATACTTTGGCCACCTGATGCAAAGAACTGACTCCTTGGTAGAGACCCTGATCCTGGGAAAGACTGAAGGCAGGAGGAGAAGGGGATGAGAGAGGATGAGGTGGTTGGATGGTGTCACTGACTCAACGATGCATATACACATATACGTGTTATACATCTGGACTCAGGCGGAAAGATGCCTCTGTGTGGTACGGATAATATACTTCAGTTCAGTCACTCAGTAATGTCCGATTCTTTGTGACCCCATGGACTGCAGCATACCAGGCTTCCCTGTCCATCACCAACTCCCAGACCTTGCTCAAACTCATATCCTGGGGTTTCCACTGAGCTTTCTAGCATCTCTTTCATTGGTACTAAAAATAGGCATTCATTTCTCTTGTCCTCTCAATGACTCTATTACCTCTTTAAAGGCAGGGAGTCATCTTAGTCATCTCAGCTTACATGCTGAGATTCAATCAAATTGTTTATTCTGAAAGCAGGGCAGTGTGACCCCATTAGAACTCCAAGCAGTTAGTTCTCTCTAAAGCATCGGGAAAATGGGGGTGGTGGGAAGGAAGATGGGGTGCTCTGATGTGGTACCCAACAACCCAAAGCATTGCTTCCACAGTAAAATGGCAAGCAGCCATCTGAGGAGGCCGTCAGTGTTTTCTGGGGTTAGACTGAACCCCATTGAGTAGGGACATAAGAAAATGGTCTTTGAATGAATGGATAAGTGAATAAATGAATGAGTGAACATATCACCCATTTTGTCACTTGGTACTCTATTTATGAAGACCTTCCTGAAAAACTTTCTAGAGCTCAGGATCAGGAAAAGCTTGTTTCTGCTGCAATGCTAGAACTTCCATTTTCACTGGCATCCTGCCTCTTTAAGAACCAATTCATTGCCACCAGCAGGGTCCAAAGGATACCTATGCAGAAAAAGGCATTCACTAAATCCAGCCTCTACAGTTACCCTCATTCTCCTGTCTCTGCTGGTGCCCTAGGGACTCCATAGCTGCCCATCAACCAGAGCTCTAGCGGGGTCTTACAGTGAGCATCCCACACAGCCTTTTCAGCTCTCTGCCCTCTTTTTGGTTTGCTAACTGGCTTACTACTCATTCTTCCTCTCTGGAATGTGGTTCCTACACCCGACCTCTTTCTTTTTGTGATCTCACTCATGTCTCAGTTCTCAATGCCTGTGATACTCTCCCATGAAAATCCCCTTCGTTACTTCAAAGGGCCCCAGTCAGACCCTCCTACCACTAGGCAATGAGAACTGTATAATCTATTCTGCTTCCCTCTTCTCCTTTGCTGTCAGCAAACTCAGAGCTACGTTTTATGCCCAGCAGTTTTATTCAGCTGAGGTTTCTAGACACAATCTTTTCACTCCCTTTCATTTCTTGACTCCTTTCACTTTTAACCTAGAATTTTTGTTTTTATATGTCTGTTCCATTTATTTTAGGCTGCCAAGATCTAAATAAAAAATAAAGTTTTTTTAAAAAGCTTCAAGTATCTTTGAACCTCTTTAAAGTTTTATTCCCATCCCATACAACTTTTCCAGAAAAGGGGGAAAAGGAAATCCCCCTCTAGACTTAATATTTACAGATGCAGCTTCCAAACTGTCAAAACACTCCCGCCCCTCTGAACCTCAGTGTTGAAATCCTTTGCAGGCTGATGGATCAGTTCCAGCCCTTTCCCAGCCTCTAAGCACCCACTGAACACTAAGCCTGGCTCCAAGCCTTGGTTTTTTATCTCGTCTCCCTTCCTTAGCTCACTGCCCCTGATAACCTTCTAGCTCAGGAACCCCCACCAGGAGCATCACCCCTGGGGGTAACTCTGAATGGGCACTATGTGACCTCATGCATGAGACCCTGGCAAAACATAAGGGCAGAGATCTCTGCTCTTCTGTAGCCCTCTAGCAAGTCCTGTGATCTTTCCAATCATAATTAGCTGTATCTCCAGCTAAATAATAATAAGAGCTAACTTATATGCAGAGTACATCATGAGAATTGCTGGGCTGGAAGAAACACAAGCTGGAATCAAGATTGCCGGAAGAAATATCAATAACCTCAGATATGCAGATGACACCACCCTTATGGCAGAAAGTGAAGAGGAACTCAAAAGCCTCTTGATGAAAGTGAAAGAGGAGAGTGAAAAAGTTGGCTTAAAGCTCAACATTCAGAAAACGAAGATCATGGCATCTGGTCCCATCACTTCATGGAAAATAGATGGGGAAACAGTGGAAACAGTGTCAGACTTTATATTTTTGAGCTCCAAAATCACTGCAGATGGTGACTGCAGCCATGAAATTAAAAGACACTTACTCCTTGGAAGAAAAGTTATGACCAACCTAGATAGCATATTCAAAAGCAGAGACATTACTTTGCCAACAAAGGTCCATACTAAAAAGCCTCTTGATGAAAATAAAAGAGGAGAGTTAAAAATTTGGCTTAAAGCTCAACATTCAGAAAACTAAGATCATGGCATTTGGTCCCATCACTTCATTGCAAATAGATGGGGAATCATTGGAAACAGTGTCAGACTTTATTTTGGGGGAGGGGGGGGCTCCAAAATCACTGCAGATGGTCATTGCAGCCATGAAATTAAAAAACTCTTACTCTTTCCTGGAAGGAAAGTTATGACCAATCTAGATAGCATATTCAAAAGCAGAGACATTACTTTGCCAACAAAGGTC
Source organism: Oreotragus oreotragus (assembly GCA_006410675.1). NCBI lineage: Eukaryota > Metazoa > Chordata > Mammalia > Artiodactyla > Bovidae > Oreotragus > Oreotragus oreotragus. The sequence goes on along the minus strand of SJYX01023266.1, from coordinate 221,533 downwards.
TGTCTAGTCAAGGTTATGGTTTTTCCAGTGGTCATGTATGGATGTGAGAGTTGGACTGTGAAGAAAGCTGAGCGCCGAAGAACTGATGCTTTTGAACTGTGGTGTTGGAGAAGACTCTTGAGAGTCCCTTGGACTGCAAGGAGATCCAACCAGTCCATTCTGAAGGAGATGAGCCCTGGGATTTCTTTGGAAGGAATGATGCTAAAGCTGAAACTCCAGTACTTTGGCCACCTCATGCGAAGAGTTGACTCACTGGAAAAGACTCTGATGCTGGGAGGGATTGGGGGCAGGAGGAGAAGGGGATGACAGAGGATGAGATGTCTGTTTGGCATCACCGACTCGATAGATGTGAGTCTGAGTGAAATCTGGGAGTTGGTGATGGACAGGGAGGCCTGGTGTGCTGCGATTCATGGGGTCGCAAAGAGTCGGACATGACTGAGCAACTGAACTGAACTGATGACGCTTCTATCTATATAAGTTATTCATGATTATTACCTTTATGTGTGGTACAGTGAGAAGTGCTGGTTTGCTGGAGGGTTTGCCTGGGGAGACACATTTGTCTCGTGTAACAAAAATGGTGCTTAATAGGAAGTTACACCTCCAAGTTTAGCTCCAGGGTCTACCATTAAGTAGCTATACAAACTTCTAGGGAGGCCTGGCGTGCTGCGATTCATGGGGTGGCAAAGAGTCGGACACGACTGAGTGACTGAATTGAAGTGAACTGAACAACAAACTATCAGAAAGAGAAATTCAGAAAACAAACCCAACATTGTAACCAATTCAGTAAAGATTTTATAAATAGTCCACATCAAAAAATAAAAATCTTTTTAAAAAGAGAAATATTTCTCTGTAAAGGTCTTTAGTGGACTGATGGGCCCTGAAGATTAGAGGACTTTAAATCAGCAGAAGTCTCAGCAAGCATCCAGTAGCCCCTTTGTTATCCTAAGTCCTAGGGAAGACAAGGATCTGGTCCCACCACTCTACTAACCAACACTGTGAGAAACCAATGCTGCGAAGAGTCTGGCAGTTCATCAGAGAAATACACATAAAATTGTCATATGACCTAACAATTCCTGTCCTGGTTATACAACCAAGGGAACTGAAACTACATATCTACACGAAGACCTGCTCTACCCAATATGCATAGCAGTGTTATTCACACTAGTCAGAAAGTGGAAACAGCCCACTAGTCCATGGGATGATGAGTGGATACAGGAAATGGGGTAAGGCCGCATAGTGGGACAGTATGCAGCAAGGAAAAGCAGTATCCCCGCATGCCACTTGACCCAGACGCCACATAAACCTGGAAAAGATGCCAAGTGAGAGAAGCCAGTCACAAAGGGTCACAAAGGGCTGATATCTTTCCACTTCTATGAACTGTCCAGAAGAGGCAAGTCCATTGACACAGAAAGTGCTGGGGTCGTGGGGGGGAAGAGGAGAGGAATGGGAAGTAGCTACTTGTGGATAGGGGACCTCTTTTGGGGTGATAAAAATGTTCTGCAATAAGATAGTAATGGTGGCCATCATGTATTTGTGAATATACAAAAACTTTTGAATCCTACATTTTAGCTGAGTGAATTATATGGTACCTGAATTGTATCTCAGTAAATGGCCCTGAGGAGGGCCACTTATGTGACTTAAAGGTTGCCTGCAAGCTTCCTGTGTTCTTTATACTGATATCACTAGCGTCACTTGTTTGCATAGCTTCCTGGAGGCCCCTGGCATTGTCACCAGTCACAAAAGCTTCCACTGGTTATAGAAAATAGAAAACATCTGTGGGTTGTTCACTTGTTTTATTTGGCAAATGCAATCTTTTGTCGTTCCTTAAGGTCGTATTTCTTAGCCACGAGTTCTACTTAGTATTTCTAGAAGGCTAGAACAAGAAGGGGAAAATATTAATTTAAAAAACTGAAGTATAACTCACCTACCATGCTATGTTAGTTCCAGGTGTACAAGATGGGGATTCAATATTTCAATGCATTGCAAAGTGATCACCATGATAGATCTAGTTGCCATGACCAGGCAGAGTTATTACAATATTATTGACTGTATTTCCCATGATGTGCATTTCACCCCCAAGACTCATTTATTTTGTAACTGGAAATTTCTCTCTTAATTACCCCTATGTATTGTATTCATCCCCCACAGCCCCTCCCTTCTAGAAACCACCTCTCTGCTCTCTGCATCTGTGAGTGTGTTCCTGTTCCTGTTTTTATTATGTTTGTTCTTTTGTTAAGTTTTTTAGATTCTACATCGTACGATACTTGTCTGTCTTTGTCTAACTCATTTCACTTAGCCTAATATCCTCTAGTTACATCCATGTTGTCAGAAACGGTAAGATTTCAGTCCTTTTGTGGATAAGTGATATTCCATTGCATATTTACCACACCATCTTTATCCATTCATCTATTGATTGCTTCCATATCTTGACTACAAATAATGCTATGGTGAACATAGAGGTCTGTATATCTTTTCAAATTAGTGTTTTTCTTTCCTTTGGAAAAATACCCAGAAAGTGAAATTCCTGAATTACATGGTAGTTCTATTTGGAATTTTTGAAAAAACTCTGTACTGTTTTCCATAGTGCCTATACCAACTTACATTCCCATCAACAGTACATAGTTCAGTTCAGTCGCTCAGTCGTGTCCGACTCTTTGCGACCCCATGAATCGCAGCACGCCAGGCCCCCCTGTCCATCGCCAGCTCCCAGAGTTCACTCAGACTCACGTCCATCGAGTCCGTGATGCCATCCAGCCATCTCATCCTCGGTCGTCCCCTTCTCCTCCTGCCCCCAATCCCTCCCAGCATCAGAGTCTTTTCCAATGAGTCAACTCTTCGCATGAGGTGGCCAAAGTATTGGAGTTTCAGCTTCAGCATCATTCCTTCCAAAGTAATCCCAGGGTTGATCTCCTTCAGAATGGACTGGCTGGACCTCC
>SJYX01023266.1:17590-210979 GCA_006410675.1 Oreotragus oreotragus | reverse complement strand
GGGGGTGGAGGTTGGAGAAGCTGGGGCCGCGGTCGGAGTTTCAGCAGAATTGAGCAATCCTAATCTAGGCTCCGGATGCAAATCCTGGGACCCTCGCCATCGCGAGTCGGAGACGCTGGCGGCTCGCCAGCTGCCTGAGTTGAAGGTACTCAGAGCACAGCCCGGAGTCCCGCCACTTAGAGGGGAGAAGCTGGTGCCCACCCGCCACATGTGGGCAGCCTGCCCTTTCTGCCTTTTCTCCTAGGTTCTAGGAGCCGTCAGTCCATACCGATGCCACCGGGAAGCTGAGAGGTGGGCATGGGAGCTGAGGAAAGGGAAACCCGGAGCTCCACCGTCCCAGGTAGGAGAAGCCGTCCGCAGGTTCGCAGCCCGCGTTCCAGGGCTCGCCGGGCTGCCTGCGCCCTCACCTGAGCCGCGCGGGCCTACGGGGACTGCCATGTCGGGGCCCGGAGCGCCGGACGCCGCCGGGCGCTGCGGGGCAGCCGGGGTCCGAACGCCCCGCGCTGTCACTGCGGCCTCGCTCCCTGGCGGTGCAGCTTCAAACCCTCCCGCATCAGCTGACTCGCGCTTCAGACACGTGACCACCGCGGCCCGGGAGGCAGGCGACCAAATCCTGTCCCGCCCCCTGCGCCACGACATCCCCTGCCTGAGAAGCGCGCAAGCGTGCCTCGGATGGCAGCTGGCTGCCTCTAGGCAGTCGCGAGGTCCTAGCGCCGAAGGTGCCAATGTGCTGGGGGATGGGCCGGCTGTGAGCATGCGGACTCAGGACTGACTGGGTCCCGGCTCCCTGTCGTTCCGGCGTCCAGTGCCAATCTCTTGGCTTCCATGTCTAATGCTTGACCCCTTTCCCTCCGCGGTGTAGGATAATGATCCTGTCTCAAGGGTATCCGGCTCCATCCTCCCAGAAATCCTCCCCTACTCTCAACCCCCTCTCATCTGAACTATCATTAATCCTACTTCTTTCCCTAATTGTATCCTAAATAGGACCACTTTCCTCCACTCCTATGGCTGTCAGCCCAGAGTTTCCCAACATTCCTGGCTTGGACCAGTGCAACAACCTCCCTGATCTTAGACTCCTATTTCTGATCCCCCTCCATTCCCCTATCCATCCAGCAGCCAGAAGGGTCTTCCAAAAATAATTGATATCAGTCTTCTGTCAGAATCTGCTGGTAGCGTCCCACTTCTCTTGGATGACAAGCAAACTTCAGTCTACTGGAGCCCTCTTTTCCAGCCCCACCTACCTCCTCCCCTATCTCATCTCAGTGGCCTCAGTACAATCTTCTTGCCTTAGACAAGAAGGCAGGCAATTTAGGTTTAAATCTACACGCTCCCAACCACCACTTCGGGGTCTTCGAAAAACTCCTTTAAATGCCATGTGCCTCAGTGTCCTCATTTGCAAAAGGGAAATACTCAGTAATCTGTCTCATGGAGCTGCTGAGAGAAATAAATGAGAGGGCTTCCTTGATGGTCCAGTAATGAAGAATCTGCTTATCAGTGCAGGGAACACAGATTCTATCTTGGTCTGGGAAGATCCCACACGGCAGGGAGCACTTCAGTCTGTGCTCCACAACTACTGAGCCAGTGCGCTAGAGCCTGTGAGTCACAACTACTGAAGCCTGTCTGCCTAGGGCCTGTGCTCCATAGGAGAAACTAAGGCAATGAGAAGCCCGTGCGCCACAACCAAGTAGAGCCCCTGCTCACTGCAACTAAAGAAAAGCCCACGCACAGCAATGAAGACCCGGCGTGGCCAAAAGATAAAGAGAATTATTTTTTTTAAAAGAATTAAGTGAGAAAATGCAAATTCATAGCACAAGTCTGGACCAACAGTAGTACTGAAGTAGCAGTGATTAGATTTACAAAGTCCTTCCACAGGGAAGCTGTCCTCGATTTAAATCAGAAGTCTTGTTATGCTTCTTGAATGCACCATACTCTATAGTTGCTTTTTAAGTGTTTCTGAATTCTGGGAGCTATGTGAGAACCAAGGCTGTGTTAATCTTGCTCCCTGCTGAGACCTGAGCAATCAACACATGTGTATTGAATGCATAAGCGAGTGACCTCTCCTTTGTCCTGTGGTGGGCTTTGAAGGATTAGGGGTGAATCAGGGGAGCAGAAAGGGCAGGCTGCCCACATGGTTTCATATCAGCCTCTGCTATGCGCCTGCTACACGTTCAGTGTGCCAGAAATCCCACCACTTGTGGGAAAGTTAACTCTAAAAGGGAAGGAAGCAGCATAGACCAGACCGCAGGGTGAGTCTGCCCCTGACTGGGGTGGCTAAGTCTGGGGGAACAGAGAATGGCGACTGCTGGGATGGACCAGTATGAGACCTCCTGGGGGAAGCTGCCGCCAGGAGGTATGTTATTGGGGGAGCCAAGACAGTAAGGTTCCATTTGTGTGGCTCGCTCCGGCAATGCCCTCCCATCTCCCCAGGAACAGGCTCCACATTAGAGAAAAAAAGCAACAGCAGAACGATGACACAGAGCCAGGAGGCAGTGGGAGGCTTTTACTGACTGCACAACACACGCTTTCTCAGGCCCCTGTGGGTGCCAGCACGCCCTTCAGCCATCGGGCCCGAGCAGGGCTTCTTGCTCCTGCACCCACCTGGGACTCTCGCCCGGAGGGAGGGCTGGGCTGACAGTGTCACGGATGGGAGAGCCGGGGTCAGGATGGGACTTGGAGTTGGAGTCAGGGCTGGGCACAGGATCTGTGTCGGGGCTGGGACCAGATCTGTGGTCAGGGCTAGCCAGGTCGGAATTGGCATTGTGCCCAGGCTTAGGGTCAGAAGACAGGGCAGAATCAGGGCTGGGGCTAGATCTAGAGCCGCTGGTGGGTTTGGGGTTGGGATTGGGGAGGGAGCCCAGCGCAGAGCCAGGGTCACGGTCAAGGTCAGAGCTAGGGCCAGGGCTGAGCACTGAGCCAGCATCCGGACCCAGGAGGGAGGCCTGCCCTGGCCTTAGCATCGAAGCGGGGCTGAGGCCGAGGCCGGCAGCGGCAGCGGCAGCGGCAGCGGCGGCAGCCGCAGCTGCAGCTGCACCCTCATGCACGCGCTTGTGCTTGGTGAGGCTGGAGGCTTGGCCGAAGGCCTTGCCGCAGAGCTGGCAGCGGTAGGGGCGCTCGCCCGAATGCACATGTAGGTGCTGTAGCAACGCGGAGCTCTGCCCAAAGGCCTTGGAGCAGTGGGGGCAGGCGTAGGGCCGCTCGCCCGTGTGCGTGCGCAGGTGATGCTGCAGGTTGGAGCTCTGGCCAAAGGCCTTGCCGCAGTGGGGACAGCGGTAGGGGCGCTCGGCCGTGTGTGTGCGCTGGTGCTGCAGCAGCGCCGAGCTCTGCCCGAAGGCCTTGCCGCATTGCGGGCATGGGTACGGCCTCTCGCCCGTGTGCGTGCGCAGGTGCTTCAGCAGCGCCGAGCCCTGCCCGAAGCCCTTGGCGCACACCGGGCACTTGTGCGGCCGCGGGCCGCCGTGCGTGCGCAAGTGCTGCGCCAGCAGCGAGCCGTGGCCGAAGGCTTTGCCACACACCGGGCAATGGTGAGGCTTCTCGCCACTGTGGCTGCTGCGGTGCTTGAGCAGTGTGGAGCGCCAACCGAAGGCCTTGCCACACGCGGCGCACTGGTACGGCCGTGCGCCAGTGTGGATGCCCCGGTGCTGCGCCAGCGTGGCGCCGTGGCTGAATGACTTGCCGCAGTCGGGGCAGCGGTAGGGCTTCTCGCCGCTGTGCGTGCGGCGGTGCTGGCTAAGCCCCGAGCTGCGGCGGAAGGCTCGCCCGCAGTCGGGGCAAGAGAAGGGCCGGGGCGGGCTGGCAGGTGCAGGGAGCACCGCGGGGGCAGCGGTCAGGACCTCAGGGGTGGCAGGGAGGTCGGAGGAGAGGGAGTCCAGGTCTGGGGCGGCAGTGGGACTGAGGGTGTCGCTGTTAGGGTCGAGGATCAGGGGAACTGGGCCGATGACGTCGGGGTCGTCGAAACTTGAAGACAGGGGGTCGAGATCTTGGGGGTCGGAGTCACGGATCCCCGAGATGGAGCCTGGAGCATCCACCTCAGCATCCAGAGCCTCGGAGACAGGCTCCAGATCTTCATAGCTGGGGTCCACGCCCTCAGAGACAGTGTGGAGGTCTTCCGGCTCAGGCTCCGGGTTTGCGGAAGCCAGGTCCAGCTCTTCCGGGTCGGGGTCTAGGTCTTCTGAGTCTGTGTCAAGCTCTTCATAATCGGGCCTCCTGCCTTTGTGGCCTGGGTTCCTGACTAAGACGGAACGCCTCATCCCTGGCGTGGAAGTACCGGCTTCTGGGGCAGGATCTATGGGGTGAGGGCAGAGGGTGAGTGGAGAGTAGGTTCTGGGGAACCAGGGGTCTCTTTTGGAGCCTGGGGAGGGAAGGGAGAGGGAGTTGGGCTGTACCCCAGATCCCGCTTTGGGGTAAACACACAGATCCTTCTCTTGTCCCGTGCTATAGGGAGACTGCACTGGCTCCTGCCAGGGCAAGGAGTTGAGGGACCCTGGTGGGCCATGGGGAGGGCCTCCCTTCTCAGCCCCACACCTGGATAGAAGTCAGGGGGCCCAGCGCTAGAGGTCTCCAGCACCCAACTCCATGGCTCCGCCCCTCTCTCCATCCTGGGCTCCTCCTCTGGTGGGAAGCTCAGGTCCTGTGCAGGAGAGACAGTCCCCTTGACCATGGCCCCTTTGAGGGGAAGAGGGTGGGTGTCTGGGTTTCTGTGCTTGCTCTTAAGTACATGGCCTGAATTCCAGTCCCATTGTTGGGGGTGGCATATTTGGGTTTCCTGGTAGGGAACTTGGCTCACCTCCTAGAGAGGAAACATTGTGATCTCTGAAGCCTCTATCTGTGGGGGATAAGTGTGCCGTGGGGCGGGGCGGGGGGGGTGGGCAGACAACATCTGGTACTCCTCCTGGGTCACTGGGGACATGCAGGGAGACCCCTGGCTTGCTTCCTGGGGAAGAGACAACATGAATTCCAAACTTCACAGTTCTGGGTTATGACTAAGTGTCAAAACACCTATGTTCTGTCTTAGATAGAAGATCCTGAATGCTGATTTCTTAAGTCAGAGTGTGCGTGGGGACCCCTGGAGGGGGCAGGGAGACCCATGGATCCAGGAGAGTAGGGACAGGTGTCAGTATACCTGTTTGCCGGATTGGATAGATCCTGAATTCTAACCCCTAGCTTGTTAGTTGCTTAGTCCAGTCCAGCTGTTTGGTATTTCATGGACTGTAACCCACCAGGCTTCTCTGTCCAAGGAATTATCCAGGCAAGAAAACTGGAGTGGGTAGCCAATCCCCTTCTCCAGTGGATATTCCCCACCCAGGGATCAAACAAGGGTCTCCTGCACTGCAGGCAGATTCTTCACCATATGAACCACCAGAAAACCCCTAGCTGCGGGGTAGGCAAAACAACACATTGGGCTTCTCTTTGGTTACCGGAGGGACCCCTGGGCCATCTCCCAGGTAGGAATGATGTCTTGAGTGACTGACTCCACAGCTGAAGCATGGAGATGGTCCTCTCTGGGAAGAAAGATCCTGAATTCTACCTCCACGGCTGGAGGTAGGGAGTGGGACAGAGAAACAAGCTGTGACCCCTTCTGGGGACCAGGGGGAGCTCAGGATTATCTGATGGGGAGGTGATGCCCACCCCATGGCTAGGCCTGGGCGGGGGGTGGACAACAAATAAACCTATTATTGGGAGGGGGTTGAGGTGGGGGTGGATGGGTGTGCATTGGAGGGCCCATTGGCTCTCATTTGGGGGAGGGGGACCTTCTGAGCCACAACCCCAGAGCTGGGAGTGGATACACACACAGAGAGGTCTGAGTTCCTAGTTCACCTCCTCACATTCCATGATGGAGGGTGGGGGGACAGTGATGGGTCACCCCTGGATTCCCAGTAGGGGGAAGACCCTTAGATTGGCTCCTGAATTCCCACCTCTGAGCTACAAGTAGCAAGGAGATATAACTGGGGTCTTTCCCTGAGTTCCTGGGGGGCAGGTGGAATCCTGGATCACCTCTTGAGGAAGGGGCTTCCAGTGCTCTGGACCCCAAGACTGGAGAGTGAGGGAAACAACACCTGGGGTCCTGGGGGAGATTCCTCTGGAGGATGGGTCTCCTGAACTCCAGACCCCAGGCTGGAGGGTCTGAGGGAACAATACCTGGGGTCACTCCTGGGCTCCCGGGGTGGGGGATCCGGATCGCCTCCAGGGGAGGGGGCGTTCTGGACTTACGCCCCCGCCCCCAGCCGAGGGGTGCCCCCCTCCCCTAACTCCCGATTGACGACTGACGGCGCCCAGCCCTCCCCCGGGGCCGCAGCGGCGGAACCAGCGCGCTAGGCCCGCAGGTCGCGCGGCCCCCTCCCATCGCGCCCCAGGCTCTGCTCTTCCCGGGCGGGCGGGCGCGCGGGGCGGCGGTGGAGGGTAGGACAGAGGTCGCCCCGGGCCGCGCCCCGCGCTGGGGGCCCCCCGAGCCCGCCCCCCTCATTGCGGTCGCCCCCGGGGCCCGCAGGAAGCCCCCCGCCCGCCAGCCCCGCCGGCGGCCCCCTCGGCCCTGCGGCCCCGCCAGGCGCTCCCGGGGAGCGAGAGGGGCCGGCCGAGGGCCGCAGCGGGGGCTGCTGGGACTTGTAGTTCGCCCGCGCCCGCCTCGGCCGTCGCCATCGCTGCCCCCGCCCCCCGGGCCAGCCTTTGTCCCGGCCCGGCCACCCGGCCGCGCTGCCGCGCCTTTGTCTGCGCCGGGCCCCGCCCGCGCTGTCCCCGCCGCCGCCTCTCCTCTTCTGCTTCTCTCCCAACCGCTCTTGATCCCTCTCCGCCCCTGTCTCTCTCTCTCTGTCCCTTCTCTGTCCCTCCGTCTCTTTATTTCCATTTCTTGGCCTCTCTTGTCACTTTCTCTGCCTCCGTCCCTCTGTCTCTGCATCCTCCTCCTCTCTCCCTGTGTCTGCCTCCTGCCCGTGCCTCCGACTCTCTGTCTCTCTTTCTCTTTCTCTCTTTCTCATTTCCAGGAACACCGAACAGTCTCTGTCTCTTGCAGACGGGCAACACACATCAGCATAGTCCAGTCGCTGAGAATTTACAAACTTGTGGTATCTTTGCTCAGTCCAGCGTTTTCGCTTTAAGACTCCTCCTCCGAGGAAAAGAGCTGGGAATACTCCTCCTCCTTCTCCCAGGGTCATGCAGGGCTGTCACTGGTGGGCTCCCTGTACCCGTTCCTCCTTCTATAAGCCAGGTCTAGTAAGCAGTCTGGGCATACTTTACCTGGAGATGAAGATCCCTGTGAAGAGGGGATGAAATACAGCCCTGGCAGCTGGCAGCTGGGCTGTGATGTTCTTACCAGAACATAAACAACAGGTCTCAGAATATAAACAGTCATCACACAAGGCCGCTCTGTGACCGCGTCTGAGCTGAGATAGACACAAGGACACTGCAACCTCAAAAATGAATACATACCCTGTGCCTCCTACTAACAGAGATGACCGCCGCTTCTTCCCAGTGACCACCCCACATCCATCCTCCTACATCTAAGAATCACCAAAAGACCCAGTCACCAATCTGCTCCCTCACAGTGCCAGGCTAGAATTGCTTCTACTCTCCTCCACTCAAAACTCCAGCACAAGCCTGAATCCTATAAGAAGCCTTTCTGTCCTCTACCTCTCTCCTCTGGAGATACCCTGCTGAGGGGTCTTCCTTGCTGCACAAGCTAAAAAAAAACAACAAACTTTTTTGACTACTGGTGTGCTTCTGATGGGGCTTTACTGGGGGCTCAGTGGTAAAGAACCCACCTGCCAATGCACGAGACATGGGTTCGATTCCTGGGTCATGAAGGTCCCCTGGAAAAGAGAATGGCAACCCACTCCAGTATTCTTGTCTGGAGAATCCCATGGACAGAGGAACCTGGAGGGCTACAGTCCACAGGGTCGCAAAGAGTCGGACATGACTGAGCGACTAAATAATGACATCAAAAATAANAGGTCCCCTGGAAAAGAGAATGGCAACCCACTCCAGTATTCTTGTCTGGAGAATCCCATGGACAGAGGAACCTGGAGGGCTACAGTCCACAGGGTCGCAAAGAGTCGGACATGACTGAGCGACTAAATAATGACATCAAAAATAAGTGCTTCTGATGGTCCTTGGCTGGTGAATTTTGACACCACCTACCCTTGCATGTAGGTCAGGCCTCCAGGAGACTTTGCTCTTCCTTCTGGAATCTTCTAGATCTGGGCTGAACTTTTGGCCTGAGACCTGCTTTCTATCCCTCTGTGGAGAAGCCCACAGCAGATCTGAGAGACTTGAGTCTGCAATTGGATTATGTTCCTGGATCCTTATCCTGCTGGATGATCCCATTGCAGTAATACTTGTAAAGACAGCTGTTTCTGTCTGCCTAGTCTGTCTCTCTCTTGTTTTCCTTTTGTGTAGCCCCTACCACTACTCCAGACAGACCTGTGTCTAACACAGCCCCCAGGATCTTGTAATTGAAACTTATCAACCTGAGAACCTCACCCCCTGGCCACAAGAATGAGGTCTGGGATGAAACCATGTAGCTGGAGGATCTCTTTCTTCCTCTGGGATCACGAGCTGTTCACAGGACCTCATTCTACCTGCACCCACCTTCCTCAGTTGTGTGGAAGAACAGTCTGCAGACCGAAGTCAATCTGTACCAGGATGTAGAGGTGAGAGTCAGAGAGACAGCCGTAGTTATATTGGTTGAGCTCCTCAGTTTACTTCAGTTCAGTCATTCAGGCATGTCTGACTCTTTGCAACCCCATGGACTGCAGCACACCAGGCTTCCCTGTCCATCACCAACTCCCAGAGCCTGCTCAAACTCATGTCCATTGAGTTGGTGATGCCATCCAACCTTCTCATCCTTTGTTGTCCCCTTCTCCTCTCACCTTCAATCTTTCCCAGCATCAGAGTCTTTTCCAATAAGTCAGTTCTTCGCATCAGGTGGCCATAGTATTGGAGTTTCAGCTTCAGCGTCAGTCCTTCCAGTGAATATTCAGGACTGATTCCCTTTAGGATGGACTAGTTTGATCTCCTAGCAGTCCAAGGGACTCTCAAGAGTCTTCTCCAAGACTACAGTTCAAAAGCATCATTTTCTTGGTGCTCAGGTTTCTTTACAATCCAACTCTCACATCCTTACATGGCTACTGGAAAAACCATAGCTTTGACTAGACAGACTTTGGTGGCAAAGTAATGTCTCTGCTTTTTAATATGCTGTCTAGGTTGGTCATGGATATAACCAGGTTGAGCTCCTGGATATAGCCATACCTGCAGCCCTCAGTCTTGTCAGTATCACAAGCCAACCAATTTCTTGGGTATTTAAGCTAGTTTAGTGGGTTTCTGTTCCTTGCCGTCATGACAGTCTTGACTAATTTATAAATTGGTTTCGGGAAAGGGAAGGGTATTGAAGGAAATAACTTAAAATGTGAAACTGGCTGAACAAATGTAAAATAGAGGGCCAGGGCCACCACAGACATATATATTCATTATTAATAGGACTTCAGGCCTTGTGCTCTGCACAACCTCCCCAGATGTATGTCACACCCCATGGAAAAGCCTTTTTCTGGAGACCAGACATCTATTATGTAGAAAAATAGCTGATTAATTTGTTGCCTGTTTTATCTTGGCACTCTAACAGTGTGTCACCTGAGACTGTGGCTCAAGTGCCTTTGGAGGAAAACATCAGGCTGTTGGAATACCTGGGAGCTTCCATGAAGTCTTCAGCAAGGTCTTATAAGATAGATATAAACTCCCTCTATCTGCTCCTTCTTCAAGCAAAGTTAGCACTTCTTTGATTTTGTCAGATTGGAGAGCTCAATTCTCTCCCCCAGGCTAAAAAACAAAGTTAGTAGGAATGAGATGGGGAGATAAGGCTGGGATTATCAGAAATCTGGTGGGTACTTTCAAACACTGAACACTGCCTGTCTCTAAAGGCACAATTACCCTCATTGGGATGAGCCTATCGGCTGAGTCTGTCTGCTCTCTAGACTGTAACCTGGGGTAAGATAGATGCTATGGGGATGGGCAGGCACAGGTCTGTTGCTAGGAGACAGGATCTACCAAGGTTGGCTTCCAGACTCCAAGATCCTGGTGAGGTTTGGAGAATCAAATCATCCGGGCATCCAATCACAGCATCCTATCCCTCTGTTCACAGTGATTGGTTCGTGGCTGGACATGTGACACAAATGGGTCAATCAGAGTGTTCCTTACTTTCTTCCTTTTTTTTTTTTTTTTGTTCCTTACTTTCTAATGCTGGACAGCTCTTCCTTTAGGGCCTAACTATTAGGATTTGGGTTTTGTTTTGGTTTTGTTTTTTGCCGCTGCTTGGACTGAGAGGCAGCAAGGCAGAAAGCATGCCTGATAAGGAATTGGCAGTCTTGCTAATCACAGACTTTCTTAAGTCAATAAAATCCCTGTCTGCTTAAGCACATAGAGCTAGGTTTCTGATACTTAAAACAGAAATACCTAAGACCTTAACAAAATTTAGGCCCTGTTCATTGAGCTGCAAGCCAAGTGTGAGGCCCTGTTTTAAGATGGTACACGCACATTGTATTGATTCTTTGTAACCCTCCATGAAGGAGAAACTGTTGCTCTCCCCAATTTTTCACATAATGAAAGTGAGCGTGAAAGTGTGAAATCATTTGCTGAAGGACAGAAAGAGATAAGTCTGATGCTTAGTGATGAGTACCACTGACAAGAGTGTTTTCCTTTAAAAATTCATCTGTTTGGGGACTTCCCTGGTGATCCAGTGGTTAAGAATCTGCCTTGCAATGCAGGAGATGAGGGTTCAATCCCTGGTCGAGGAACTGAGATCCCCACACGCAGGGGCAACTAGGCCCGAGAGCAGCAACTGCTGGGGATGTGCGCTCTAGTGCCTGTGCTCCACACAAGAGGAGCCCCTGCACGTTGCAACTAGATAAACGCCGAGTCACAACGGAGACCAAGCACAGCCTAAACACAAAAGGAGTCATCTGCTTTCCCATGTTCAAGACTGTTTCATCTGGGCTTCCCTGGTAGCTCAGTAGTTAAAAAGAAAGCTGCCCGCCAGTGCAGGAGACAAGGGTTTGATCCCTGGTCTGGGAAGATCACACATGCCATGGAGCAACTAAGCTCATGCATCACAACTATTGAGCCTTTGCTCTAGAGCCTGGGAACTGCAACTACTGAGCCCTCATGCCACAACCATTGGAGCCCAGGAGCTCTAGAGCCCTTGCTCACAAGAGAAGTCACCGAAATGAGAAGCTCATGCTACTCTAGAGAGTAGCCTCCACTTGCTACAACTAGAGAAAAGCCCAAGCAGCAGTAAGGACTGAGCACAGTAAAAAAAAAAAGTAAATACATAAATAAAAAAAAGATTATTTTATTCATCTAGCTTTACAAGCCCTTTTGGTTTTTATAGTTCATATGACATGTCTTTTTTGGAAAGTAAGTGGAATATAGGAGGGATAGACATAAATCCATAACATAAAACCAGAATCATCATAATGTAATCTCTTCTTGTACTGAAGACATTCTGAGTAATGTTTCTGTTCTTTCCTGGCAACCCATACTGGGGCTTGTCAGTTTCTTGGTTAGAAAATGCTTCACGATGTGCAAAAATCCACCTCCTTGTAACTCCAACCTCTTATTTCTCATCTGGTGTCTCAGCAGTTTAAACCATTCTTAGAACCAGGCAGGAGCACCCATAATCCTGCAACTGGAGCTACACAGAACCAAAGCAAAATTTCTGAGCTTCCTGGAAGGCAAGGCAAAGAGGATGAGTCCCTTTGTACATACAGTCTGGCCAAGCAGCAGACCGGCTTTACCAGGAGCACCTGATTTTGTCGTGGGACTCACTGGAGAATGGGTTTATTGCAGTGGTCCTCAACCAGGGGCAACTTCCCCCCTCAAGGGACACTTGGCGATGTATGGAGACATCTTTGGTTGTCACAGTTGGGTTGGGGAGGGGGAATGGCATGTGGTGGGTAGAGGTCAAGGATGATGCTGGCCAGCCTGCAATGCATGAGACGGCCTCCAACCACCAAGAATGATCCTATCCAGAATGCTGATAATGCTGACATTGAGAAAGCCTGTTATTATCATGGAGTAATTCACAAGAGTGTCATCTGCATCATTATCATTAGTGGAAGCAAACAGAAGAAATGTCTGGCCTCTAGCAGACCTTCTCATGGTCAGTGTGGATACCATGATTGCAGCCAAAAGGGCCATCTTGTCCCAGTAGGCCCTCAAACGGGACTCCTCTCCTTCCTGTGGAAATGACAGGCTGGTCTCCCAGGACAATTGCCCATGGGGAAAGGACTCCTGGCCAGGCTTGAGGTTGACTCTTAGTGGCCCATTGGATTGGGGGTCTTGTGAAGGTCTGTCTACAGGGTCAGGAAACTACGTTCATTCACTGAAACCAGATTCTCAACAGCCTGTCAAGGCAGTGCTCAACCACAGCCACCAAGACCCACCTATCTGATCATTCCAAACAGAGCCAACTTCCCGGTGTTGATTGCACCAGACCTCCAAGATTGTCATGGTGGGTTGCTGTTCAAGGTACTGGTCCTTGACATGCTTGCTAAGCCCTGTCAACCACTGGCTTCAAGGGCCCACCCCAACCTCCTCCTTTCTACCCCTTTCATTCTGTCTCTGGCCTAATACCTGCCCCCGCCCCCCCCCATTATATCCTGATGACTTTTGTTGTTTTTACCTTTTGACCTGGGGGCCAGTTTCCCAGCCAGCTAGTGCATCAACCATTCAGCTTCCAGCCTCTGCCCACAACAGGGTAAATTGCTGGGCCATTCTCATGTCCACCCCTTCATGCCCCCTCTGAGCCCCAGCCAGCATCTCAAGGATTGAAAGCTCCTTCTTCCCCCACCTCTCCTTCATCCTTGGAAGGGAAGCTCTCCTTTCTTAACTCCCAGCCACAACTTGACTAGTGTGTATATTTCTTAGTTATAACAATCTAATGAGAGATATTGTGTCCAAGTGGTGCTAGTGGTAAAGAACCCATCTGGCAATACAGGAGACATAAGAGACACAGGTTCAATCCCTGGTTTGGGAAGATCCCCTGGAGGAGGGCATGGCAACCCACTCCAGTATTTTTGCTTGGAGAATCCCATGGACAGAGNCCAAGTGGTGCTAGTGGTAAAGAACCCATCTGGCAATACAGGAGACATAAGAGACACAGGTTCAATCCCTGGTTTGGGAAGATCCCCTGGAGGAGGGCATGGCAACCCACTCCAGTATTTTTGCTTGGAGAATCCCATGGACAGAGGAGCCTGGTAGGCTATAGTCTATGGGGTCTCAAAAAGTCATACATGACTGAAGCAACTTAGCTCATGGCACACACGCAATGAGAGAGAGCTATTATTGATCTCCATTTTATAGATAAGCAACTAGAGGCTCAGAGGGGTCAAATGACCTGCCCAAACGTACTTTTCAGGACATGGTGGAGTCAGGATTTGGACTCTCCATTCAAGTTCCAGGAGTCTGTGATCTCAGCCTCATGACACTGCCTCATTCACCCACATCATTCAGAGCTTGTGACAGCAAACTCCTTATATGAGTCCAACCACCAAGCCTTTGCACGAACTGGGATGGCCTCCCTGCTCAGAATGGGACAACACCCAGGGTCTGCAAAAGGGCTTCCCCCTGGAGTCATTCTCTCTTGTACATTCTCCCTGACCTCCCCGCTTCATCCCACAAGCCCCCTATCTCCTGGAGGAGGGCATGGCAATCCACTCCAGTATTCTTGCCTGGAAAATTCCATGGACAGAGGAGCCTGATGGGCCACGTCCATGGGGTGCACAGAGTCAGGCACGACCGAGCACACACGCATGGGTTGCCAAAGCACTGTTTATTGCTGGCTGGGGCATGGGTAGATAGGGGTCTGGGGGGCCTGAGGGTCCACTTTCCGAGCCCCACAGCCCCACTGATGAAGAGTGCCCAGGGGCAAGTGACTCTCCTGGAAGTCGTTCCATCTTAGCACTGCTGGGCCTTGGTACTTGAAGGTAAATTCATCCTTGTTTAGGGTTGAGAAGAAGCGCTGTTGACCCAGCGGGGGCTCCAAGTGGCTATACTTGCACTGTGGAGTCAGGGTTGGGGAGCCTGGCAGGGCAGCCTGGAGGGCGGCTGACCCACCCAGGCCACCCTGGGAACATAAAAGTGTGGGCAGAGACTCAGCCAGGTTTGGCCCATGACTGGGTCCTGGAGAGGTGAGCAGAAGGCTGGAGTGGCACAGGAGCTGGATGAGAAGCTGAAGAGAAACCAGTGCAGGCCCAGGAGAGCCCATGGCCTTGCTGACTTTAGGTGATTCTGAGCTCACCCTCCACTTGGAATGTAACTGTGGCTCACCACAGTTGCCCCTGAACTGACCACGATGGGCCCCCGAGCCTTGGGAGACCCTAGAGTGACTCTGAGCAGTGGAGTGAAAGTGTTAGTCACTCATTCGTGTCTGATTCTTTGTGACCCCATGGACTGTAACCCACCAGGCTCCTCTGTCCACGGAATTCTCCAGGCAAGAATACTGGAGTGGGTTGCCATGCCCTCCNACTCTGAGCAGTGGAGTGAAAGTGTTAGTCACTCATTCGTGTCTGATTCTTTGTGACCCCATGGACTGTAACCCACCAGGCTCCTCTGTCCACGGAATTCTCCAGGCAAGAATACTGGAGTGGGTTGCCATGCCCTCCCCTCCAGGGGATCTTCCTAACCCAGGAATCCAACCCATGTCTCCTGCCTTACAGGCAGATTCTTTATCGTCTGAGTCACCAGGGAATCCCGACCCTGAGCAGATGTGAGACTAATTCTGATCTGAGAGGTTACCTGGTTAAAGAGATACCCTCTCCTCCTCCCTCACCCGCTGTAGCAGCTCCTCCATCACAGAGGCTGGAGCTATTCCGTGTGGCTTCAGCATCTTCCGGTTCGTGGTTAAAAAATCTACGTCTGGAGATTTGGGTGGGGTGGCTGAGCTGAGGGGCTGAGGGAGGAAAAGCAGAGCCCCGGGGGAAAGGACGCGGGAGACTAAGGATGCAACAAGGGTTCAAGGGCGACACCTGGGTTCCCGCTGAAGTTGTCAGGGGAGGAGGATGCGTTAGGAGGCAGGGAGGGTAAGGGAGTCAGGGGGGGACTGAGGTGGCCAGGGGCGGGGCAAGGGCAGAAGATCCAGGGTGAGGGGCTGGTGGGGGGGACAGGAAGAGTGGACTAGCTGGTCAAAGGGTGGAGCCAGAGTATTGCAGAGGAGGAGGGCTAAGAGTCTTGAGAGGGTGGATATGGAGAGGAATCATACCAGCGGGGCGGAGTCATGCAGGGATGGAGGGGGTTGTTGAGAGTCACGATGACGAGGGCATGGGGTTGTTCAGGGTCAGAGCTGGGAATCTTGGCCCGGGGCATAAGATCTAACCCTTCAGGATGGCCAGAGGCAGGCAGTGGGCGAGGTGGGATTGGCCGAGGGCGGGACCACAGAGGGAGCAGGGGCAGGGTAGGGCGGGGCTTCCCAAGGTGGGCGGGGCCTCGCTCACCACCGGCGCCCTCTGGCAGGTTGCTGCGTTGCAGGTGGAGGTTGGGCGCTTTCGGCGGCTTTGGCATCCCAGGGGGTAAATAGTCCGTGCCCATGGAGGTCTGGAAGAACTGTCCGAGCAGCGACGGCTCCCCTAGGGTTATGTGACTCTGCAATGTCTCATGAGGCCTGTGGCGGCTGGCTGGCTCGCTCGTTCGCAGGGGCTGTAAGGACCACAGGGCATCTGGGAAGCTCCCCTCTTCACGGAAGTCCCAAGGCCGGGGATGAAGTCCAAAAGCGGGAGCTGTGTGACCTTGGACGGCTCCCACTCTCTCCGGGTCCCACGTGATGGCGCTGGGAATCCGTACTGTTATTTCACTTTACAGACAACCACTGAGGTATGAAATGGTTCAGTGGGTCGCCCTACATCCCGCAAATAGATCCAGGAGATCCCTGTACACATGTCCAGCTCCCTCCCACATCAGGGCCTTTGCACTTGCTATTACTCACTATGGGAAACAGAGAAAAGCCCTTTTCCCTCACTCGCCCTGCAGCCTTTCGCCTTCCTGCTGACCTGACAGTAGAAGTGTGTGGAGGTGGTGAGGCTCCCCGGACCGGGACACCCGTTTCCTTCCAGGATGTGTGACTCCGGAGTCTGGTCGTGGTGAAGAAGGAAAGGTTCTGCCAGTGGCAGAGTAGGTCCTGAGCAACGCTGGGTGGCTGCTGTGGGAGTGAGGGGGCAGGGCAGGCAGCCGGATCTCACCTGGCTCCCGGGCATAGAAGTGTTCCCTCTTGGTGGTCCTGTCGTAGAAGAGGCCATCCCCAGGACGGATGTTCACACAGTGGATGTAGGCTGAGGCCTGGGCCTTGTCATACCTGCAGGTAAGGGGATGGGAAGCAGGAGGTGGATCCATCTGATCTGGGCCCTTACAACTCCCAGGAAAAGGGAGGGAGGGACAGGCTCCCCAATGGCCACGCTCTGTGGTGCTAATTGTGAGTGATCTGGCACAATAGTGGGCCTTGCCTGTGGGTGATGGAGACTTCAAGGGCACAGTGTTGGCCCTAGAGACTTAGGTGACCCATCCCACGTATCGCTGAGAGCCCTTTCACCCTGCCTTGGTAGAAAAGGCCATGGTTCCTTTGTACCTGTCCGGGGGCAGATCCAGAGGCCCGTAGGCTTGTTTCTGCTCTGTGCACATGGGCCTGTAGCCAGTCTTGAAGTCTCCCAGTTCTATGCTGGAGGAGGCCTGTGGGTGGACAGGAGTGGGGAGGGCAAGACCACCCAGCCCCCATCGCTGCTCCTCCCCTTGACCCCCCACCCGCAGCACCAGCCCGGTCTCAATTTACCCTCTTAAACGGCAAGGCAGGTGGGCCTGGCAGGGCCTGGAACTGTCTCTGGTAGGAGGTGCTGTCATCCTGTCTTTTGTGCTCCCACTGGAGGGGATTGGGTCCACCTGAGGATGAGCAAGAGGAGAGAGAATGGGATCAATTCTTGGCAGCTTCAGGACCACTGGGATTCTATTCCTCGCCTGGGAAGGGCAGGTGGGCAGTCCAGACTAGCTTAGCCAAAGGCCTATCTGGAAAACATCGAAAATAAGAAGTAGGGACTTCCACGGGGTTCCCTGGGAGTTCAGTGGTAGAGAGTCCACCTGCAATGTAGGAGCCACAGGCGAAGCAGGTTGGATCTCTGGGTTTATCCCCTGAAGAACCACTCCAGTATTCTTGCCTGGAGAATCCCATGGGCAGAGGAGCCTGGCGGGCTACAGTCCATGGGGTGACTCCCAATGCAGGGGGCCTGGGTTCATTTGATTTCTGGTTAGGGAACTAGACCCCACATGCCACAGCGA
This sequence comes from Oreotragus oreotragus, assembly GCA_006410675.1. Lineage (NCBI taxonomy): Eukaryota > Metazoa > Chordata > Mammalia > Artiodactyla > Bovidae > Oreotragus > Oreotragus oreotragus. The sequence goes on along the minus strand of SJYX01023266.1, from coordinate 193,684 downwards.
AGATCAAAGATCCCGTGAGCCAAAACTAAGGCCCAGTACAGCCAAATATATATATATATATATTAATGACAACAAAGGAGTTCCCTGATGGCCTAGTGGTTAGGATTCCAGGTTGTCACTGCTGTGACCCAGGGTCAGTCTCTGGTCGGAAGCTGAGATCGCACAAGCTATATGTTCCTCTGAGTCACAGAATTGGAAAAATCATACAAATGACAGCGACCCTTTGTTGCTATCTGGCAGGCACGTCCTGCACTCGGGGTTCTTTTGGCTTCACCAGTCACTATAAAACTGGCTGTTGCACCCACTTTGCAGATGAGTAAACTGAGGCTGAAAGAGGTTGTCTTCCTCAGAGTCACACAACTACTGAGGTGGCAGGGCTGGGTGGTAGAGGTGGAGGACACTTAGCAGATTTGTTTAACCCAAACCAACTTCATGACTCTGCCCACAGCAAAGCACCCTGGAGAGTTTTGGGAGATGTGCCCATTCTGTGGATGCAGAAACTGAGGCTCAAGGAGGTTCCAGGGTTTCTCGGCCTCTGCGCTGTTGACATTTAACATGAAAGTGAAACTGTTAATCGCTCGGTTGTGTCCCACTCTTTGCGACTCCATGGACAGTAGCCCACCAGGCTCCTGTCTCCATAGGGTTTTCCAGGCAAGAATGCTGGAGTGGGTTGCAATTCCCTTCTCTAGGGTATCTTTCTGACCCAGGGATCGAACCCGCGTCTCCTGGATTGGCAGGCAGATTCTTAACCAACTGAGCCACCAGGGAAGCCAACGTCTGGATAATTCTTTACTGTGGAGAGCTCCCCTATGCGTGGTAAGATGTTTAGTAGCATCCCTGGCTTCCATCATCTCCCTTACAGTAGTATTCTCTCCTTCCCGTCGTAAAGACAAAAAAACGATCATCAGACACTGCCATGTGTCCACTGGGGGCGAGGAGCAGAATCCCTGTTCGCCGCGAGAATAAGCGTGTCGGTGAAATTGCCTAGGGCGCCCGGGCGCGCACTCACAGAGGCGGCAGGCAGGTTCTCGGGGCTTCAGGCAAAAATCGTGGAGCGGGAAGAACTCCCGGTACGTGGTGGGCGGGATGCGCAGCTTGGCTCGGTCGCCGGACGGCAGCGAGTCACGGTCGAAGATGAGGCGCGCTCCGCGGACGTGTTCGCGAGCGCGCTCCGACGGCTCTGGCCAGCCGTAGTCGCCGCGCGCGGTGGAGAGGCCGGTGCGTGCGCGCGCTTCCGCGTGCACGTGCAGGTGACTGGCTCGCATGGCGAGTGTGCGCTCCCGCGCTGGTTCCCGCTCCTGCTCCCTCAGCAGCACAGGTGGCGGGGCCTCGTAGGCGCAGCGTGTCTCCGACAGGCGCTCCTGGCCCGCCCAGCGCGCATCCTTTTGGAAGAGGGATGCGCAGGGCGGCGGCGGGCACAGCGGCCCACGGATAGAGCCCGAGTAGGCGGGAAAGTCCCGGTGCGATGTCCGCGTGCAGCCGCGGGTCCGGCCCCAGCGCGAAGTGCGAGGCCTTGAGGAAGTCCAGCCCGGACACTGGGCACGGCAGGAGGGCGCCCGCGGCCGTAGCGGGGGGAGGTGCCACCTGCGAGGAGGCGGAGACAGGAATGAGCAGGTGCCGCGGTGGGCTCGGGGTTGGAGACATCGTAAGTAACAGGTTTAAGGATTTTACTGGCAGTCCATTGGTCAGGACTCCTAGCTTTCACTTCCCGGGACCAGGGTTCAACCCTGATCGGGGAACTGAGATCCCGCAAGCCCTGTGGTGCGGCCCTCACCCCCGCCCAAAAGAAACAGGTGTAGCCCCTTTGCCTGCCCGCAGGGAAAGTAGACATAGAAATATTCACTTGTTTGGCATTTAGAGTGTGCCAGGCACGGTTCTCGGAGAAGGCAATGGCAAGCCACTCCAGTACTCTTGCCTAGAAAAATCTCATGGACGGAGGAGCTTGGTAGGCCGCAGTCCATGGGGTCGCTACTAGTCAGACACGACTGAGCGACTTCACTTTCACTTTTCACTTTCACGCATTGGAGAACGAAATGGCAACCCACTCCAGTGTTCTTGCCTGGAGCATCCCAGGGACGGCAGAGCCTGGTGGGCTGCCGTCTATGGGGTCGCACAGAGTCGAACACGACTGAAGCCACTTAGAAACAGCAGCAGCAGGCACGGTTCTAGGCTTCCGGAGAGGGTTCATCAACATACCTAGAGCCCTACCTTTGTGGAGATGGTAACTGGAACATACAATAACGAATAAATGTAGTCACATCAACTGCAGAGTAAGTTACAAGGTGGTAAGTGCCTTGGGGGGAAAAAGTCACATGGTGTAAAGGATAGGGTTTGGGCTAGAAGCCTTGTTTTAAGTAGTCAGGAAAGGCATTCCTTGGTGGTGCGGTGGATAAGAATCCACCTGCCATTGCAGGAAACATGGGTTCGATCCCTGGTCCGGGAAGATTCCATATGCTGCAGGCCAGTTAAGCCTCGGGGAGCCACAGCTACCGAAGCTCACACTCTAGGAGCCCACGTACCACAAGAGAAGCCACGGCATTGAGAAGCACACACAGTGAAGAGCACCTCCCTGGCTGCCACAACTAGAGAAAGCCCGCATACAGCAACGAGGAGCCAGTGCAGTCACAAATAAACGAATACATGGATTTTAAAATTAGTCAGGAGAGGCATCGCTAAGATGATAGTTCAGCAAAGACCTGGAAAGAGGGGCAGTGGGGCATTTGGGTATGGGGGAGGGGGAATAACATTCTGGGCAGAAGAAACAGCAGGTACAAAGGCCCTGTGGCTGCTGCAGAGACACAGGAAGAGCCGCAGATTTAACCACTGCATTTGACAGTTGGGTGCTGGGACCCACTCTCTTCACTACCAGTCCGTTGTGAAGACCACAGCCCTCCCCTCCTTGATGCCTGGGAAACCACTTCTGTCTCTTCCAAGCTCTGGCCACTGTCCCCTCTCTGCCATACCCCTCTCCTCACTGGTCTTCCTGCCCTCGGCAGTTTCCCCAGGCTCTGATGGTTCTTTCTGGCTTCTAGCTGTCTGCATTTTACACACCTCTTACTCATTTCTCTAACCTTTAGCTCTGGACTCTCAGCACCCCACTTAGACCTTCTGACTTTTGCTCAGAGCTGATATGTCTCCCTCACCCGCCTCTGCCCCTCAGAAACCAGATCCTTGGATACCACCAACACCCCTGGCTCACTCAGCATCACCTCCTTCAGGAAGCCCTCCCAGACTGCTTCAGCCCACAACTATTGGTTCACATCAATTTCTTCAGAAAACACACATCAAGGGTTTTTTTTTTTTTTTAAACGAAACCACAGTGGTTTTTTCTTTCTTTCTTTTTTTTTTTTTTTCTGATCGTTTTACCACCTAAAATAGTTGAAGATCGAGAAGCTTTCAAATAGTTTGTGGGAAAATCTGATGACTGAGATGACTAGCTGGGTCACCTTGGAATAGTTAACTGGGCTCCTGTGAGCTTCATTTTGCTTCCTGATCAGGGCTGAAGAGAGTGCACCTACCTTGAGTGGGGGCATGGGAGTGAGTGAGTCTTAGAAGATGCACTTGGCATGGGCATGACCCTCGAGACTCCCTCAGTCCCTGGTCTCCCAGAGGATGCTCAGATGTTCCATCTGGGGATTCATCCAAGTGTGGTCTGGCCCTACCCATTGTGACCCAATAAGCTGCCTGGGATGATGCTGTCACAAGGGTCCCCCAGCAACTCTGGGGGCAACCAGGAGGAAAATCAGGAGCAAGGACAGAGGATCCTGCCCCCTGAGAGCTCGAGGGAGCCTGACCTGTGACTTGACTTCTCAAAGATTCAGTTTTGTCATTTGGAAAATGGGGCTGGAGATGGCAGCCACTTCAGTGGGGGAAGATTTGATGCCAGAGGCCACCTGAATGCATTATCACCATTTCCCCAGGTTTTAATTCTCATCAGCTTTCTAATGCTTGTCTACACAGGATGGACCAAACTCTCTGAGTCACCATACCTCTTAATGCCACTCCAGAGCTCACAGATCTCCCATGTAGCCTTAAAGACATCTGTGCTTCCCACCTTCAGCCCCAAGACCACCAGGAACACATGTGTATTTGAACACACAGGGCTTGTTATTTGCAGCAGTGGGTACAATGCATGTCATGGATCTGGGCTTTGTCTTCGGTGCTTCCAGGGAAGTTTCAATACATGGGACTTTGCTGTGTGTTGGATGCTCTGTAAAGAGCAATATTGCATAGGAACCTGGAATGTTAGGTCCATGAATCAAGGCAAATTGGAAGTAGTCAAATAGGAGATGGCAAGAGTGAATGTCGACATTCTAGGACTCAGCGAACTAAAATGGACTGGAATGGGTAAATTTAACTCAGATGACCATTATATCTACTACTGTGGGCAGGAATCCCTTAGAAGAAATGGAGTAGCCATCATGGTCAACAAAAGAGTCCGAAGGCAGTACTTGGATGCAATCTCAAAACGACAGAATGATCTCTGTTCGTTTCCAAGGCAAACCATTCAATATCGCAGTAATCCAAGTCTATGCCCCAACCAGTAACACAGAAGATGCTGAAGTTGAATGGCTCTATGAAGACCTCCAAGACCTTTTAGAACTAACACCCCAAAAAAGATGTCCTTTTCATTATAGGGGACTGGAATGCAAAAGTAGGAAGTCAAGAAACACCTGGGGTAACAGGCAAATTTGGCCTTGGAATGCGGAATGAAGCAGGGCAAAGACTAATAGAGTTTTGCCAAGAAAATGCACTGGTCATAGCAAACACCCTCTTCCAGCAACACAAGAGAAGACTCTACACATGGACATCACCAGATGGTCAACACCGAAATCAGATTGATTATATTCTTTGCAGCCAAAGATGGAGAAGCTCTATACAGTCAACAAAAACAAGACCAGGAGCTGACTGTGGCTCAGATCATGAACTCCTTATTTCCAAATTCAGACTTAAATTGAAGAAAGTAGGGAAAACCGCTAGACCATTCAGGTATGACCTAAATCAAATCCCTTATGATTATACAGTGGAAGTGAGAAATAGATTTAAGGGCCTAGATCTGATAGACAGAGTTCCTGATGAACTATGGAATGAGGTTCGTGACATTGTACAGGAGACAGGGATCAAGACCATCCCCATGGAAAAGAAATGCAAAAAAGCAAAATGGCTGTCTGGGGAGGCCTTACAAATAGCTGTGAAAAGAAGAGAAGCGAAAAGCAAAGGAGTAAAGGAAAGATATAAGAATCTGAATGCAGAGTTCCAAAGAATAGCAAGGAGAGATAAGAAAGCCTTCCTCAGCAATCAATGCAAAGAAATAGAGGCAAAGAACAGAATGGGAAAGACTAGAGATCTCTTCAAGAAAATTAGAGATACCAAGGGAACATTTCATGCAAAAATGGGCTCGATAAAGGACAGAAATGGTATGGACCTAACAGAAGCAGAAGATATTAAGAAGAGGTGGCAAGAATACACAGAAGACCTGTACAAAAAAGATCTTCACGATCCAGATAATCACAATGGTGTGATCACTCATCTAGAGCCAGACATCCTGGAAGATGATGCTGTGAAAGTGCTGCACTCAATATACCAGCAAATTTGGAAAACTCAGCAGTGGCCACAGGACTGGAAAAGGTCAGTTTTCATTCAAATCCCTAAGAAAGGTAATGCCAAAGAATGCTCAGACTACCGCACAATTTCACTCATCTCACCCCACTCCAGTACTCTTGCCTGGAAAATCTCATGGACAGAGGAGCCTGGTGGGCTGCAGTCCATGTGATCACTAAGAGTCAGACACGACTGAGCGACTTCACTTTCATTTTTCACTTTCATGCATTGGAGGAGTAAATGGCAACCCACTCCAGTATTCTTGCCTGGAGAATCCCAGGGACAGGGGAGCCTGGTGGGCTTCTTTCTATGGGGTCGCACAGAGTCGGACACGACTGAAGCGACTTAGCAGCACATGCTTGTAAAGTAATGCTCAAAATTTTCCAAGCCAGGCTTCAGCAATACGTGAACCGTGAACCTCCAGATGTTCAAGCTGGTTTTAGAAAAGGCAGAGGAACCAGAGATCAAATTGCCAATATCTGCGGGATCATGGAAAAAGCAAGAGAGTTCCAGAAAAACATCTATTTCTGCTTTATTGACTATGCCAAATCCTTTGACTGTGTGGATCACAATAAACTGGAAAATTCTGAAAGAGATGGGAATACCAGACCACCTGACCTGCTTCTTGAGAAACCTATATGCAGGTCAGGAAGCAACAGTTCGAACTGGACATGGAACAACAGACTGGTTCCAAATAGGAAAAGGAGTATGTCAAGGCTGTATATTGTCACCCTGCTTATTTAATTTCTATGCAGAGTACATCATGAGAAACTCTGGGTTGGATGAAGCACAAGCTAGAATCAAGATTGTTGGGAGAAATATCAATAACCTTAGATATGCAGATGACACCACCCTTATGGCAGAAAGTGAAGAGGAATTAAGGAGCCTCTTGATGAAGGTGCAAGAGGAGAGTGAAAAAGTTGGCTTAAAGCTCAACATTCAGAAAACGAAGATCATGGCATCTGGTCCCATCACTTCATGGGAAATAGATGGGGAAACAGTGGAAACAGTGTCAGATTTTATTTTTTTGGGCTCCAAAATCACTGTAAATGGTGATTGCAGCCATGAAATTAAAAGACGCTTACTCCTTGAAAGGAAAGTTATGACCAACCTAGATAGCATATTCAAAAGCAGAGACATTACTTTGCCAACAAAGGTCTGTCTAGTCAAGGCTATGGTTTTTCCAGTGGTCATGTATGGATGTGAGAGTTGGACTGTGAAGAAAGGTGAGCACCAAAGAATTGATGCTTTTGAACTGTGGTGTTGGAGAAGACTCTTGAGAGTCCCTTGGACTGCAAGGACATCCAACCAGTCCATTCTAAAAGAGATCAGTCCTGGGTGTTCATTGGAAGGACTGATGTTGAAGCTGAAACTCCACTACTTTGGCCACCTCATTCGAAGAGTTGACTCAATGGAAAAGACTCTGATCCTGGGAGGGATTGGGGGCAGGAGGAGAAGGGGACGACAGAGGATGAGATGGCTGAACGGCATCACTGACTTGATGGACATGAGTTTGGGTGAACTCTGGGAGTTAGTGATGGACAGGGAGGCCTGGTGTGCTGCAGTCCATGGGGTCGCAAAGAGTCAGATATGACTGAGTGACTGAACTGAGCTGAACAGAACTGGATGCTTTTACTGGTTGGAAATTGGACTTTCTTTTTGTTTATTTGTTTACTGGCTGCGCAGCATGGCATATGGAATCTTGGTTCCCAGTTTGTTGTTCAGTCACCCAGTCGTGTCTGACTCTTTGCGACCCCATGGACTGCAGCACACCAGGCTTCCCTGTCCTTTACCATCTCCCAGAGTTTGTTCAAACTCATGTCCATTTAGTCGATGGTGCCATCCCACCATCTCATCCTCTGTCACCCCCTTTTCCTCCTGCCCTCAATCTTTCCCAGCATCAGACCAGCAATTGAACCCACGCTCCCTACACTGGGAGCACCGAGTCTTAACCACTGGATTGCCAGGGAAGTCCTATTGACTTCTTTTTTTTTTTTAATATCCAGAAAAATATAAATAATGTTTTCAAAAAACCCCTTGGAATGGGGTGGGGAATGGGAAATTGATGGTTCATGTGGACAGAGTTTCAGTTTGGGGAGAAGAAAAAGTTCTGGAGGTGGACGGTGGGGATGGTTGTAGAAGTCTGAGTGCACTTAATGCCACGGAACACGTAAAGATGATGCAAATGGTGAGTTTTAAGTATATTTTACCACAATACAAGAAAATTTAAAGGAAAAAGCAATTTCTTAAAAAAGAAAACACAGATGAAATAAAAATGTGAGGGTGGTGACTCTTTCAGGCTGCCCCAGATCACCTACTGGATGACAGCTTCCTTCCGTCCTTTCCTTTTTCTTTCTCTTTTTCTCTGTCTTCCTCCCTCCCTTCTTTTCTGCATCCCCCCTTCCTTCCTCCCTCCTTCTCTCTTTCTCTCTTCCAATATAGTTGACATATAGCATTGTGTGAGTTGAAGGTGTAAAACATGGCAGTTTTTGATGCATTTCTTTTGCAACATGGTTATTCCTGTAGCCTTAGCCCACAACTGTTTGGCATCACCTCACTATCATTTCTTCTAGGGTCTGCAACAACTAACATCTGGTGTATTGTTGGGTTTTGTGTTTTATAATACAGTTTTGTGTGTGTGTGCGCGCGCGTGTGTGTCATCTCTATACTTTGAATTGACGCTCCAGGACTTATGTACTGAATGAATTCCTTTTCACTAAATTTAAGCCAAGTGTTGTTTTGCCCACCGGGTTGAGGTTCCATCACTTGATCCCCATCCCAGGGTCCTGCTGAGGGCTTTGCTCCAGCCGTGTGTGCATGCTCAGTCGCTCAGCTGTGTCTGACTCCTTGCGACCCCATGGACTGTAGCCCACCAAGCTCCTCTGTCCATGGGATTTCCCAGGCAAGAATACTGGAGTGGGTTGCCATTTCCTCCTTCAGTTTATCTCCCTGACTCAGGATCCAACCTGCATCTCTTGCATTGGCAGACGGATTCTTTAGAGCCACTGGGGAATCCCATGTTGATGCAAAAATACATTTTCTCTGCCTGCCTGGAAAAGGAGGATGCAGGAGCGGGTAGGTACGGTATGCTGTCTTAAAGCAAGGGGGAGAAGTAACGCTGTTATGGAGGAACTGAATAATCTTGATCACCAAGTCTAAGGAATGAAGCAGCTTGGAAGCAGTGCTTGAGGACTTCCCTGGTAGTCCAGTGGTTAAGAGTCTGCCTTCCAAAGCAGGGGACGCAGTTAGGATCCCTGGTCAGGGAACCAAGATCCCACATTCTGTGAGGCACCTAAGCCTGCATTCCACAATGAAAAATCCTGAATGCAGGATCTAAAACCCAAGGCAACCAAATAAAGAATAAAATAGTTTTTTAAAGAAAAAAAAGTGGCAGTTGGCAAAGACTCAGAGTCATTCAGATTAGCCGGGACCCATCTGGTTGCTATAATGATTTAGACAGTGTTCATGTTTTGTCTGTGTTCAGACAGCATGATGGAGCGGGCTTGTTTTGTCTTGTTCCACCACGGTCACAGAGTGGCCTTGTCTGATGTAGGCATCCTGTGAAATTATCTGTGGCGAGCAGGAGGACACCAGCGCCCAACTTCGAGTGAGCTCCAGGCCAGCTCCTAGCAACCACAAGGCCAGCCGTGAATGCCAGGCCAGCTCTTGTCGCTTTCCCAAAGGTCGAGCTGAGCCCTAAACAGACAGTGATGGACACGGGGAGGGCTGGGCTGCCTGCCAGGCTCACTGCTGTGTCTTTGGTGCCTAGAACAGGGCTCGGCGCACAGTAGACATCAAAGAACTGTGGTGTGCTGTTACAAGGATCATGGGGACGGTACAGGCCCAGGAGAAGGGATCCGGTCACTCTGCAGCCCAAGGTCTCCTTCCCTTTGTAGGCCTTGGGCTTGGCTTCGATTTTTCCTGCAGTGTGTATGTATGTGTGTGTGTTTAAATGTTTATATATTTGCCTACTCTGGGTCTTAGTTGTAGGATCTTTGATCTTCAGTGAGGCATGTGGGATTTTTTTTTTTTTTTTAGTTGCAGCATGTCGGGGGTTTCCCAGGTGGTGCTAGTGGTAAAGAACCCTCCTGCCAATGCAGGAGAAATAAGAGATGCGGGTTCGATCCCTGGGTCAGGAAGATCCCCTGGAGGAGGGCATGGCAACCCACTCCAGTATGCTTGCCTGGAGAATCCCATGGACAGAGGAGCCTGGTGGGCTACAGTCCATGGAGTCTCAAAGAGTTGTACACGACTGAGTGACTGAGCATGCACACACAGCTTAAGAAGCAACATAGGGACTTCGTTGGTCCAGTAGCTAAAACTCCGTGCTGTCAATGAAGGGGGCCCGGGTTCAATTCCTAGTCAGAGAACTAGGTCCCATCTGCTGCAACTAAAAATCCCGCATCCCGCAGTGAAGACTGAAGATCCTATGTGTCGCAACTAACACCTGGCGCAGCTGTATTAAAGAAAGAAAAAGAAAGTAACATACACAGTCATGTTAAGTAGTGTTAAAGCTAAAGAGAAAAATAAGGTAGCAAGAAAAGTGGGCAGGAAGTGCCTAGGGGTATGTGTGTGTGGTCCCAGAGGAGAATGACATTTGAGTGTATCTGAAAAGGAAGTGTGAGAGGGAACCAGATGAGTATCTGGAAGGAGAGCCTTCCAGGCAAAGCCAACAGCACGTGCAAAAGTCCTTGAGGCAGGTGTGGGCTGCAACTTCAAGGAACAGGAGAAAGGCTCCTGTTGGATATGAGTGAATCAGGATATGGATGAGTAATATGTGTCTAAATCAAGAGGAAATGTATTTGTTTCTTAAAAAAAGGAAACCAGTCAGCATCATTAGTGATGCAAAACAAAACCACAATGAGATACCACTTCAGAGTCAGCAGGAGGTATGCTGTTGGGTGTCTCCTTACTGGTAAGCCAGCTTATCTTTCCTTGACCCTTATTTATTATTTTAGCCTTGGGAAAAATAGGAGAGCAGATGCAATCTTGCAAAGGAGGAATGTATGTAGAGGAATTTCCTGAGTTGACTAAGAAGAGGATAAAGAAAGCCGATGAACTATGAGAAGAGAATGGAGGCGAGAGGATTAGGTGGTATAATGTGTGTACATTAGTCTGGATGGATCCCAAGCTGGCATGACAATACTTTTGTACATTGGGTTAAATAAAATGTATTATTAAAATGAATAGTCCAAGTGTTGGCAAGAATGTGGAGAAACTGGAACCCTTGTGCATTGTGGGTGGGAATGTAAAATGGTGCAGCCATTGCGAAAAATGGATTAGTGGTTCCTCATCAAGTCAAACAGGGGGACTTCCTGGTGGTCCAGTGGCTAAGACTGCGTTCCCAATGCAGGGAGCCCAAGTTCGATCCTTTGTCAGGGAACTATATCTTCCATGCTGCAACTAAGAGTTTGCATGCCACAGCTAAGACCCGGCACAGCCAAATAAACAAATATTTTTTTAAAAAGTCAAACATAGTAGAATGGCCCGGCAATTCTACTCGTAGGTAGGAACTGAAAGCAGGGACTAGAACAAGTACATGTACACCGTGTTCACAGCAGCACTGTTCACAAGAGTCAAAAGGCGGAAACGAGGCTTCCCTGGAGGTCCAGTGTGTGGGAAACCACCTGTCAATGCAAAGGACACGAGTTCAATCCCTGGTCCAGGAAGATTCCGAAGGGCAACACGCTCAGGGGCAACAAAGCCCGTGAGCCGCAACTGCTGAGCAGCGTGCTACAGTTACTAAAGCTCACTCGTGCTAGAACTGGAACCAGTGCTCTGAAACAAGAGAGGCCCCTGCAGTGAGGAGCCCTCGAACTGCAACTGGAGAGCAGCCCCTGCCTGTTGCAACTAGAGAAAGGCCTCCAGCCACAACAAAGACCCAGTGTAGCAAAAACAAACAAACCAGAAAAAGAGGCAGAAACAATCCAAGTGTCCATCAGCCAGTGAGCAGATAAAAATGTGATCTAGACAGAGCATGGGATATTATTCACCCACGAAAGGGATTAAGTACTACTGAGACATGCACAATGTGGAGAACTTAAAAAACAGGGTCAGTGAAAGAAGCCAGACACAAATGTTCACATCTTACATGATCCTATTTACCAGAAATGTCCAGAATAGGGAAATCGGTAGACACAGACAGCGAAGGGCGGTTGCCAGAGACTGGGGGAGGAGGAATAGTGTGACTGCATGAAAGAGTGACAGGCTTTCTTTTGAGGGTGATAAAAGCTATCAAGGTGAGATGTCTGTATGACACGTGAATGTACTAAAGGCCACAGAACTGTACATCTTAAAATGGTGAACTTTTTGCTATTTGAGTGAGGGTGAAAGTCACTCAGTCGTGTCTGACTCTTTGTGACCCCACAGACTATACAGTCCATGGAATTCTCCAGGCCAGAATACTGGAGAGGGTAGCTGTTCCCTTCTCCAGGGGATCTTCCCAACCCAGGGATCAAACCCAGGTCTCCCGCATTACAGGTGGATTCTTCACCGGTTGAGCCACAAGGGAAGCCCAAGAATACTGGAGTAGGTAGCTTATCCCTTCTCCAGTGGATCCTCCCAACCCAGAAATTAAACCTGGGTCTCCTGAATTGCAGACAGATTCTTTACCAACTGAGCTCTCAGTTATGTGAATTTCACCTCAGTTAAAAAAGAAACAAAGGGGGCTTCAGTGGTGGTGCAGCGGTTAAGAATCTGCCTTGCAAAGCAAGGAATGCAGGTTTGATCTCAGGTTCTGGAAGATCCACAGGACAACGGAGCAACTAAGCCCACGTGACACGACTACTGAGCTTGTGTCCTAGAGCCCGCTCGGCAACCTGAGAATTCATGGCAGTAAGAAGCCCTCCCACAGCAACTCTCCACAACCCCAGACAGCCTGTGGAAAGCAACAAAGACCCAGCGCAGCCCAAAAATAAAATAAATAAACCTTAAACAATGAAAGGAAACAGGCTATGTTACATCTTTGAAAGAATGTCTTTGATTTTTTTCTCTTTCTTTTTTTATTTTTTAGATTATGAAAGTATGGTAATACATTTACGGGAGACTTGGAAAATATAGAACAAGGTTATTAATACATATAGTTTCACTATCTCTTACAATTATTTTTTAAAGTAGATAAATTAAGATTTTTAGTTGGAGTTCCAATATCAAACTCTCAAAAATCAATAGAATGAATATATAGAGAAGTGGAAAGATATAGTGGGCTTCCCTTGTGGCTCAGCTGGTAAAGAATCTGCCTGCAATGCAGGAGACTTGAGCTCGATCTCTGGGTTGGGAAGATCCCCTGGAGAGGGAACGGCTATCCACTCCAGTATTCTGGCCTGGAGAATTCCATGGACTGTATAGTCCATGGGGTTGCAGAGAGAAGGATATAGTAGATCTGAAAAGGACTATAAGCCAATTCAACATAATTAAGATTTATGCAATCTTCACACAACAGTAGGATACAAATTCTCTTCAAGTTCCCATAGATTATAACCTAGGAGACCCTGGAACATATCCAGGACATAAAACAAGGTACAAAAATTTCATGATCTAAAGGTACTGAAATTATACAGAATCTGTTAGTTCTCTTATCGTTGTGGAATTATGTGAGAAAATCAATATCAAAAGATATTTGAAAATAAATCACATATTTTTAACTGCAATGTGACACTGACCAAGAGAGATCTTTGACTTAGCTATTGAAAGCCTCAGTAAAATTAGAAGACTAAAAAAACACAGGGTGATTGCAGAGAAGAAAGCATGTAAGTGAGAAATTAATACCAAAGTGAGAAATTAATATCAAAGATACTTTAGAAACTCCATGTATTTAGAAATTAATGTCCAATTTTAAATGATGGGTGAATCTAAGAAGCCATAACAATTAGAAAATATTTGTGACAGAATAAAAATGAAAAGAGAATTTACCAGAATTTGTTGCATGCAGCTGAAGCTGCTCAAGGCAACTAAATACAATGTGGAATCTTGAATAAGGTATGAAACCAAATGCACACTAACACAAATTTTTGTGAAATTTGAACAAAATCTGTGTATTAGTTAATAATAGTGTATCACATGTTAGTTCCCCGTGCTTTGATTTTTTACAACATAGTATTTCTTTATATTCTCAGAATTGGATTAGAAGTTTCAAGCCTCTTTAAAAAAAATTTTTTTTAATCACTAAGATAATAAACACTCTAGACTTTTAGCAGTAATAGTAGATGCCAAAATACATGGAACTATATCAAAGTTTTGAGTGAATATAAAATAGAAACCTAGCATTCTATTCATACTAAGTCAAACAAAAATTAGTGTCTTTGAATTTTTTTTTCCGGCTAGTCCATGCAGATGGCACAAAATTCAAAGACTACAAAACAGTACAAAGGTGAAGGTTTAATCTCTTCCCAATGATGACTAATGGCTGGCCATCTGGCTCCACAAGGAGTGAGTCATTGGCCACTGCAGTCACTGACCTTTAACACCCCCTGAAAAGAGTTCCAGGTGGAGGATCAGAAACGAGCTGCTCTCTGCTCTGGGAAAATTGACAGGACAGGGCTTCAGATAGTGAAGATGTTTCCAGGGAAAAAAATTTATGAGTGGATTCTTGTCGATCTTCCCACACTTAGAAAAGCACTAAAATCATTAACTGCAGTATTTGCTCTTTGTAATCAGAAACAACTTTCCACTGGGATGCGTGATTACACATAATCTTCTCCAAAATCACACACGTGCAGATCAACTCTTCCTGAGACCTCTTGGGTGATAGTCCTCAGTAAACCCCCCAATAAAACTGAAAAACACAGCTCTCGTGGTGTGCGTTTTTATTTCAGTCAACATCAGCCACCCAATTATCCCCCGGGGATATCCGTTCCATGCATTTCTCCTTTTTTTTTTTTTTTAAGGGGACTAGTTTATTTATGCATGCATTCAGGAACTTGAGCTTCCCAGGTAGCTCAGTGGTAAAGAATCCGCCTCCCAATGCAAGAGATGCAGGAGATGCGGGTTTGACCCTTGGGTTGGGAAGACGCCCTGGAAGAGGGCATGGCAACCCACTCCAGTATTCTTGCCCGGAAAATCCCACGGAGAGAGGAACCTGGTGGGCTAGAGTCCATGGGGTCCGCAGAGTCGGACGACTGAGCACGCAGGCACGCGGAAACACGGATGGAACCTGCGCCCCCTGTAGTCCAAGCAGAGCGTCCCAACCCACTAGGCTACCAGGGAATTCCCCAAAGTTTCCTTTTTAAAACTGCCTTACAGGACTTAACAGCAAACCATGCCTTCTAAAGACAAGCCGACAATGCAGAAAGGGTGAAGCAGAAAAATTAGAAAACTTTCTTCTTGGACCACAGCAAACAGGCTGGTGCTTTTGCTTGGAATCTTTGTGTGTGCGTGTAACTGGTTAACTTTGAAAACATGGGTAGCGACCTCAGACCGTCCACCTAGGTGCACAGGGCTGGGAGAAACCACAAGTAGAGGTCCCAAAGCTGCAAACCTCGTTGCTCCCAGAAGCAGACAAAGGGCAGAGCCCCGGACAAAGGGTCGCGCCAGCGCCTGCGCAGAAAGCTCCCAGGAACGCACTCCACCCCACCTGCGCCGGGCCTGCCCCCTGGCGCGGATAACTGACGTCACGGTGTCGTCACGGCGGAGTCGCTATGGTGGCCCTGAGCGATCTGGCGTCGGCGCTGGAGTCCTATAGGGGTCGCGATCGCCTGGTGAGGCTGGGATGGAACGAGGCCAGAAGTTCTGGAGTCCGGCCAAAACCCAGAGACCGGGACTTTGAGGCCAGAGAGGGAGCAGGGTCACTCAGGATCCCCCCAGGGCAGATGCTCTGTCCCCTAGCGGTGGACATGTAGGTTCTTCCCGCCACCCCAAACGACTGGACATTCACAGTACCAGCCAGATCCTTACGTTCGTACATTTGAATCCAGCCGGACCACTGAAGCTGGTCCCAAACAATGTCCTATGAGAATTTGGGATGTGGCAGGGCTCCCTTTAAGGCTGGACATTTGGGTTCTGACTAAATCCCCTGAAGTTGGGCACTTAGGTTGCTCTGGCCAGTTCGGCCTGGCCAGACATTCCCATGCCAAACAAACCATGTTTGGACATTTAGGATCAGACTAAGCTACTGAAGTTAGTTCCTCGGTTGTCGAAATCTAACCTGAGAATATAAGATTTTGCACTGCTTTCCCTGTGGCTGAGTGTTTAGGTTCTGACCTTACACTCAGCTCAGATTGGGCATTTAGATTGTTCCTTCCAGGCCGCTGAGGTCGGACTCTGAGCTTGTCCCAATCAGTCTCTTACAGGTAGGCGTTCCAGTTGTACCAGGGAATGTACCAGTGGCTGGGCATTTAGATTCTGGGCAAATCCTCTCTGATTGAGTATTCAGGTTCTAAATACCTTGGAGAAGGAAATGGTACCCCACTCCAGTATTGTTGCCTGGGAAATCCCATGGACAGAGGAGTCTAGTGGGCTACAGTCCATGGGTCTGCAAGAGTTGGAGACCACTTGGCGACTAAACAACAAGAAAGCTGGACTTAAAATGCAGTGTTTTTGCCCTTGCAAAGGTGCGGAAAGGAATTACAAGTAAAAATAATATATAAAACAACAGGAAAAAGCAACTTCTGAAAAGCAGATGAAATAAAGATGTGAGGGTGGGGAAGCAGACCCTGTTCACCATGCTCCAGATCACCCACTGATTCCGGAATCACCACTGGGTCCCTTCTCACTGAAGTAAGGCAAACAAATTATCCTTTTGTTCACTGGGTTGAGGCCTGCTCACCTTCCTAAGTCACAACCCAGCCACGGACTTTGGTCCAGCCAGGTAGATGCAAATAGTCTTCCTGCCTGCTGGGAAAAGGGATCTAGGGGGTAAGATATGTTTGTTTTTTTTTCTCATCCCATCACGTGTCTCCAAAGACTGTGCCACTCAGTGACATGAGCCAGCATGCCCTGAGTCTCCACAGTACCTTTTCTTTTAAAAATGGATTTTTATTGGAGTATATAGTTGCTTTACAGTGTTGTGTTAGTATCTACCATACAGCCAAATGAATCAGCCATCCACATACGTATATCTCCTCCATCCAGGACTTCCTTCTCATTCAGGTCGCCACAGAGAACTGACTTAGAGTTCCCTGAGCTATGCAGTAGGTTCTCATTAGTTATCTGTTTTGGGCTTCCCTAGTGGCTCAGATGGTAAAGAATCCGTCTGTACTGTGGGAGATCGAGATTCAATCCCTAGGTTGGGAAGATCCTGTGCAGTAGGGAATGGCATCTCACTCCTCACTTGCCTGGAGGATCCTCATGGCCAGAGGAGCCTGGCAGGCTGCAGTCCATGGGGTCTCGAAGAGTCGAACATGACAGCGACTAACACACCGAGTTATCTGTTTTACACATAGTATCAATAGCGTATACCTGTCAATCCAATCTCACAGAGCCTTTTGCACAATGATGTCGTGTGTCTCCATGTACCCCACCTACAAATATTTTTCAACTTTCTATTGGGAGTGTGATTGAGAGTCTTCCTCCTGTTTGATCCCCCGAGGCCCGAGGCCAGGTCAGGGGTGATCGGCTCAATCCTACTGACTGCTTCTGGTTTCCCACAGGTCCGAACGCTGGGTTACTGCTGCCAGCTGGTGGGCGGGGTCCTGGTGGAACAATGTCCTGCCAGGTCAGAAGTGGGGACGCGCCTGTTGGCACTGTCCTCCCAGCTCAGCCACTGCAGGGTGGTCCTGCGACTCTTTGATGATGCGGCCATGTTTGTCTACACTAAGCAGTACGGCCTGGGGGCAGAGGTAACGGGGGTGCGTGGGGCTCCAGGGAGGGGATGCGGGCCCTGGGAAGTTGGCATCTTATGGCCTGGCCTTTACAAAGGCAACCATATGGGCAGTTCATTATTTTTTCAATTTTACTTTTTTTTTTTTTTTTTTGAGACAATCAGACGTTCTCATTTCAATTTCAGTTAAACAAATTAGCTCATTCCCAAAGACTATGTAATTAAGAAGTCTTCTTCCTGACCTTTTGGCCACCAGTTTTCCTTCTCGGAGGCAGCCGCTGCTGTCAGCCTCTTGTGTTTCCTTCATGAGATTTCCTGCACCTGTGCTTTGCTTACATCAATAGTTACATGACATTTGCATTCTTCTGCCACTTGTTTTTTCATGGAACGGTGCAACTTGGAGGTTATTCCATATCAGTCCAAAATAAGCTCCTTCTGGGAATTCCCTGGTGGCCCAGCAGTTAGGACTCAGCACTTTCACTGCCTCAAAAGAGTTCGTCCTCAGTTCTGTCTGACTCTTTGCAACCCCCGTGGACTGTACCCTGCCAGGCTCCTCTGTCCATGGGATTCTCCAGGCAAGAATACTGGAGTGGGTTGCCGTTTCCTCCTACAGGGAATCTTCCCAGCCCAGGGATCTAATCCGCATCTTTTGGATCTCCTGCATTGGCAGGCAGATTCTTTACCACTGCGCCACCTGAGAAGCCCCTTCACTGCAGAGGGCCTGAGTATAATCCCCATTTGGGGAACGAACATCCCCTCAAGCCATGTGCCTTGGCAAAAAAACAAAAACCAAAAGAAGCTCCTTCCTTCTTTAGGGCCTCAGGGTACACATGTATAGCTGGATGGTGACTTACTGAATGGGTCCCCTTGGACACGTAGATTATTTATAAGATCTTGCAGATACAACAGAACCTTATCATGTCACCAGTGGGTCTAGAGTGATGCTCCTCACCTGGGGAGGGGCAGCAGGGAATGTGATCTTGCTCTCTCAGGGGATGGGCTGAGTTACGCCCCCTTCTTGGGCTGCCCTGACCTTCCCCAGACCCTCCGGGGGTCTCCTCCCAGACTCACTTGCTCAGATGCACCCCCCATCCCGCCCCAGTGCCCACGGCCTGATTATCCCCAATCTCAAGGGTTTGCCTGGGCCTTCCTCCTGTGCTGACACCCATCGCTCCAGCTTCTTTGATGAGGGCATGTTCCCTGCACTGTCCCCCCAACCATCTCCTCTGTGAAGACTCCCCTGAGTCCCTAGGTGGGTGAGGGGGTGCTCTCTGCATCTCGTATATCCCTTAGCCAGAACAAGAACCCTCTTTGATTGAGTGCCCTCTGCTCCTGCCTCTTCCCCAGCACAGGGCCCTAGGTCTTGCAGCTTCTCAGAAAACACCAGTGGAGTGAGCCCCATCCTCACAGAGGGATGAAGTGTGCCGGGACACCCCAGAAGGTCCCAGATGGGATGGGGGAGCTGGAGTGGGGTTCAGCACCCAGAGGGAGGCAGGACCACAGCCGGCTACCAGGAAGGAGAGGGCTAGACAGGGAAGACAGAGAGGAGGGGAAGGGCACGGCAGGCAGGGAGGATGACAGGGTTACAGGCAGGGAAGTGAAGGACGTGGCCAGGGACCGGGCCAACTTGGAGGCCTGGAGGGGGCCTCTGGGGCCCAGGGAAGAGGCTCCTACAGCCTCAACCGGCCTTGCCTTGCGAGATGCTCACCCCTATTTCATCTGGGGGAGGTGACCTAAGCCTTGCAGTGAGTGTTGTGCCTGCTTCAAGCTGGCACTGGGTGTGTGGCAACCCAGCAGGCCAGCCAGCCGCTCTGCCTGGTCAGGGTTCTCTGCAGGGCTCCCTCCCCTGCCCCCCTCAGGGTCCTGAGCCTGAGACCCATACACAGGGACTAGGAATGCCCTGATGCAGGGCACCCTAGGTTGTCCTCCACAGGAATCATCCGGGAACTTAAAAAAAAAAACTCTTGGTGCCAGGGCCCACCTCAGCCTTGGTGAGGCAGAGCCCCTGGGACTGAGGGCTGAGTGGGCATTTGTGAAGCTCCCCAGGCATCCCCTGAGGTGCCCAGGTGGTGCAGTGGTAAAGAATCTTCCTGCCAGTGCAGGGGACACAGGAGACATCTGTTTGATCGCTGGGTCAGGAGGGGCTCCTTGAGAGGGAAATGGCAACCCACTTGCAGTATTCTTGCCCGGGAAATCCCATAGACTGAGGAGCCTGGTGGGCTACAGTCCATGGGGTCGCAAAGAGGACACGACTGAAGCAGCTTAGCCCACACATACAGGGATCGCACAGCACAGTGGAGTTGAGACCAGCTGCTCTACTGGGCAGAGGTGACCACACTGAGAAGTCAGGCCTTTCTTCTCCCACAGTGCCAGCTATGAGCCAACCTGCCTGGCCTGGACCTTGCCCTGTGACTGCCCCCTGGTACGGCCTGAGCCCCCACTCTCTTCCATTCCTGCAGGAGGAGGATGTGTTTGTCCGCTGTGTGTCGATCCTGAGCAACCTGGCCGACCAGCTCTACTATCCCTGTGAGCATGTCGCCTGGGCCGCCGATGCCAAGATCCTCCACGTGGACTCTGCCCGGTGGTGGACGCTGAGCACCACCCTCTGGGGCGTCTCCCTGCTCCTGGGGGTTGCTAGGTAAGCAGCGCTGCTGCCCATCAGGAGACTGGAAGGGAGCCCCTGACATCGCCTGGGCGGGTGGGCAGGTGGGCTGGGGGGCGGGGGTGGGACTGTCTTGGCCCCTCCTGCCTTTCCGCCTCTTGGCATCCCTCACCATGTCCATCCCCTGCAGCTGCTGAAATAGATTCCCACAAACTTGGCAGCTCTCAGTTCAGTTGCTGTCGTGTCTGAGTCTGGCAACACAGATCGATCATCTTAACAGTTTCGGAGGTTAGAAGTCCAAAGTGGCTCTCAGTGGGCTAACGTCCAAGCGCGGGCAGGCCTGTGTTCCTCCTAGGGGCTCCGAGGGAGTCTGTTCTCGGCCTTCGCAGCTTCTAGTGTGCGTGCTAAGTCGTTTCAGTTGTGTCCAACTCTGTGCGACTCTAAGCACTGTAGCCCGCCAGGCTCCTCTGTCCGTGGCATTCTCCAGGCAAGAATCCTGGAGAGGGCTGCTGTGCCCTGCTTCCTCCAGGAGTGGGCTGCTGTGCCCTGCTTCCTCCAGGAGTGGGCTGCTGTGCCCTGCTTCCTCCAGGAGATCTTCCCGACCCAGGGATCAAACCTGCAGCTCTTACATCTGCACTGGCAGGCAGGTTCTTTTACCACTGGCACCACCTGGGAAGCCTTCCAGCTGCTAGAGGCGCCCGCATTCCTCGGCTCGCAGCCCCTCCCTCCGTCTTTGAAACGTGTCCATCACTCCAGCTTGTGCGTCTCTCGTCACAACTCCTTTTCTGACTCTGGGCCTCCTCCTGCCTCCTTCGAGGACCCTATGACGACACCCCACCCCAGATCATCTCTGATGCCCACACCCTTAACTCGGTTCCATCTGCAAATCCCTTTTTGGAAACTGTATGCACTCATCTTTGGCTGTGCTGGTCTCTGCTGCTGTGCTCGGGCTTCTGTGGTGGAGCGGAGGCTCCTCTTCGTTGTGCTGTGCAGGCTTCCCCTCTCAGGTGCGGCGGCTTCCCTTGGTGCAGAGCCGGGCTCTGGGTACGAGGGCTTGAGTAGTTGTGGTAGCTTAGTTGCTCTGAGGCATGTGGGATCGTCCCAGACCAGGGATCGAACCTGTCTCATGCACTGCCAGGTGGACTCTTTGATCCACTGCACCACCAGGGAAGGCCTGCAGAGTCGTTTTTGCTGTGGAAGGGAACACACTCACCTCATAAGCCTGGGGATTAGGATGTGGGAGTCTCTGGGCGCAGGGGCCCACGACCGTGGGCCTTGCTGCCCCTTGTCCCTGGGCGTACACTGATGTCCAGTAGCCCTTGTCTCCCCCTCACCCTGGTGATATGTTTACTGTAGATGGTCTGGAAAATGAGCAGACCCCAAAGTGGAAGATTCAAGTCACCCACTATCCAACCCAGAGACCCTCTCTCTTTATACTTTGGTGATTTTCCCCAGTCTTTGATTTAAAAAACAAATCTTTTTATTTTTTTGAGTTTAGTTGCTTTAAAATGTTGTATTCGTGTCTGCTGTGTCGCAAAGTGAATCAGCTGTATGTATACACGGACCCCCTCTCTTTGGATTTCCTTCCCATTTAGGCTACCACAGGGCACTGCGCTCCTTAGCTATACAGTAGGTTCTCATTAGTTATCTACTTTATGCATAGCAGTGGGGCTTCCCAGGTGGCTCAGTGGTAAAGAATCCACCTGCCAAGAAGGAGATGCGGGTTTGATCCCTGGGTCGGGAAGATCCCCTGGAGGAGAGAATGGCAGCCCACTCCAGTATTCTTGCCTGGAGAATTCCGTGCACAGAGGGGCCTGGCGGGCTACAGTCCACGGGGCCGCAGAGTCGGACACGACAGAGCAACTGAACAGCTGCAGCAGTGCACACGTGTCAGTCCCGACGGCCTTTGTTTCTCACGCCGTGCTGACACGCTTTCACTTGTTTCTGCTCTCCTGGGCCAGGGACACGGCTCCGTTTCGACGTCGGCTCCCCTCACAGCCTCGGCGGCTGTTATGGAGCTGGCCCTGTCTTTCCATCAGCACCGCCCCACCGCGGGGCTCCGGGTGCTCTGAGGCCACAGCCTCTTCTGAGGCTGCCCTGTGACCTGCGGCCCCAAGAGACTTCCCGTTCCTGTTTTCAGGGCTGCTTTGGTTCCCTTAATGTTTTTTCTTTTAGATAGACTAGTTTTTAGAGCAGTTTTAGGTTCACAGCGAAACTGAGCCGGAAGCAGAGTTTTCGCAGGTACCCACCACACACACACAGACTTCCCCACCGTCCACATGGCACCACAGCCCGACGTGTCAGTCGATGAACCGACACTGACATGGTCTAATCACCCGTGCCCGTGGTTTACTTCAGGGGTCACGTTCTCGGTTGCACTTTGAGTTTGGACAAACGTATGGTGACATGTATCCACCACTGAAGCATTTCCGCTGCCCTAAAAACCGTATTTTCAGGGTGACTACGCCCTGCCTGTTCTTCCGTTCATGTTATTTTGTATTAAGTACCTTTTCGGGTGCTTTTTACCTGTGTAAAATTTCCCTTATTTATGGCTGCTCTGGGTCTTCGTTGCTGTGCGGGGGCTCCTCCAGCTGCAGTGGGCGGGCCTTGCACTGCTGCGACTTCTCTCGTGGAGAAAGGGCTTTAGGTGCTATAAAGGCTTCAGTAGATGCAGCGGGTCGGGGAAGGCAATGGCTCCCCACCCCAGTACTCTTGCCTGGAAAATCCAATGGACGGAGTAGCCTGGTGGGCTGCAGTCCATGGGGTCGCTAACAGTCGGACAGACTGAGTGACTTCACTTTCAGTTTTCTCTTTCATGCATTGGAGAAGGAAATGGCAACCCACTCCAGTATTCTTGCCTGGAGAATCCCAGGGATGGGGGAGCCTGGTGGGCTGCCGTCTATGGGGTCACACAGAGTCGGACACGACTGAAGTGACTTAGCAGCAGCAGCAGATGCAGCGGGTGGGCTCAGTAGTTGCCTCACGGGCTGGGCTGACCTCAGCATGTGGAATCTTCCCGGAACAGGGATTGAACCCGAGTCCCCTGCATTGGCAGGCAGAGCCTTAACCACTGGACCACCAGGGAAGTCCTCCATTCATTTCAGAGCATCGGGTCTCTGTATTTGGTGTGAGCAAGGGTATGGGGGCTGGGGAGCATTTGGTGTGTGCTCATCACGACTCAGTGGACACAGGCTTGAGCAAACTCCAGGAGCTTTTGCAGGACAGAAAAGCCTGGTGTGCTACAGTCCATGGGGTCACAAAGAGTCGGACACTACTGAGAGACTGAAGAACATTATGACCAGGGGTTCCTAAGACCCCAGTGTGCCGGAGAGTCACCTGCCCAGGCTGCAGGGAGCAAAGGCTGGAGGGCGCACTGGAGGACGCCCATCTGGTGGCTGCTTCCCCAGCCTGCAGATCCAGCCCTGGGGACCCAGAAGGTTGTCTAGACTGCCTTCAGACAGGCCCAGCCAGTGTCCAGGGTGTGTCTGTGTAGGGAGGGAGTGGATAGGCTTTGCACCCATCTAGACCCCATTTACCTGGTGACCCCCTACCCAGCTGCTCCCACCCCATCCTGTGTGGTGTTGCAGGTCTCTGTGGATGGTCCTGAAGCTGAGACACAGGCTGAGGAACCCCCCAGAAGCCTTCACCAGGTACGTCGTCCACGGTTCCTCTAGAAGACTTCTTCCGGCAAGCCAGGGTCCCCGGAGGGTCTGCCCAGTCAAGGAGGCGCTCAGTCACTGTCCTGCCCCATGCATGCAGGCTCTGCTGGGTGGGGGTGGGGGCTGATGTGTGCTGGGTACTGGGGCATCGCTGCGGCCCCCCGGGGGATGGGAACTCTTTTACAGATGGGGAAACTGAGGCTAGCTGGGGGCCCCTAGGCAGGAAGTGGCAGAGCTGGGACTCCAGGGCTGAGCCTTCACGGCTGGGCCCAGGTCTGGGAGGATGATCCGAGGTGGAGTCAGTGTCCTGAGGACCAAGGTCAGTCACTGTCTCATCCTGGGAAAGAATGCAGGGTAAAGCAGGTGCCCAGCACAGGCCCGGAAGCTGCTCACCCCTCCCCTTTCCCCCTCCCCCCGCCCGTGGACCTGAGACTCTGGTTCCCACTGTGGGCTCCCTCTGGTGGATGTGATGGTTGCAGCCTGCCGGTCCTCCGCCCTCCCCAGCACTCCTTGCCCTTTGCTCCCACAGCCGGCTGACCCGGGGCAAGCGGAGGACCGTGGAGACCCAGATCTGCTCGGAGGTACTGACCCTCCTGAGCAACCTGGCGGACCTGGCCAACGCAGTGCACTGGCTGCCCCCGGGGATCCTGTGGGCTGGCCGCTTCCCCCAGTGGCTGGTGGGCCTCCTGGGCACCCTCTCATCGCTCCTCAGCGTGTACCAGGCAGTCCAGGCGGGTGGCCAGGCCAACGCCACCCCCTGATGGATAGGGGCGCCAGAACCCCAACAGGGGCCCTTCCCGTGGAGCATGATTGCCCGGGAGGGGCGGGTCTCTAATCCAGCAGATCATGGCCAGGTGCCGGGAGGAAGGTGTGGCTAGAGGACACACCAGAGCAGTCTGGGGTACCAGCCCCGAGGGGTGGGCTTGTGGGGCTGAGGTCCCCCAGGTGCCGCCTCAGTAGGGGTGGGGCAGGAAGACCCCGAAGACTCACTTGCAGAGGAACTGGCCCCTGGCAGGCCAGAGTCCTGTGTGCAGTAAAGGCGAGCAGGGCAGCCAGGTGGGGCCTGAGGAGTGTGGAGTGAGGATCAATTAAAATGAGGTGGTGATGGTAGCAGGCCAGGTGTGAGCTGATTCCTAAGCCCTGTGTCTCCCGTCTGCTTATCCTCATGCCCTCTGTCCCCAGCGGTCGGGGGCACCCCTGGGTCTTATTTAGGGTTCAGCCGGTGGGCTGGAGCTGCAGCGAGAAGCCCCACCTCCCAGCCCATCTTCCCCTCCGATGCTGCAAATGCAGCCTGTTGACCCCAAGAGGCTCAGCCATAGAGGGCAGTCCTTCCTTCCCAACCCACGGGCTGGCCGTGGGTGCTGCCTCCTCTGCCAGGCCCTGCCTGGGTCTCAAGCTCCCAGGCACCACGGGGTGCCTGTCGTGGCCAAAGCATCTCACAGCCACAGTGTGGACTCAGGGTTGCCGTGGTCCATTCAGGGCTTTTCGAGGGCTCTAAGCATCATCACTGGAGATGCCTGAGGCTCCCAGCTTGTGAAACCACAGCGGGCAAGAAAGGACCAGTTTGTCTCCAGTCTGGGGTTTGAGAGGCCATGTGCATGTGTGGCCTCCGGTGATATTGGTAGGTGGTGGGCGGCCCACGCCTGCCCCTCACTCACTGGCCCCTGGAAGAGCCAATGAAGGGTCATGTTTACAGGCCCTGAAGCCTGTGGTTTCAACCACGTTTTGTTCTTTTACAAAGAAGCTACGTGGTGGGCAACAGCTGGGGTGTGGGGCTGCTCAGGGTCTCACAGGACACAAGGACATCCCTGCCTTGTCCATCTGGGGGGCTCCCTCTGGGTTAGGAGGCTGGGCCAGGTACCTCTCCCCCTTCTCTCTGCCTTCCAGGCACCCAGGGGACCTGTGAGATTAGGGTGGGGGTCAGAGTGGCACCTGCCTGTCTGAAGACTGTGAGTTAACACCTGCAAGGCAGCGTGCTTGCCAGGGAACCACATGAACACCTGCATGTGTGATACGGCAGGTCACAGGTACCCCAGGGGCTGGCATCCCCGAGGGCCTGGGCAGCAGGGCTGGGATTCAGCTGCTGGCACTGCCAGCCATGTGGCTGTGTCCCCTGCCTGGTGCCCTTCCCTGGGCTGGCAGCTCAGTTATAGGTTGGGGTGAAGCAAGATGATGATTCCAGGGGACCAAGCCCAGGGGCATCAACAGCTTTTTCATGGGATGTGGGGAGCATGTGTATGACAAATTAGGCTCATTTGAGGAGGGAGACTGACAGGTCCAGAAGCCAGTACAGTCCCCCCTTGTCGAGGAGGCTGACATCCCGGGACCATGGTGGGGGGGGGCAGCCTAAATGGGTGGGGACCCAGCCAGCACAGGAGACCGGGGGGCCCCCACAGCCACCTCAGCACTGCTGCTGCCTCCAGCCTTGACTGTCCAGGCGGAATCACGGTCTGGGGCTTCCTCACCGGGACCAGAGCAGGCTGCCTGGCCTGGGTTGTCTGTGCAGTCCATCCCGTCACTAGTCTGAGCTGATGCCAAGTGGGGGTGGGGGTGAGGGCTGTTACTGGCCTGGGACATGTCCCTGCCTCCCTACTCTCCCCCCAAGGAGGGGTGGAGAATCACAGCCTGGTCATCAAGCAGGCCTTGGGCCTGGTGTCCAGGGCTCCCCAAGGTCCTAGCAAGGTCTGAGTGCCCCTGCCCCCCGCCATGCAGACTGCAGCACTGAAGTTTGGGCAGGTTATCCTAAAACAAAACCCCAAAGAAAGTGACTCTGTCAGCTCCCCTTAGACATGTTTATTGCTAGAGTCAGGTCTTAAGTTCTAGAGCGGTTCAGACATAACCCCCAGTGAGGAAATGCTGCTATCATTGTAAAAAATGATCGTCGGGTTGACTAAGGTCATGGTCACAATTAACGAAGATGTGCACAGACCCCACGGAAGTAGGAATGTTTGCTCAACTCGTAACTTTACAAACGAGACTGGGCTGTACCTGGGAGTGGCCTCGGGGTCCTGGTGGGACGGGCGCTGCAGGCACCACCTGGAAGCCTCCTTGGCCGATTCCCACCACGTGGCGTCGAACTTAGCCCTGCAGGAATCCCCTGGGTGGGTGAGAGAGGATCCCGTGGGTGGGGGCCCAGGGCCCAGGAATGTCCTCTTCACGACAGGACAGGAATGTGAAGTCAGCTTTTCTAAAGTGCTCCGATGCGTCTCAGGACCAAACACAGTGGTGACAGGTGTGGCATGGGTGGCCGGATGTGTCCCGGGGAGCAGGGTGCTGCTCCTCTGGAGCACTCCAGGACTGCTGTCAGCTCCTTGTCACTGTTGGCCGTGGTGCCCAGGCTCCTGCTCCACCCCTGACCCTGTCTTCCCACCAATGCTTGGCGGGACACCAGGTTCTGCAGGGGAGTCTGGGGTGCAGGAAAAGGCTGGAATGCTCCCTGGACCCGAGCCTGCACTTGGCCAGAGCTGGAATGTGGGTGTGCCCACTGTCACGCGCGGCACCACCCCAACACCTGCAGCTGCACCATGAGGCTGGACTGGTGGTCCTCACCCTCCTCCGGGGGACTGATGACAACCTGCGACAGCTCACTGGACGTGAGGTGCCTGTAAGGCGGCTGTCTGTGCATTCGCTGCCAACAGTGACCGCCCAGGCCACACTGGTCCCTTCCAAGCTCTGGTCCCAATGCTCTGTGTCACCCCAGTATCTGCCCATCCACTGGGGATGCCAGCTGGGGGCCACCTCACAGGGAAGGAGGACTCTCCATCCAGGGCTGGGACCCTCAGGCACACGCCAGCCCTGGTGGAAGACCTGGGCTTAGCTTCCCACGCGTTGAGTCTGAGAGGCGCTTTGGGAAAGCACCAACTTCGACAAGAGTGAGCTTTAAAAACCTCCACCAGATTAAAATGAGCGGTGGTCTGTCCCCTCCCAGTCAGCCCCTTTCAGGACGAACTTCCGAACCTGCAGGACATACCGGGCATGCCATCGGCCAACCCCTTCAGCCACCCTGCCTGCCCTGTGGCCCTCTGTCCTGGGTGGACTGTGTGCCACCCCTGGGTGGGCTCACATCCTGGCCTAGAAGTTCACCACAAACCCACTCGGATCTCTGCTTTAGAAGTCAATTCGGCCCGATTCTGTGGACAGAGCCAACCGCACCGGGCCCCTTCTGGTGCCATCGTGGCTCGCTCCAGGGTCTCCTGGTGGCCCTGGTCACTACCTTGGAAAGACAGCCCGGAGTGGGACTCTCCTCTACTGGAATGGGGCGCTATGATGGCAGATGGCAGCTCCGTGGGTTAGCTTTGCTTCAACCTTCGATTACGAACTTTCCTTTTCATGTTAAAAAAAAAAAGTTTACAAAGTTGCCCAGGCACCACTATGAATCCCTCAGAGCGAGCAGCCTCAAGACAGCAGGCTAGCCCTGCCTGCCCCATCCTGGCAGATGTCAGAGGAGGCCTGCTTGGGAAGGGGAGAGGGTGGGCTGGGGGTGTGGTGGGGCCATAGAGCCTGAAGAGGGGACGGTGCAGGGAGGGGTCTGCACCCTGAGCCATGCCCCCTAGAAGAAGATGACGTCTTCCTTGCCGGTTTCTTCCTTGTTGACTGGTGTGGAGGATGGGGCTCCGGGTGGGAAGGATGACCCCCAGGCCTTGAGGTGGAGGGACTCGGTGGGGACTTCAGCTGGGCCCGGGGTCGGGGCTGGGAGGCACCCCAGACCTTCTCTCTACCCCACCACCCACAGTCATAGTCGGTGGCACCGTGGGTGCCAGGGGGTAGGGGGCTGGGCGGGCTGGCTTACCTTGGGGGGGCGTGGAGCTGGGCAGGACGGGACTCAGCGAGCGGCGGTTCCGAGAGGTGTTCTCTTCTTTGCCCATGAACTTGTTGAGAAGCAGCGGCTGCCTCAGGTCAAACGAGGCTGAAAGAGGGTAGAAGATACTGGGGTCTGCAGCCTCACTGCCAGTGCTGGAGCACCCAGACCTCAGCCCAGGGCCTCACCCCACTCCTCGCCCACACTTCCTCCAGTGTCAGTTCCCAGGGAGGGACGCTGCTCAGAGAACAGGCCCTGAATTCAATGACAAAACCCAGAGCAGACACCCCTGGCGAACCAGAGGGCCCCTGGACTCATTCAATCTTCGGACAAGAGGCTCTGTGATGCTGCAGCCAAGGGGTCCTGGGACCCGTGCCCTGTTCCCCAGGAGGGCCCCAGGGCTTTCCTACTGGGGAACACTGGCTCTGGGGCAAGGACTCTGGGGCAGTAAGCAGCGTCAGTCACTGGCATACTTCTCGCCTCTGCACGAGGGTTTCTGAGGCCCGTTTCTGAATCACCATGGTGCTCCCTTGTGTCTGATCCCAGTTTTGAGGGCCAAGGTGGGAACAGGAACTGAGTTCTGAAGTCTCTGAGGGCAGGTAGGTGGCTGTGTGTGTGGCGCAGGCCTCAGCTCCATCACCAGCTGGGGTTTCCTGCCGGTGTCTGGTCCAGAGGTAAGGGGTCAGGAGGGCACCAGGTGAAGGGAGGGAAGGGGCGGGGGCGCCAGGAAGCCCCAACTCACCTGAGCTGTCCCAGCGCTGGGAGCCCCGGTTCTTGCCTCCCTTGTCCTTTCCGCCCTTGGTGGAGGCTGCCAGCTTGGTGGGAATCTGCTGCTGCACAGCTGCCTGCCTCTGGATCTGGTTGGTGGCACTCAGCAGCTGGATGGGCACGTCGCTCTTGGCCGGGGCGCTGTCCCTGCGGACCACCTCGGGGCGCTCGGCGTACTCGGACCCCGCACTGGACACCAGCGAGTTGGGTCGGGGCCCTGGTGCTTTGGTCAGGGTCATGGATCCATCCAGCCCGTTCCCATTGAAGCTGGGAGTGTGGCTTAGAGGCTGGGTCTGAAAAAGCCACAGAAGACAGGTCCCAACACTGTTGTTCCTGCCGGAAGCCCTTCTTGGGGTGCCGAGGAGGGACTGTGCCCTGCGGATCAGCATGGTGCCATGCACCAGCCCCGCCCACACTTTGCAGGCTCCAGCGTAGGGGTGGGGTTTTTGGAGGCTGGATGGACCTGGCGTGCTTGCCCACCTCCCAGGCCAGGCACAGCTTAACTGAAGCCTCTTAGCTCAGAGGGTCCCATCTGGGCATAGAGCCTGGTGTAGGCCTGATGCAGTCAACATTCCTCCCTTGTCCCGAAAACGCAGGCACGCACCCCCCTATGCACGTGCACACTCAGGCTCAGGCATAGGCACCCTGAGGCCGGCGCTCACCTCCGCCAGTGCCTCTGGCGGCAGCGCCCCGGGCACTGTGTTCTGCTTCTTGAGCCGGCGCAGCACCTCCAGGCGCTCGCGCTCCCGCTCCACGGCGCGCTGGGCCTCACGCAGCCGCTCCAGGTCGTGCTGGTAGGCCTGGCGCTGGCGTTCCAGCTCCTCGCGCTCTTGGTTCAGCCGCTCCTGCAGCCGCAGCAACTCACTCTCACGCTGCTGCAGCCGCGCCGAGGCCTGGTCCAGCTCCCGGCGCTGCTGCTCCCGCTCGCGCTCCCAGCGTTGCTGCTCCAGCCGCAGCTGGCCCTGCAGCTTCTGCACACCCGCCAGCTCCTCCCGCTGCTTCTCAAAGTTGCGCTGCCGCTCCTGCTCCAGCAGCAGATTCCCACGTGTCGACTGCAGCCGGAACTGCTTCTCGCGCTCCTGGATGGCTGCTTTCTGAATCTCCATGTAGCTGTCCTGCTGGGCGATGACCACCTGGGCGAGGGGAGGGGAAGGCCAGCTTTAGGAACAGCCCGGCTGTCCCCTAGCCCCTAGCCTCAACCTGAAGGAGGAGGGCACATGTGGCCCGCTGCTCCCCAAAGGCCCCGTACCTGGAGGCTGAGGAGCAGCTGGGACAGCGTCTGGATCCGCTGGACGAGCTGTGGAGAGAGGGACAGGGCCACTGGGCGCTGCAGGAAGTCCCGCTGGGCCCAGGGAGTGGGTGTGAGGACGCGGACACACAAGCCTTCACTTACCTCCAACTCTAGGACCGCAGGTGGGTGGGGGCTGGGGTCTGCACGTGGTGACTCCGCCTGGGGAGACAGCATCAACACAGAGAGCTTTTAAAGACCAATCCGACCTGAGTGGGACCCACTTATTATTGATGAGACATCCCCTTAGCATGCGACCGGCCCCCCGACTGCTCATCTGACTTGTGCCAGCCTTGGTGTCTGGAGAATTGAGGCAGAAGGGTGGCTCCTGGGAGGTAGGAGAGTGCAGGGATGTAGGCCCATTATGTATGAGGCTCTGAGGAGCCCAGCGCTGGGACTCAGACCAGTGCTTGGCAAGGGTGGGCCTTGGGAGCCAAAGAGAGGAACAGCCAGTGACGTCACATCCATGGAAGGTGGACACCTGTGTAGACTGACAGCTGGTGGTCCCTGCCTAGTACCTCTCCCCTACTGATGAGGCCACTGCCCTGAGCGGGTCCCCTCCCCTGCCTCCCTCCTGTGTGCCTCCCACCCCGCCCTTCCTGGGGACTGCAGGAGAACCCGCATGTCCATTTGCACATTAACTATTAGTCACTGCCAAGCAGGGTAGCACTGGCTGCTATTTGCCCCAAGAGGGAAAAACCAGACAAACCAAGCACAGGCCGTTCGGCCTCAGAGGATAATTTTAAGGACATGGGCTGACTCTGCACTGAGCCCAAGCACATCCCAAGGAGGCAACGTACCACCTTCGAGGCTTCCTCAGGGGCCCCCTGGGTGTCTCCAGGCCTCAAGTCTAGGCTGCTCACCAGGCCCTGCCAGTCTCGGGGGCTGAGGTCACTGCTACACATGTTCTTCTGAAGACTGCCGTCTGAAACACCGAGCCAGGCGTGTGAGACGCCTTGGGTCCCACCTGCCTTGCTCCCGGCCCCACCTCATCCCCTGGCTGGGTAGGGAACCTGGGCTGTAGAAACTGGCCTGGGTGCTGCTGTCAGAACATGACTGACAAGCCCTGGCAAGTTCCAGAAACCTGACCCTGGTCTTTATAGAAGGTCGAGAGAAGCAGCAGAGAGATGAAGGGCAAATGCCCAGAGGCCGGGGAAAGGCACGCCCTCCTGCGGTCGCCGAGCTCCGGGGTCCCCAGAAGGTGGCAGCACCATTTACCCTTACCTGGGCTGCCTGCGCTGCCCCCGTCTTCTGCCTGGCCGTAGGCGTTGCCCAGCCGCCTGCAGATGAAACTCTGGATGTCTTCGACTGCAGAAGGAAGGGGACGGAGGGGAGCCGAGTCACCCTATGGCTCTGCCCTGGGCATTCAGAGCCACATTCAGGGACCCAGGCAGAGGCCTCATGGGGTGTCGGTTACCCCCTACCCTGGGCACCTCTTCAGCATGGCCACTACCTGTGTGCTGACGGTCACACAGATGGGCAGGAGACACAGGAGGTGGCCTCGAGGGGAGGGGGCAGGGGTGGTCACACAAGGTGCTTGAGGACACACAAACTTTGGCCAAGTGAGGAGATGGGGAGAATATTCTAGGCTGAGGCACCAGACACGAGGGGCTTTCAGGGCCCAGGAACAGTGGAGACTAGAGACACGGGAGATGGTGGCTTGGGTGGAGGGAGCAAGACTGAGAGTCCACATGGGACCCTTCCCGCCTGCTCTCTTCACTCTGATGGAAAGTTCTGGAGGGCAGAGCCGTGTCTATCTTGGTGGCTGATGGAAGCGCAGCCCTGGCTGTGCTGTCAGATTGGACAAGCACTGGCCATGCTGCCCGGCAAACCCCCTGGCCTGGCACAGGACTCAGCAGCCGCGTGGGAGACGCCGGGGGCTCCACAAGGACCCTGATGGCTCCGGGAAGCAGGCCGCTTATCGGCCAGCACCCCTCAGCTAGGGGGACCAGGAGCCCCTAAAATGACCCACCAAACTTGTATGTGTATCTTTTTCTGGGGAGAGCATCAGTGATCAACTTTTCAGAAAGAAGAGGAACCATCTCAGTCAATTTGAGATCCCCCCTGCCCAGCATGGGGCCTGGAGCTTGGCAGGCACTGGGAGTGTTTATTGAGTGAATGTGAGATGGTGCTTTGAGTCTGCAGCGAGGGGCTGGCACCCGACTGGTCCAGGGACCTTCCAGCTCTAACAGAACAGAAGCAGACAGAAGCACACGGGGATTTGGTGGCTTGTAGGCCACACAGGGCTGTGTGCCCAGCCAGGGGTCCCCTGGAAGGCCCCAGGAAGGATGAGGGTGGGCTGCAGGGGTGGGCTGGTGGCTACTCACTCTCACTCATGGCTGACTTGAGAATCAGCTCGCCCTGCAGGTTCTCAGGGGGGTCCCCTCCCCGGAAGAGGGGCCGAGACAGGGCAAGGTCCTCGAGCCCGCTCATCCCGGCCATCTCCAGGTAGATCTGCTGCTTCTCGCTCAGGCTCTGGGCGATCTGCTGGTCCTTCCTGTTCAGTCGCTCTGCAAGGCGGCCGTGAGGTGGTGGTCAGCCTCCTCTGGGGTGGTGTCCCCCAGGAACCGGCTGTCACGATGCCTTGCTGGGCCAGGAGGGCCTCCGGTGTTCCCACTGACCCTCATCCTGTCCTGGACCACTCCCTTCATCCAGAATTCCCGAGAGACAGGCAAGGGTGTGGCCCGGCCTCCTGCTTGCTTCCCTCAGTTATAAAAAGATCAAACACGGTGGGAGCGTGTGTGTGGGGCCACAGCAGACTACATTTACTAGTTTGGGACAAACCGAGAGCCTTTAAAGACTTAGTTTTCTAGTCCTGAAAGCCTTCTTACAAGTCTCTGGGTTTTATACTTTTTAAATTTTCATTTCTGGCCACATTTCACAGCATGTGGGATCTTAGTTCCCTGACCAAGGATATCGACCTGAGTCCCCTGCAACGAAGTGTGGAGTCTTAACCACTGAACCACCAGGGAAGTCCCTATAGCTTTTTTTGCTGCTGTGACTATGATTTATTTTACTAGACTTTCTCACGTGACTGCAAATATATATATATATATATACATCCTATTTAGTTAAATTAGTTCTCTTACCATTTCCAATAGTTTTCCAGTTGATTCTATCGGATTTCCTAGGCAGATAATCCTGTCACCTGCAAAAAATAATTCTGCCACCTCCCTTCCAATTGTGATTTTTTTTTTTCTATTTTCTTTTTGGCTGTGCAGAATGGCTTGTGGAAGCTTAGTTCCCCGGCCAGGGATTGAACCTGTGCTTTTGGCAGTGAAAGTGTGGAGGCCTAACCACTGGATCACAAGGGAATTTCCGCAACTGTGATCTCTTGCTTCTGTGTCTTCCCATTATCACTCTGGTTGGAAAGTCCAGGGTGGAGGCACTAATGGTGGCGATGGCGGCGGTGGGGGCCCTGTCTCCATCCTAGCTTTGATGGGAGGGTCCCTGACCTTCCAGTGTGAAAGGTGAGATTGGCTTTCGGTCCAAGATGGGAGAGAAGAGTTCAGTGAGGAAGATACCGATTTCTAATTCACCACGACTTGCCAGGAATGGGTGACAACAAGACATTCCTGGATGACTCTGAGGTGTCTGTGGAGATGTGTCTGGGCAAGGCCTATACTTTATTACCCTTCGGCAGGAATACAAGAGTGAGGAGGGGTGAAATGAGAACTATGTTAGCATGATACTTAGCAAGGGGTCAAGGGGATTTCCCCTTTCTTTTGAATAATTTTATTCCTGAATACCCTCAAACGTGCACCTCTCCCCACACAGAGAAAATACGCACTATCTAATTTTAGGTGCTTACTGCTTCCCTGTTATCTAAGTTGAATATAAAGATCATGATAAGAAAGGGAAAAGAGGGGAGTTGACTGAGATGACAAAGTAGTTGGACTTATTCTTGGCAATGACCTCGCTGAAACTGCACAGGAAGCTGTGAAAACTGGGGAGGAGAATAAGCACGATGTGGTCCAGCTATAAGATGGAATGTTATTCAGCTTTAAAACAGGAGTCTGTTGCACGGATGAATCTTGAAAACATCATGCAGTGAGATAAACCCATCACAAAGGGACAAATGTCCCCGATGATAAGAGATGTCACAGACAGACAGTAGGACAGAGGTTCCCAGGGTCTAGGGATGAAGAAGGAATGGGAATGATGGCTAATGGGGTTGGGGTTTCTTTTTGGGGTGATGAAAACAGCCTGAAACTGTCTGGACAGTTGCACCACCTTTTGATATAGACTAAAAGCTACTGCACGGCACATTGGGAATGGGTGACCTGTGTGGTATGTGAAATACAGTTTGATAACATAGTTAAACAAATATCCAGATGGAAGAGGAAGCCGGTGTGGCTGGCTGCAAAACCAGGATGGCCCGAATCCACTCGACTTCAGGAGGAGGCCGTGGGAGTCCCAGCTCTCACAGGGACCCGGAGGGTCTGACATACTTGACGTGGGATACCACGTCGAGTTCCTTCCTGAGCGAGGACCCCAGGAGGAACCCCAGAGCCCCCCCATCCCTTTCCCACACGCTCCCTGGAAGATCACTACCCCAGGGCACGGGCCATCCCACAGTTCAAGCCCTGGATGTGTGGGCAGTGACCCGCTCCATGGCCAGCCCTCATGGGACAGGAGGGAAGGGCCACCTGGGCCCAGGAGGGCTCCCGGGGCCGTGTCGCCGGGTGAGGGCTGGGCCATGGGTGTGGAGGTCGGACTGACTTCCTCCCCTCTCACCTTGGAAGTCCCTCAGCCTCACAGCACGCATCTCGACCACCTTCTTTTCCTCTTCGGCCTCGCTGAAGGGCCCTTCCTCCTCGTCTGGGCAGCTGTAGGGAGAGGGACGGATGGGTGAGCACACCCCAGGGACTGGCTGCCTCTGAGCTGGCAGAGGTCCACCTGGAGAAGCCACTGCAAAAAGCATCTCCGATGTGCTGAGAGATGTAGCTTGTTAATGGCCAACCTTGAGGGGGAGACACAGCCATCAGCGCGCATCCAGTCTCCGAGTGTTGGGAAACAACCGGACACAGGTTTTAAACACCTGGACACTATTCAGGGCAATTCATTCCCTGGGGCCTCCCAGGCATGGGAAGCTGCCAGCCCAGCAGAGCTGAAGCTGAGCACTGAGGTGGGGGTGAGCAGACTAAGGGAAGCTCCTGGGTATAAAGAGAGGCAGCAGGCTGGGCATGGGGGCCAGACCCCCAGCCCCACCTGAGAACCATGAGCCAGGCATCACATGGAGCCACAGGGCGGGGGTCTGTGGTTGGAGGGGGCAGAACAGCCAGCTTCGTGGGAGGGGACAGCCCACCAATACAGAAGACTAGAGCTGCCAGCCCGGCATCCCTGTTCCAGGTACAGGCACTGTTGGTCATGGCGGAAGGAGCCCAATGGGGCTGTCTGTCTGCCCGCAGATGAGGGGACGGACAGAGCAGCGAGGTGGAATGAGGGGAGGGCAGAAGCACGGGGGCCTCCCGCCTGCCTGGGACCCGGCACCCTCACGGGCACTTCCAGGCCGAAGCCAAGGGCTTCCCTGGTGGCTCAGTGGTAAAGAACCGGCCTGCTAATGCAGGAGATGGGGGTTCAACCCCTGGGTCGGGAGGATGCCCTGGAGGAGGAAATGGCAACCCACTCCAGTATTCTTGCGGGAAATCCCACGGACAGAGGAGCCTGGTGGGCTGCTGTCCAGGGGGTCGCAAAGAGTCGTACAGGACTGAGTGACAGCAACGACAACGCTGCTGAGGGTGCAGCCATGGGGGGTGGGAAGGCCCACCTGGCCCCTCACCTCTCCACGGCCCTCCGGATGTGGGCCATCCAGGTGTTCCTATCTTCCTTTGAGCTGGTGTAGATCTCGTACATCTCGGGCCCGTGCAGGGAGGCGCTGATCAGAAACATGGCTTTCTCCTCGTTGGCTACCTCCCTCACGATGAGCTTTTGCAGCGAGATGACGGGGCGCTTGGAGTCCTGCACGGGTGGGAGGGGAACAGGAGGGTGACCCT
The DNA here is from genome assembly GCA_006410675.1 of Oreotragus oreotragus. NCBI lineage: Eukaryota > Metazoa > Chordata > Mammalia > Artiodactyla > Bovidae > Oreotragus > Oreotragus oreotragus. The sequence continues at coordinate 157,217 of SJYX01023266.1, read as the reverse complement.
GTACCTGCTGCTGCCCCACGGCTGTGGAACCGCAAGCTTGAGGGGAAGGGGATGGGGGTGGGGGTGTGCACCCCGCTCATCCTCCAATTCAAGGCAGAAAGGTTTTGCCATCTAGGGGGAAAAATGCACTATGGTGATGATATCCTCACATCATTTTTCATGTGTCTGTTCAATGTGCTTAAAAGATGTTTTATGATCGTTAATGCATGTACGCTGTACAAAACTCAGCAATATAACAGCTAGTGGTCTATGGTAACAAACACATCTTCCTCCCAAACCTGTGTCCCAAACAATCAGAGCCAAGCAGTATTCCCAATCTCTGGCATCCCCCAAGAAGCAGTGCTCTGACCAACCAGTAAAAGGCACACTTGTAACTGGTTGTTATGGGCTGAATTGGTCTCCAGCCACCACTGACCCTAGCTAAATCCATATGCTGAGGTCCTAACCTCAGAAAACATGATGGTATACAGAGACAGGGTTGTTAAAGGGGTGATTAAGTTGAAGTGAGGGCTGAGGAGGGTGGCCCTGACCCAACAGGACTGGGGTCTTTCTGAGCAGAGGTGATGATCAGGAACCAGGCACATACAGAGGCCAGGTGGGGGACTTGGGGAGCAGCAAACGTGATGTTGCCCTTGTGGGATGAACACACAGGCACACATGGCGCTTGCTGGGGTCAAGGGCGTGACAGCGCTACCCACTTCTGGAAACTTCTTGAGAAGCCAGTTTAAGTCTCTGGGAAAGAGATAAGACTCCAGAGTTGAGTGACAAAGTCCCTTTTCCTCTCCAGGGGGACTCACCAGTGGGTATTCACGGGTAACCCAGGCGAGAGGGGGAGGAGGCTGACTCTCTGGTAGATGAGAGCCAGGTGGGGTGGATGGGCCCCAGACTGACTCCGAGTCCTCCCCAGCGGGGAGCTCCTGCAATGTGGCTGTTCTAGGACAAGTGGGCCATGGGGCCAACACAGCCACAGCTCACAGGATGGCGGCTGCCTGAGCAGCATCCTCAGGGGTGACCGGGCAGCCTTGGCATGACCTGAGGCCCCCGCAGGCCACTGCACGGGACCCTGGTTTTGGCAAAGTCTACTCCTGCCTTGCTGGCACCTCCTGGCCCTGGAGGGCCTGGGACGACAGGGTATCATATGGGTGTGCTTCTCTAGCCACCATGCCCTTGGGCCACCCCCTGCCCCAGCACTGAGGCAGCCCCCTGGCTGCTCCCACCCCGCAGCCGCCTCCGTGTGGGCAGGTTTCAAGTAGTAAAGGGACAGGACACGTACCACGGATGCAAAGACGTATTTCTGATCCTTTTCTTGGAGCAGCAGCAGCACGTCTGTCAACAGGACTGCGAGGACGTCTAAAGGGAGAGCATGAAAGGAGATGTCTTTCAGGGTCCCTGTGGCCGTGTGGATTCCGCCAGGCAGACGGAAGCTCAGGTGGCTTCGGCCCTGTGGTGCTAAGTAGGTGCCATGATGCTTCTGCAGGAGCCCGGAGTCAGGGCGTGTCTCGGCTTTGACTTGACCCCTCCCCTCCCCTCTCCTGGTTTCAACATTTAACAGCGAACCCCTGGACCCTCGTATCCTGCCTCCTGTCATGGATATACTCTTATCCCCAGGTGCCCAAGCTTCCTGGTGGTGGCAGGCTTGGAGCCCTGTCCCTCTGGGGATATCGTGAGGTGATCGCCCGGCAGAGCTGGTACACAGGGTTGCGAATCCTAAGCTGTGTCTCTAACAGCGGCACTAGCGCTGTGGGAAATGAAAACACTGCCTCCTCGGGGAGCTTGCTCAGGACACCCCACCCAAGTTAGATACCCTCCCCTTATGGAATTCTCCTGCACTGAAGCCTGCAGGGTTCCTCTGAAGCACGTACTGAGCTTTTCACTGTTTTCTTGTTTACTTCCCTCTGTCTGTCCACTGACTGGAGCCCCACGGGGGTAGGGCCTCGGCCACCTGCTTTGGTGCTGGGCACATAGGGGATCTCAGCTGTAAACTGTATCTTCTCGCTGCTCACCTGCTCACGTGGAGAACAGACACTTCCTGTCATCTGGCCACCTGTGACACTTCCCCAGAGATCTTTAAAGATGCTGAGGCCAAAGGACAGGTGATGGGTGTTTCTAGAGGCTCATGGAATGGACAGGACACTCAGGGATGAGCCCTGAGCGAGCTCTGGTTTGGAACTGCACAGCAGATCTTGAAAGGAGGGCTTGGAGCTCGCCCCAAGCAGCAGGGAGGACACCCAGGTCGCATCCTCTACCCCCAGTGGGGCCTGTTACTGTTGTTTAGAACTCTGACTCCCTGCTGAATCAGGGGGTCATGATATGCTGGGTTTCTGCTCAGGAGTTGGTGACTTGCTGTGCCCTCTTCACCTGGCAGCCCTTGCTGTGTGCACCGTACCGCCTCCATCTCTGGAGATGGGGGCACCCCTGCAGCCACCTCAGCTCACTCCTGCTCTGATTCTGCACGCCTCCCGACTCGGTATATAACCTTCCTTTAGCTGTGAAGTGGTGGCTCTGTGTCAGCTGGCACCCACCACTCCAAAATGGTGCCACTGATCCAAGACAGCGCCCACCACTCGAACATTACACCCACCGCTCCAAGGTGGGTAACACTGATCCGAGATGGCAGCCACCACTCCAAGATGGTGCCACCAATCCAAGATGGCACCCACCACTCCAAGATGGCGCCACCAATCCAAGATGGCACCCACCACTCCAAGATGGCGCCACCAATCCAAGACGGCACCCACCACTCCAAGATGGCGCCACCAATCCAAGACGGCACCCACCACTCCAAGATGGCGCCACCAATCCAAGACGGCACCCACCACTCCAAGATGGCGCCACCAATCCAAGACGGCACCCACCACTCCAAGATGGCGCCACCAATCCAAGACGGCACCCACCACTCCAAGATGGCGCCACCAATCCAAGACGGCACCCACCACTCCAAGATGGCGCCACCAATCCAAGACGGCACCCACCACTCCAAGATGGCGCCACCAATCCAAGACGGCACCCACCACTCCAAGATGGCGCCACCAATCCAAGACGGCACCCACCACTCCAAGATGGCGCCACCAATCCAAGACGGCACCCACCACTCCAAGATGGCGCCACCAATCCAAGACGGCACCCACCACTCCAAGATGGCGCCACCAATCCAAGACGGCACCCACCACTCCAAGATGGCGCCACCAATCCAAGACGGCACCCACCACTCCAAGATGGCGCCACCAATCCAAGACGGCACCCACCACTCCAAGATGGCGCCACCAATCCAAGACGGCACCCACCACTCCAAGATGGCGCCACCAATCCAAGACGGCACCCACCACTCCAGGATGGAGCCACCAATCCAAGATGGCACCCACCACTCCAAGATGGAGCCACCAATCCAAGATGGCACCCATCACTCCAAGATGGTGCCATCAATCCAAGATGGCACCCACCATTCCAAGATGGTGCCACCAATCCAAGATGGCACCCACCACTTCAAGATGGTGCCACCAATCCAATATGGCACCCACCACTTCAAGATGGTGCCACTGATCCAAGATAGCGTCCACCACTCGAACATTACACCCACCACTCCTAGGTGGTAACACTGATCCAAGATGGCAGCCATCACTCCAAGATGGCGCCACCAATCCAAGATGGCACCCACCACTCCAAGTGCCCACCACTCCAAGATGGTGCCACCAGTCCAAGATGGCACCCACCACTCCAAGATGGTGCCACCAATCCAAGATGGCACCCACCACTCCAAGATGGTGCCGCTGATCCAAGATAGCATCCATCACTCCAAGATGGTGTCACTGATACAGATGGTGCCCACTACTCTAATATAGTACCACCAACCCAGGATGATACCCACCAACCCAAGATGGTGCCACTGATCCAAGATGGCACTGACCACTCCATGATGGCACTCAGCAGAGGCGGCCGGGGCAGGGCTTTACCTTTCAGGCGCCCGGAGGTGGTCTTCCAGCACAGGGTGCCCTCCAGGTGGAGCTGCCTCTGCAGCATGTCCTCCTTGCGGAAGGTCAGCCCATTTTTGAGCTTGCTGGAGGACTTGAGGTCCATCTTCCCCGCGATCTCCCTGAGGCGCTGGCCCTTCTCACACTCGCTGACCCTGGCATCCACTTGTGAGATGATGTCTCTGATGAGGCTCAGGGCCTGGGTCAGGTCTCTGTGGTCCTCGGAGCCAGCTGCCACACACAGCAGAGTTAGCGCTTTCCTTGGTCTGCACCCACAAGCGTGACAGAGGCAGGCGGGCTATGGGCTCGAGGAGGCGTCTCCCAAGGCTCAGAGCAGCCTCGAGAGTCACCTTCCAGCTCAAGTCTCCTGAGAGGCAAACGCTTCTCCTAAGTGAAGGTAACAGCCCAGCGCCTGGCTGACACCAAGAGAGAGCGTTTGTCGAATGCAGAAGCTGAGGCGCAAGTCAAGCGATTAAAACGGCCCTGCACAGTCCTGATGGCTGCTCCTGGGTAACCAGCCTCCCCCTGCCCTGCAGCTCTCCCTAAAAGACTCCCACCACCGTCCCCCAACCACCACCAAGGGCTGGCTCCTCCCACTCCAAGGGCAGCGGGACTCCTGCATCCTCCCACTACCCAAATCCCCTGGAAAAAACAAGGGAGGTACGGTCAGTACTGCCCTGGCCTCTGAGAACCCTGGGCTGGGCTACATGCTCATCTTCTCCGCCCTCCATGGCACCAGGCGTGTGACACGGAGGTCCCCCAAGAGTGACCTTAGCCAGAACACAGCTTGCACCCTTCCACTGACTCTCCAATACTGACTGGGGACTGTTCTAGTCGAGACTGTGCAGGAACTGAAGCGGGGAGGGTGCAGGCAGGGGAGACCAAGCACCCTTTGTTTCTCAAGTTGGAAATCCCAGCCCCCGGGAGGGTAGTTTCTCCAAGTTGGGAGTTCAATTAATGATCGCTGACCCCGGCTGAATCCAGGACAGATTGCAGAGTAGATTGTCTAATCCACCGTTAGGACAGGGGTTGGGGAGACCGAGACCCTCCTTCCCGCCCAGCATGGACAGGCAAGGCAGGAGGGCTGGCATACCTTCTGTATTCTGGATAATTCGCTCCACCAGCACGGGGTACTTGGTGATGCGCTGGGTGACCAGGAGGATACACTCCTGCACACCGAGCCGCCGCACAATGGAGAAGTTGCCGATTCTCTGTGAAATGGAGAAGACAAAGCCGTGCCGTGTGGGTATCTGTTTCCTGCCAAATTGTTCACGGTGGGACACGGGGGGCTGGGGACCCTTTCCTTTATCAGTTCACGGGGACCTTTTCTTTGTTGCTTCACCAGACACTCGAAAGCAGGAACCGGGCTTCCCTGGTGGTCCAGCGGTTGAGAGTCCACCTTGCAATGCAGGGGACACCAATTTGAACCCTAGTCCGGGAAGATTCCACATGCCATGGAGCAGCGGAGCCCACATGCTGTGACTACTAAAGCCCGTGCGCCCCAGAGCCTGTGCTTCTCAAAAAGCAGCTACTGCGGTGAGAAGCCTATGCACTGCCATGAAGAGTGGCTCCCGCTTGCCACTAGAGGAAGCCAGCATGCAGCAATGAAGACCCAGCACAGCCAAAAATAACTAAGTAAAAAATTAAAAAAAGAAAGCAAGGAGTGCCTGCTGTATACAGAAAGGCCAAGAAGCCAGAGGCTGACTCACTTGCTGTAAAATGCAGTGTTCTGCAAAAGCCATGAGGAAGAAACCAGCTGGTGTGGATTTTGGGAATCACCAGAGAGCTGTCCACACACACACGTGCACATGTGCAGACCCTAACAGTGCGGATGGCTGACGAGGCCTTCTGACGCAGCTGGGCCTGTGGTCCCTGCAGAAGCTCCCTGGTGGCTGCTGGTGCGTGCCTTTGGCTAAAAGCCCAGAGAGGCAATCATCTGAAGCCATCCTTTCTTTTTTTCGGCTGAACTGTGGAGCTTGCGGAATCTTAGTTTCTCAATCAGGGATTGAATCCAGGTCCACAGCAGTGAAAGTGGCAAGTCCTAACCACTGGACGGCCAGGGAAAGCCCTGAAGCCGCTTCTTGGTAGGGGCTGAGGGCAGCTTCCTGTGCTTCCTTCTGCTTGTCTGTCTCCACTGCTCTGGTTTGTGTTTTAGGAAGGCCAGGAACCACTGTATTTTTGACTGTGCCATGGTGGCATGTGGGATCTTAATTTCCCTGACTAAGATCAAACCCGTGCCCCCTGCATCGGAAGTGAGGAGTCTTAACCACTGGACCGCGAGGGAGGTCCCGGGAGCCAGTTCGTAAGAGGATGGGAGGGGATGGGACAGAGACCTGAGACTCGGCTCTGTTTCCTTCTGTCTCGTGCGAAACCCCCACCTGCAAGGGGCTTCTGGTTCAGGATGTCAGGTGGCCTGGCCCCGTGCTCATCACCAGATGAATTCACACCACTAGACGACCCTCTCCCTGTCCCATCAGTCTGCTGCCGGGACAATGGAGTGAAATTTAATGACTCTCTGCCCTTCACTCTAGACCGTCATTTACTGGGTGTCACTTTGGGGCACAGGCTGCAGGCATGGAGCTGTTCTGGGGCCCTGTACTGCTGCAGGGCACACGCTGACAGCGCCCCATGGCCTTGGCCGAGGAGCACCTCCCCAGACGCGGCAGGCAGGGGTCCTGGCTCCTGGGCCCTGAGCACTCACATGCTGTCAGGCAGAAGACAGGTGTGGGTTATACCCATGGGCTGATGGGGATGAGCAGGGAGCAGATGGGCGGAGGACAGAGAGGGGCAAAAGCTTGCAGGCCTTGCAGCTGCTAGAACATCTGAGGCAGGGGAGGTGGCTCTGGAGGGCAGGGAGGCCCTGTGTGATGACACTCGTGTCCCCTCGACAGTCTCAGGGACGGTGGTCACCCACTGCGTGGCATCTCAGGGGCCACCCTGCTGTGGTGGAAACAAAAACCACGCCTGCTGTGCTTTACACCCGGGGATTTTCCAGAGCTTTCATGGCCCTGTTCTGAATGACTCTATGGTTAAAAATGAGGCAGAACCTGGAAAATCACTGGTTCCAACAAGTCCTTTATAAAGCTCTCCAAATGCCTACAGTTTTGTGGGAAAAACAAACACACACAAAAAACCGCTCCCCATGAACAAACCAAAAAACCCACCTACTGCAAAAAGAATACATTTTTAATATAAAGAGATAATTTTTTTTTTTACCTTGATCAAGTTTTGAAATTTCTTGTTTTGCTGCAGCAGCAACTTGTAGTGACTGACGGCGTCATTGTGGCCGCTACAAAAGACGCTGTATTTTTCTTTCATCCTCTCTCCGTTTTCACCTGAAAACTGAGGAGAGGTGTGGACCTGTTACTAGGGGAAACATGGAAACTGCCGGGGAACGTCTTCGGCTCGTTCGCCTGAGTCTGCTAAACCACAGATTGGCCTGACTTGGGGTTTCATTCTCGTCTGGCTCGCTGGCCCCAAACAAAATGCTTTGGCACGTGGCACCTCATTAACAGGGCACCGAAAGGGCAAAGGAGAAAACTTCCGCATGTCACAGGCACTTGTAAAACACCCTGAAATCCGACCAGGAAGAATACATTTAAGCCAGAGAATGTCAGAAAAAATTCAGAGGTGAAAGGGTCTTCTTTTCATGAAAGGGTCATCTTCTCCTTAGTTAGGTGACTTGCATGCTCTGGGAGCTTCGAGGGCAGATGAGGGGTCCTGGGTCCCCTCTGTCAATCTCGAGCTCGGCCCAGAAGTCCACTCAAAAGTCAGCTTGGGGTCAACGGCCCTGCCATCCATGGCAGTGGTCCAAACACCACGCGGACCAAAAAAAACCTAAAAACTGGCCAACCCACCAACCAACCAAACAGAAGCACAGCATATACACTGGACGGCGTCTCGACAAGCACGTCTGCTGTTCAGGCCTCTGTGTTTCTGAGCTCCCCTCCCTCAGCTGGGCAGCTGTGAGAGGCCAGGACCACTGTCCTCGGGGCCTGGGCTCTCAGCAAACAGAAGGACAGAGTGGGGTAGGGGAGGGCCCAGCCATACCCACCTGCTGAACCAGGAGGTCCCCGATCTTCCGGATGACGTAGTTGCGGGCACTGCCCTCCTCCAGCGACTCCAGGCGGCGCTCCTTCAGCCGACACAGGAAGTGGCTGTGCACCTCCAGCAGGTCGTCCGCGCCTGGGAACAGGCGGCTGACAGCCTTGGGGCTGAACTGCAGCTCCTCCCGCAGGGCCCGGGAGTAGACCTTGAGCATGATCTTGAGCGTCCGCACATGGTGGGCCTCCGTCTGCATCAGCTCTGAGGGGACGGGGATGCGGGAATTAGCGGCGCAGGTAGACACCCCGGCTGGGCCCTCCCTCGTCTCACTATGGGCCAGTCTGGCCTCTCAGCTTTCCTTGAAGCCCTCATCATGGTAGTCTGACCTCCCAGGGGCCACGCCTCCCATCCTCCCTGGCCCAGCACTGCCCAGGGCCCAGCTTAAGGAGGTGGACAGACACCAGAGAAGGGAGGACTGGATGTGTGCCGAGACCTCAACTTCACAGGAGGGTTTTCTGTCTAATGTCAACTGAAGACGTTTTCAGCCTGTTTGAAACAAGGCTGTTCTGATGGACATCCCTCCCTGGGATGTGAAACTCACATGCTGGTGCTGTGTCAGAGACCTGTCCCAGACTGTAAGTGATGGGAAAAGCGAAGCTCAAAGGAGGATTTTTAATTCACGTTAAAAGCAAAGAAAGATTAGCTTTTGTGATGAAGTTTTTCTATTGTTTAACTTAAGGTCTTGAAGCTGTCAGAGATGAAACAGGAGTCAGCAGGACACATGTATGCGTGCGGCCGATCCCTGGCGCTGTCCACCAGGAGCCGGCAGGACACACGCGTGCGTGCGGCCGACCCCTGGCGCTGTCCACCAGGAGCCGGCAGGACACACGCGTGCGTGCGGCCGACCCCTGGCGCTGTCCACCTGAAACCATCACCGTGCTGCCCACTGGCTCTTGCTGCTGTTTAGTCACTAAGTTGCGTCTCTTTTGTGACCCCAGGCACTGTAGCCCGCCAGGCTCTGCTCCTGTCCATGGGATTTCCCAAGCAAGAATACTGGAGTGGGTAGCCAGCCATTTCCTTCTCCAGGGGATCTTGCCAACCCAGGGATCAAACCCACGTCTCCTGCTTGGCAGGCAGATTCTTGACCAACGAGCCATCAGAAAAGTCCGTCAATCAGTTATACTCCAGCATAAAATAAAAAGGTTAAGGAAAAGCTTAACAGCATCGGCCCATTCCAAGGCTGCCAGCCACGGGGCTGGAAGGACTCTGTGCTTGTCCGGTAGTGGAGATAGCAAGGCAAAGGGCTGTCCAGATGGAAGCGGTGGACTGCCCACCCCCCACCGGCCCTGTCTGCAGGACCGCAGGCTAGCCCGGGCTCTCCTCTTTGCCCACACCCCCATTTGCTCTGGTCCTGGCAGGGAGCTAAGTGTGTAAAACGTGGAAGGAGTTGAGCGTCCACTGATGAGCTGCGGAGGGGGGGCCTGGAGGGACCCGCCGGGAGCACCAGCCCAGGTTTGGGCAGTGTCTGGGAGCTATGGTTTCCATGGTGACCATGACATCCGGTCTCAGGAGAGTGGCTGCCCACGGCCAGCTTCTCTGATGGTTACTGGGAAGGGGTGCCCACCTGAGAGCCGGTGTTACGGTCACATTCAGATGGACGGACCCGCCTTCACAGCCCCCATTGCGGTTCTGTCCAGGCCTGTCTGCAGTCATCTGACTGGGGATAGCTGGGATGGGCCCGGGTGGTCTTCTCCCTCAGGGTCACCAGCAAGGTGGGGATGACTCAGGACTGGGCATTGGGCCATTCCCCTCCCTGGGGACTGATTCTCACAAAGTCTTGCCCGGCCACCTCACCCCTGGCCCAGAAGGCCCAGCTGCCCTGGGATGAGGGGAGCAAGTGGAGGGAGTCACGTGGTCTCAGGGACGGTTGACAGTGGAGCCCCAGCTCCCCAGTGGAATCAATTAAAAAAAAAAAAACGAGAAAAGAAGAAAGAGAAGGCACACAGGCCTCCTTACCATAAAGCACATCCTGCCTTTTCACCACCTCCCTCTTCTGTTTCTTCACATACTCGGGGTCCACAGAGAGGCTCCAGGACTCAGCCTCGAACTCGTGGGCATCCGCATCGACCTCGCCTCTCAGCGAGGCCGTGTAGGGGTCTGAGGGAAGGACAGGAGGCTGCTGCTCGGCAGCTGGGGCCTGGCTGGCTCGGGGGCTACCCTCCACCCTCGTCCCCTGGATGCCCGCACGTGGGTCTCGATGCCTCCCAGGGACTGGAGCCCACGCGACACCCGGGAAAGGATCGCGGTGACGGTACCTTCTATAAAGATGGGCTCAGTGCTGGAAGATGTAAGAAAAAGAGAGTCATCGGCCACCTGCTTGAGCTTTGGAAACAGTGCATCAGTTTCATCCATCTCTCCTGTGAGTGGTCTAAACAGACATAAAAACAACTTTAAAAAACTTGAATTAAGCACGCACACACACACACACACACACACACACACACAGAGTCTATAAGAGCAAACCAGGTTGTTACTTGATTTGATTAGATACTATTTGAGAACTTTCTGGATGTCAATGTAAGGCTTAACTCTGTCATAAATCTTTTTTTTTTCCTTCCTTTTTCTGGCTGTGCTGCATGGTTTGTGGGATCTTAGCTCCCTGACCGGGACTGAACCTGCACCCCCTGCCATGGAAGCACCCAGTCTTAACCACTGGACCACCAGGGAAGTCCTTGTCACAGATCATTTTTGAAAATTAGGAGACTACCTGCGAATGTGACATGACGAGTTCTTCCATCAAACTGTTTTTTTGGGGGGAGGGAGTATGGTTGATGTACAATATTATTTAAGTTATGGGTGTATAACATAGTGAATCACAATTTTTTTGACTCAACTTTTAAAGGTTATATTCCATCTATAGTTATTATAAAATATTGGCTATATCTTCTGTGCTGTACATTACATCCCTGTAGCTTATCTATTTTGTGCATAGTAATTTGTGCCTCTTAATTCCTTGCCCCTATCTTGCCTCTCCCCACTGGTAACCATTAGTTTGTTCTCTGTATCTGCCACCAAAACTAATTTAATGCTCAAGTATACTCTATGAAAAAGTGAGTGAAAGTGTTAGTCACTCAGCCGTGTCTGACTCTTTGCGACCCCCTGGACTGTAGCCGCCAGGCTCCTCTGTCCATGGGATTCTCCAGGCAAGAATACTGGGGTGGGTTGCCATTCCCTTCTCCAGNTCAAGTATACTCTATGAAAAAGTGAGTGAAAGTGTTAGTCACTCAGCCGTGTCTGACTCTTTGCGACCCCCTGGACTGTAGCCGCCAGGCTCCTCTGTCCATGGGATTCTCCAGGCAAGAATACTGGGGTGGGTTGCCATTCCCTTCTCCAGGGGATCTTCCCAATCCAGGGACCAAACCCCGGTCTCCTGCATTATAGGCAGATTCTCTACCATCTGAGCATCAGGGAAGCCATCCAAGTACACTCTACAGGTGTATTAATTAAATGCTTCCTTTCCTAGCCACTGGTGCCCTCTGGAATCCCCAGAATCATTTCCAGCCAGAGCAGGCTGGACACAGCTTCATTCCCAGTCCAGACTAGAGGGAGAATCCTTTCTAGGGGAAAAGGAGACCAGCTTCTTGTCCCACCGACTCATGCAGCGACATTTTTTTTAACATGAGGTTTTCCACTTGAACGCTGCTGAATGCAACACTTCGAGAACCACCTCGAAGCCCTAGGAAAACCAGCCTAAAGCATAAATAATAGGATACAGACTCCGCAGCGACCTCAGCAGGCTTCCTGCCTGGTCTGCAGGACAGAAAGGAGCCCTGTCCAAGGGTCCTTCAAGAGCAGGAAGCAAACTGGCTGCAAATGGCTGGGGACCCCAGAACACACCTTTTTTTCCCCTTCCCTTTTGAACTTTTTATTTTGTATTGGGGTATAGCCGATTAACAATGTCGTGATAGTTTCAGGTGAACAGTGAAGGGACTCAGTCATACATATACATGCATCCATTCTACCCCAAACCCCCCTCCCATCCAGGCTGCCACGTAACACTGAGCCGAGTTCCCTGTGCCATAGCATAGGTCTCTGTCGGTTGTCCATTTAAAATATAACAGCAGAACACACCGTTTTTGAAAAAGAAGAGGAGTGAATCTCCCAGGCAGGTGTTAATGGGTATCTTGCCTTTTGGTGGTGTGGTCCTGCCGAGGGTCTCCTTCTGGAGAGGCTGTCTGAGGGGTCCCTGAGGAAGCCTCTCCACCTACCCGCTCCCTCCTTTCGCCAGCCCCTGTGGCAAAGGGGGTACCCCACTCACCCGAGTCTTGTCCCGGTTCCCGCTGGGCTGGGTGCTGGCTGTGGACCCCCCTTCTGCGAGACCGTCATGCCGACATTCCTGGTCGGGCGCGGGCTGCCATCGGACAGGAGGGTGGCCCTCGGGTGCTCCTTCAGGGATGCTGCAACGGAGGCAAAGACAGAGTGGGTGCTGAGGAAGTGGGCGGGGTAGCGCAGGTGGCCCGTCGGGAGGCCCTGCTCCGACTGGGGCCGCAGCGCCGACAGGATCTTGGAGGTCAGCAGCTCGTTGTCCAGGAAGATGCTCTCGCTCCACTTCCTGGGGAGAGAGCCGTAGAAGGACAGCTCAGGGCGGCTGCGGGGTGCGCCCTCCCTGTCGCCGCTCTTGGAATGCCCGTTCCCCATGGTCACGCTCTGGGCGCTGAGACCCGGCTGCTCTGTGCTGTTTTTATACCCTGGAGGAGGGTGGGGGGGGGGATCCTTCTAGAAACGGCAAGCTGGTTCTCTTACTGTATTGGCTGAAGCCGTGGGTCTGGAGGGCAGGAAGTGGGTCCCCACTGTGACCGTTCAGTGTGGAAATCTCACACGGTTTTCTCCTTGGGTAAAACACCAAAAAAATGGCAACTCCCCCACTCCAGACCCTTTCTGTCTTGGTGGAGAGAGGGGGCAGGTAGTAAGGACCAGCTTATATCCGCCACAGAGAATCTCAGGATCACGGACAAGGGAGCTCCTACAGACATCACACACGCGATTGTAATTAATCCGAGACCAGCTGTCAGGGTGAATCTGAGACATGGAGACCATGGGGTCTCTGATGCTCGTAATTGCTAACAGAATCTGTGGCTCTGATCCTATAGTAGAAGGTGATCGGAAACCAACCGAACACACGGCAGGGGCCCAGCGGGGCTGTCTGTGCTCATCAGCTCGTTAATTTCAGAGTTGGGATGTTACTGTTGATAGCAACGTATCCCCCCAACCCTGCCACAGATCGTAAACTTGAATACGTTCTCCTCATATGGGAATTCATTCAATCCACTCAGTAAGTACGAAAGTAGGCAATCTTATCTTCATCTTGATAAATAAGGACACTGACAGTTAAGAAGTCCAATGTCCAATGCCACTTATATTTGATAAATGAAAGCCCATGATATACTCACAAGACGACCTGATTCAAATCTATAATTTTTTCACACTTGTTACTAGCAGTGCTTTGTATGTTACTTTAAGGTCAAAATCTATGGGCGAGTACTGATCTATTATAACTATGCTTGAAGTCATGATTATACCGGATTTTGGACACACACCCCCAAACACAATACATACATACACGTAATAAAAAACAAACAAAAACAACAACAACAAAACCAGAAATCTAGCAACAGACTGGATGTCGAGTGGAAAGGATGCTGAACACAAGTAAGAGACCAACAGAAATTTGAAATTAAAATAATTTCAAATTATTTTTTTAAAATGTGATGCTAGAATTAATGTTTAAAAAGTACAAATGTCATTTTTGCCTTCTTTAACTTAAAAATATGTATTGAAGGACTTCTCTGGTGGTCTGGTGGTTAAGAATCCACCTGCCAATGCAGGGGACGGGGGTTCGATCCCTGGTCCGGAAAGATCCCGGTGGTTAAGAATCCACCTGCCAATGCAGGGCACGGGGGTTCGATCCCTGATCCGGAAAGATCCCGCATGCGATGGGGCAACTAACCCTGTGCAACACAACTACCGGGCCACCGCTCTAGGGCCTGCAAGCCACAGCTACTGAGCCCACGCGCTGGAACTGCTGAAGCGTGCGCGCCTAGAGCCTGTGCTCCGGGACAAGGGAAGCCACCACAGTGAGAAGCTGGAGCACCGAAACTGGAGAGCAGCTCCCCTCGCTGCAACGAGATAAAGCCTGAGCAGCAACAAAGACCCAGCACGGCCAAAACTAAAAAAATGTACAGGGGAAAAAAGTGTCGACCATTTGGATGCACGGCACCCACTGATCTCTCCCCCACTGGTGGAAAGAGGCAGCTCTTGGAAAGCCAGGCTGTCATTAATCAGGCTGACTCTCTGCTGCCTCGTTTTTGACAAATCCACCAAGTAAGTCGAGCCTACTTGGGATGGGCTGCTTGGCTAATTTATTTATTCTCAGGGTCAAAGCCACATTTAAAAGCTTTGCTCTAAGACAAGCAGCAGCCTTTAAAAGAAATCTGACCACTGGCATTCCAGATCTGGCTCCTGGGTCCCCAGTGCACCCTCTCCCCATCCCCCGGTTTCTCTATGTCGCTCGAGGAAAGTAGCTGGGGTGCTGGTTCTGAGCAGCACGGAGACTGGGTGGTGCCATGTGCTCGGTGATCTCAGACGTCCTCACGTGGAGATCGTAAATGGCTGACGGTGCCTGTTATCGTGGTAGGCACAGGTGACCAAGCTGTCGCTCATATACCAACACCCGTTTGGCAAAGGTGAAAATCGTGAACCAAGGCCTCCACGGTCCCTGGCATGTGCTTCCCGGCATTTCTACACCCAGTGAACTCCACCTCAGCAGTTATGATCTATCTGGACGTACAAACAGGGGAAGAACGCAGAGACAAAGCTTTGTCCAGTGTCCTGGTGTGGCTCGTAGGCTGTTCCTGTGACCCAAGGTCCTGCCTGAAGTCGGATGGATTCTGCTGTAATTGAACAGCTCACAGAAGAAAAGGTAACCAGTAACACCCTCGAAGAATCACTGCTTTCAGAGAATTTTTAGAAAATGATGGATAACACTAAATCTACAGTAAGTGGAATCAGAGCCTCCTTGGGCTGTTGGGAAGACACTTTGAGGTTCTTGCATCTTAGGGTCTTGCTTAGGGATCCCAGGTACACCTGGACTCTCAAGGGGAGAAGGGACAAAATTCCAGGTAACACAATGCTGAGTTGGCCCCGTCAATGTATGCCATGATTTACTCATTTACTCTCATTACTGTGTCTCCTTGGTAGGAGGGAGGAAGGGTCTCTCACAAAATAGACACCAAGAAATCACTGTTTCACAGGATTTTACTCGGCTAGAAAAAGGAATGAAATTCCGACACTTGCTGCAACGTGGACAAAATGTGAGGACACGATGCTCAGTGAAGTAAGTCAGACACGAAAGGACAAAGATGGTCGGATTCCTCTTCTAGGAGGTCCCAAGAGGAGTCAGACTCCCAGAGACAGAATGCAGGATGGGGTCGGGTGGGTTACCGGGGTTGGGGAGGGGAATGAGGAGTTTTGCTTAACAGGGACAGAGTTTCAATTGGGGAAAATGAAGAGAGTTTTGGAGATGGATGGTGGTAATGATTGCCTGACACTGTGAATGCACTTAATGCCACTAGATTGTACTCTTCCAAATGGTTAGGGTGGAGACTTAGTCACCGGACCACCAGGGAACTCACATTTTTCACCTCAACTATCTCTGCACGTGATTGTGAATAAGTACTGATTCGAGGGTTACAGATACATTTTAGCCAGCAGGTGTATCTGCAAACATGGAATCCAAGAATAACGTCGTCCGTCCACACAGTGGAATACGAGGTACCCAGCCAAAGAAGTAAGGAGAGGTTGAAACATGCTCCTATGTGGATGGACCTGGGAAAAACCCTGCTGAGTGAAAGAGGGCAGGCACACAAGACCTCTCAGTGCAGGATCCCGCCTCTAGGAAACATTCAGGATAAGTCCATCCACAAAGGTAGAAAGCAGATTAACAGGTGCCTAGGACTGGGGGTTTCCCTGGTGGTAAGACACTAAAGAATCCAGCTGCAATGTGGGAGACCTGGGTTCGATCCCTGAGTTGGGAAGATCCCCTGGAGGAGGGCATGGCAACCCACTCCAGTATTCTTGCCTGGAAAATCCCACAGACAGAGGAGCCTGGTGGGCTGAAGTCCATAGGATTAAAAAGAGTTGGACATGACTGAGCGCCTAAGCACAACAATAGGACTGGGGGAGATTGGAGGGTGACAGCTCCTGGGTATGGGTTTCTTTTGGGGGTTCTAAACTTGACTGCACGAAAAAAAAAATGAGAAGGGGGAAATTCCCTGATGGTCCAGTGGTTAGGAATTGGCGCTTTCCCTGTCGTGGGCCTGGGGTTCGATCTCTGGTTGGGGAACTAAGATACTGAAAGCCACGTGGTGTGGCCAAACAGTTTTTAATTAAAACATTTTTAAAATCAATAAAATTGATTGTGGTGACTCTGAGAACATTAAAAGCCACTGCACCGCACACTGAAATTGGTGGATTGTATGATATGTGCACTGCATCTTGGCTAACAGGTAAACTGAGAGGAAGGGCCATCTTTCTGCAGGAGGAGAGGCAGCCGAGGGATCTGTAGGCTGGACACCCACTGTGAGTGAATCTTGCTGTCCCTGACTCTGAGACAGCCAGGAATCTGTATTTATCCTGCCATCATGTTCTCCTGCACCAGCACAGCTACGGTGGGGCAGGTGAGCAGTGGCCGGGCGCTGGGATCTGGGCCGTGCTGTCTGCACTGCCACGGGAGCCACCTGGGAGCTTAATTAGCACCCTCTGCCCGTCGCTGAGAGGTGCCATCGACCGGTGTGCTCCTGGCCCACTGTAGCGACGCGTCCACCGTGGAGGGGACCCAGAGGAGAGGGAGGGACAATAAAGAGAAGTGAACGGTGAAAACGGAAAAAGTTCTTGGCCTGGAGGAAAAAACACACCCCGTTCTCAGCCACAAACACAGACAGCAGTCCGTTCTCAGGAACTTTTTTTTTTTCCCCAAACCTGGAATCTAGAAAAATAGCGTAGATGATCTTATTTGCAAAGCAGAAATAGACACAGACATAGAGAACAAATGGATGGATATCAAAGGGGAAAGAGGTGAGGAGGGATGAACTGGAAGCCTTGGATTAACATATATACACTATTGACAGGAGGTATAAAATCGCTAACTGATGAGAACCTACTATATATAGCACAGGGACCTCTACTCAATGCTCTGTGGTTACCCAAATGGGGAGGAAATCCAAAAAAGAGGGGATATATGTAAACATAAGGCTGAGTCACTGTGCAGTACAGCAGAAACTGACATAACATTGTAAAGCAACTATACTCCAAAGAAAATTAATAATAATAATAATAATAATAAAAGGTGCTACCCTGGGTTGGGCTTCCGAGTGGGAGAGCCTCAGACAGACTGGTCATATAATACAGGTATATACCCTAAGCCTGGTGGCTCAGACGGTAAAGATTCCGCCTGCAAATGCAGGAGACACAACAGACAAGGGTTCGATCCCTGGGTCAGGAAGTTCCCTTGGAGGAGGGCATGGCAATCCACTCCAGTATTCTTGCCTAGAAAATCCCATGGACAGGGGAGCCTGGAGGGCTACACAGTCCATGGGGTTGCAGAAGCGACTTAGCACCCACACACCCTGGGTTATGAATCATATCCCTCCTAATGTTCTTCAATGAATAAAAACAAATAATGTAATCACTTTTAAAAATGTCCTCGCTGCTAAAACCACAACAAAACCCCCTGTTTTGTTTTGGTTTCTTAAAGAGTGGTCTCTGAGCAAATCAGGTGACGAAGCTGGTGTGAGAGCTGTAGTGATCCCATCTTGGGATGTTACTTGGATGACAGACCCCACGCTGTGCAGTTCAGGTGAACAGGGGCTAATTTCTATCGCACTTAGGCTCCCGAGTGAGCTGCCGTCTATAAATCCCCCGATACACCAGCAGGACCCCATCAGCCCATGGGGGAATCGTAAGGACCCACAAGGAAAGTCTATGAATATGACTTAATAGTTACAGACCTGTTGAAAGTAATTTTTCAAGGAAACCCATCAAGTGACCATCTTAATTGGACTTAAACTGTCCTTATATAATCTAGACCCACACTGGCTTCCAGAAACACTGACTTCCAAATAAGAATTTTAAATTCTAACCAACAAGGATATACCCCCTGTTGTTATACCAACAACCATATACCCCCCTGCTCTATAACATGGGGACCTATATTCAATATCTTATAATAACCAATAATGGAAACGAATCTGAAAAAGAATAAGATATAATGTATTGTTGTTCAATTGCTAAGTCATGTCCGACTCTTTTGCAACCCCATGACATGACTGTAGCCCACCAGGCTCCTCTGTCCATGGGATTTCCCAGGCAAGCATACTGGAGTGGGTGGCCATTTCTTTCTCCGGGGGATCTTTCCGACCCGGAGATTGAACCCAAGTCTCCTGCACTGGCGGGTGGATTCTCTACCACTGACCCACCTGGTATTACTGAATCGTTTGGCAGTACACCTGAAACTAACACAACACTGCAAATCAACTACACTTTAAAATTTCTTTTAATATTCTAAATGGCAGACTCCTCCTGTCACTCTATGGGAAACCAACTGGAAACATCTCTGGGAAGCAGCTGGGCCAGGGCACCATGTCCCTGGAGTTTTCTGCTATAGGCCAAGCAGGTGGACCAGACCGGCAGCATCTTTAGGCAGGACCACACTTCCCCAGCCGCCCAGAAGTTTTGGAGGCTTGGCTTCAGAACAGCCCCCCATTTCTCCCATGTCGGTGAGATCCTGGGTCCTCCCCTACCACATCCATTCTTTGTGTCTGCGAGAACTTCTCTCCCAGGCTGTGAGTGCCGCCTGTCTCTGGAGGGTTCTAGCAAGCACAGGCTGCAGGGAGAGTGTTCCAGAGACAATTAAGAAAATCTGATGCCAAATGGAGTTTTCAGTTCACAGCTCCAGGCTTGGCGGCTGCCTGAGAACAGACTGAATCGATGCTGAGACAACTCATTGATTTCTCTGCCTTGCTTCATTGTATGTTATACAACCGAGGTGGCATAAAAAAGAAAAAGAAAAAATATAGGAGGCGTGTATTTTTTTTTTTCACATCACTAGGGATTTTAGTAGGATTCAGAACCCAAGCTCCCGAGGCACTTGCTGTGCTAAAAATAACTTTTATAATCTCTGAAACACTGACTCATGGCAAGAGGACACTTTTGACACCGTGTTATTGTTGGGGAGCTGTAATTTTGTTGTTGTGCTATAACAATGTGACATGATGACATTTCGTGTTGCGATGTTGTATCATCATTTCAACACAAACAGATGACAAGGGTCTGCTGTAATTAAAAAAAGCAACCCTAGCAAGGACTGAAGCTATTTACTCAGTTTATAGACAAAGTACATACCGGGTTGTGAGCTTAAAATAGAGACAAAGTACAAAATTTACAGTCCTCTTGGTTTCGGTATAAAAACTTTTTAAAAAAGAAACAATTTTGCATACAAGAATCACAACAGGATGAGAAGGAAATAGCAATCCACTCCAGTATTCTTGCCTGCGAAATCCCGTGGACAGAGGAGCCTGGCAGGCTACAGTCCATAGGATAGCAAAAGAATCTGACTGACAGGACTTAGGAGTACACCACGACCACCATGATGTAGGTTGAGGGTAAGTGTCTGTCGCCACAGTTTCATCTGATGTGGTTCCCACTTTGAAGATGTTTCCAACAGCTTTTTGTTTTGTGCACTTCTGTCCTCTAAAATTAAATGGAATTAATATTGAAGATGTAAACGTTGTAAGTATCCAATAAAACACTGTGTGTGTGTGGTTTTTTTTTTTACAAACCCCTATCTTTTAATAGTTGATAACTCAAGAGAGTTTTGAAAACAAAACTGTTACATTTGTTTTCATTATATTTAAAATATTCAGAAATAAACTAAATTATCATGAAAAAAAAAAAAGAATCACGAAGTACTAGGATGGGTCTAAAGGTGATTTCCTTTAGTCTTTGTACTCTCCTGAGGTTTCCAAAGTTTTACAGTGAGGATTGTTTACTTCTACATCAGGAGTAACAATTTACAAAAATTTTGTAAATTACAATAGGGATTGCATTTTTTGCCTCAATCAAATGCATATATTTTTTATTATGAAAAAATAATATTTTCTGGATGTTTTCATATATACAGTAGAATTATGTATTCAACTGCATTTAAAAACCTTAACTCTAAGATTGTAACTAGTCAAAACCGGATGGAGCATTCAGGAGGGTAACATGCATTTTCATGAGAAATGTTCTGGCATCTTAAAGATGAAACTTCTGACAAATGGCAACAGTTTGTTAATCTATGTAATAGCTACAAATGTTAACTCCCAGTGGATTTGACTTAGATATTATTGAATACTATATTATGTAGTTTCTTGTATGAACTGAAGTTTTATTCTAACATCAATTCTCAGTTAACCTTGGTAATGGAAGACAGAAAGGACAGTTACAGATAATCCAAAATCCTAAATTTAGCACAACAGCTGGGACTAGATAACAGCTATTGTAAAGGCTTACTGGGTGAACAGGCAGCAAGATCTGCGATTCAGCTCCTCTTCCTCTGCCAAATTTACAAGAGGTATAAAGGGTAGGGAAAAAAGGAGTGGCGGCTTAGAGTATTGGATAATCTGGAAAACAAAAGAATTATCTTTTAAACAATTAAGTTTTACAGCACATGGATAAATGATGATGTCTGAACATTTGTTAGACTTGAATCTTTTTACCTTGAAACTTTTGATTGAGAATCTTAAATTTGTTGAAAATTTGGAGTTAATTATGGCAGTGGAAAAAGTACTTTTAAAGAGATATATTTTTGACTCATTATTTTTCAAATTATTTTTTCACTCATTCAACTCTCCTTTATAGAACTCTCACTATCTGCTAGGCATATGCTACTCTCTGAGAGCACTAAAGTCACCAAAAACAGGGTCATTACTCTCATGGACCTTACAGTATTGACTACTGCAGTTGCATGGATTAGGTCAGGTCACATTCTACAGCCTCCCTTAACCTATAAAAGTGAGGTATTTGGACTCAGGCAGTAAATAATCTCTTTCTAATTCCAAAATAATTCTATAATTGTTTAAAACATTTGCAGAATGGTTGGAAATAATGACCTACCTACCATGACAACTCTTAAGTGTTGGTGATAAAGTGTGTTTGCACCTTGGAGCACCCAAGCAAAACAAACATCTCTGTTTCCTGCTTGGTGAGGGGTGAAGGTGAGTGAAGCAAGTCAAAACAGCTGGCAGGAACCTTCCTCCTTTTCTATCTGATTTACTTTCCATTTTTACCCCCTTAGTGTTGCAAAAAAAAAAAAAAAGTGAAGTCACTCAGTTATGTCCAACTCTTTTCGACCCCATGGACTGTAGGCAGCCAGGCTCCTCCATCCATGGGATTTTCCAGGCAAGAATACTGGAATGGGTTGCCATTTCTTTCTACAGGGGATCTTCCCTACCCAGGGACTGAACCCAGTTCTCCTGCATTCCAGGAAGACTCTGAGGTGGCTCAGACAGTAAAGACCCGTCTTCGATCCCTGGGTCGGGAAGATCCCCTGGACAAAGAAATGGCAACCCACTCCAGTGTTCTTGCCTGGAAAATCCCATGGATGGAGGAGGCTGAATGGCTACAGTCCATGGGGTCACAAAGACTTGAGTAATTAACTTCAAAAAAGCTAGCTTATCTTCAGCAAAGAGGTAATACCCTCAACCTTGATAGGTTTTGCTGAAATGGGCACAGTATAACAAAACTATGTATTTAATGGAGGTCTTTTAGTCACTAAAGTGATGGAGGATAACTGGTTTACTCACTTTATTAGTGCAAGGCTGGTACTGTTACCAAGGTCATGGAACCAGTCCAGGCTAACAGAATGAGCTCCACAAATGCAGGGACTGTTACCTTTTTCTTCTTGTGTCTCTAACACCAAGTAAAGGACCTAGCCCAGAGCAGGACCTCAATACATGTTAACTTTTGTATTCACCGTTAAAGTTTTCTTGTACATGCCCAGAAACTGTACTTGTAATACCAGTTGGCATTTTATTCCCTAAGGATAAAGCTAGAGAGCTGGGAAATCAGTGGGTGGCACAAACTTTATACATGAAGGATATGTTTTCATTGTACTTTTGGTGTTGTCTTATAACAGTAGGATCTTGTAGTGGGTTGAGTTGTGTCTTCCAAAATAATATGTTGATATCCTATCCCTGATACCTGTGAACGTGACCTTAATTGGAATTAGGGTCTTTGCAGATGTAATCAAGTTAAGATGAAGTCATGCTGGAGTAAGGTGGGCCCTAAATCCAATTATAAGTGTCTTTATAAAGTGAGAGTTATTTGAAGACAGGATACTCAAGGAAGATGGTCCTGTGACCAGGCAACAGAGATTGGAATGAGGTAGCTGCAAGCCAAAGAATGCAGAAGATTGCCGCGAGCCACCAGAATCCAGTAAGAGGCAAGGAAGCATTCTTCTCCGAGATTTCAGAGGGAGCATGTGCCTGAAGTTATCTTGCCTTTGTCCTTTTCATCTACAGAACTCTGAGAGAATAAATTTCTGTCTTAAGTCATTCAATCTTGTATTTATTTACTGTGGCCCCAGAGACTAATACAGAACTCCAGCGAAGTGTTTATTGTTTAGTTGCTAAGTCATGTCCCAACCTTTTGTGACCCAATGCACTGTAGCCCACCAGGCTCCTCTGCCCCTGGGATTTCCCCAGGCAGGAATACTGGAGTGGGTTTCCTTCTCCAGGGGATCTTAGCAACCCCGAGATTGAACCCACATCTCTTGCATTGACAGGTGGATTCTTTACCGCAGAGCCACCAGGAAAGCCCCCGACAAAGAATCTTGGCGTAATTTTTTCTCGGCCTGTAAGTTGCACTGCTGATACTACAGGCTTTCTAAGCCTTTCAGGTTCTGAATGGCCACGGAATCATGGGGATCTTTAATTATGTAAAAATTACAGTGAATGAGTTGAAAATGTGAAGAAAATCTCTTTAGTGTCACAAAAGAACAACTTTATGATCATGAATAAGTGATTGAGAATCATCACATGAAAATAGACTGTTTTAAATATGGTGATTGGTAGATCTGTTTCACCATGTTGTAGAAATAAAGACTAGTATAATTAATTAAAATGTACAGATAAATCTTCTAAGGTAAGTAAAAAAACATCAAACTGTGTACTTTTAGTTCTCGAAGCAACAAGAGGAAAGGCAAGCTATTTTTTCCATTTCTAAATTGTTTCCAATTGTTCACTCATACTTATTCAGTTCAGTTCAGTTCAGTTCAGTCGCTCAGTCGTGTCCGACTCTTTGCGACCCCATGAATCGCAGCACGCCAGGCCTCCCTATCCATCACCATCTCCCGGAGTTCACTCAGACTCACGTCCATCGAGTCCGTGATGCCATCCAGCCATCTCATCCTCGGTCGTCCCCTTCTCCTCCTGCCCCCAATCCCTCCCAGCATCAGAGTCTTTTCCAATGAGTCAACTCTTCGCATGAGGTGGCCAAAGTACTGGAGTTTCAGCTTTAGCATCATTCCTTCCAAAGAAATCCCAGGGCTGATCTCCTTCAGAATGGACTGGTTGGATCTCCTTGCAGTCCAAGGGACTCTCAAGAGTCTTCTCCAACACCATAGTTCAAAAGCATCAATTCTTCGGCGCTCAGCTTTCTTCACAGTCCAACTTTCACATCCATACATGACCACAGGAAAAACCATACTTATTACGGTTCATTTATTCCTAAGGAAGAAGGATCACAGAGTCATTGCTAAGGTATCGGTTCATGTAAACAATTCTCCACCTTCTTTTAAACGAGTTGGCTGATTTGTCCTTTTTTGAGACTCCTGTTTGTCCACCTTCTTTAACCACAGGTATAAGGAAGTGAAAAATGACTCTGGTTCCTGCCTGCAGAAGTGACTGTATTTCTTAGAGATATGAAAGCCTCTAAACTTGAAGTCATGGAAATCTTTAATCTGAAGGTTTGCTGAGCTGCTAGAGGTCTCTGAGCCATCAAGACTTAAGATCTTTTCAAAAGTTAAAAATAACTGTACATCTTTGTGACCGTAATTGTGCTCAGCACTTCACATGTATTATACATTTGATCCTGAGAGGGTGATATTATCATTTAGATTAGAAAACTGGGGCTCTGAGGTGAGTATGTTTCCCAAGGATGTAGTTAATAGGTAGAAGAAGCCTACTTCCTAAATGGGCTCATTTAATTTCCATTACAACTTTACAAAGTAGGTTAAATTATTCCAAAATTTTCAAATGGGGAAACTGAGACTCAGTAACATTGAGAATGTTTGCATATTTGGAATATAAATTGGTTTATGTAAACATAAGCTCAATGCTGTAAGAGATAAGTTCTAAAGAGAATGGCTCTGGCTTGTTTTACGTAAATTCCAAAGAGCAAATAGTCACATTTAGTTAATAACAGCAGCTAAAGTATCTTGAACACTTAAGCAGTAAGCACTACACGAATGCTTTATAGGTATTAGTTCATTAGTCCTCACAAAGTCCCTATGAAGTATTATTCAGTATCAGTCAGTTCAGTTGCTCAGTCGTGTCCGACTCTTTGCGACCCCATGAACTGCAGCAAGCCAGGCCTCCCTGTCCATCACCAACTCCCGGAGTCCACCCAAACCCATATCCATCGTGTCAGTGATGCTATCCAACCATCTCATCCTCTGTCATCCCCTTCTCCTGCCCTCAATCTTTCCCAGCATCAGGGTCTTTTCATACAAGTCAGCTCTTCGCATCAGGTGGCTAAAGTATTGGAGTTTCAGCCTCATCATCAGTCCTTCCAATGAACACTCAGGGCTGATCTCCTTTAGGATGGACTGGTTGGATCTCCTTGCAGTCCAAGGGACTCTCAAGAGTCCTCTCCAATACCACAGTTCAAAAGCATCAATTCTTCAGTGCTCAGCTTTCTTCACAGTCCAACTCTCACATCCATACATGACCACTGGAAAAACTATAGCCTTGACTAGATGGACTTTGTTGGCAAAGTAATGTCTCTCCTTTTTAATATGCTATCTAGGTTGGTCATAACTTTTCTTCCAAGAAGCAAGTGTCTTTTAATTTCATTGCTGCAATCACCATCTACAGTGATTTTGGAGCCCAGAAAAATAAAGTCAGCCAGCCACTGTTTCCCCATCTATCTGTCATGAAGTGATGGGACCAAATGCCATGATCTTAGTTTTCTGAATGTTGAGCTTTCAGCCAACTTTTCCACTCTCCTCTTTCACTTTCATCAAGAGGCTCTTTAGTTCTTCTTCACTTTCTGCCATAAGGGTGGTGTCATCTGCATATCTGAGGTTATTGATATTTCTCCTGGCAATCTTGATTCCAGCTTGTGCTTCCTCCAGCCCAGTATTTCTCATGATGTACTCTGCATATAAGTTTAATAAGCAGGGTGACAATATACAGCCTTGACGTACTCCTTTTCCTATTTGGAACCAGTCTGTTGTTCCATGTCCAGTTCTAACTGTAGCCCTATTTTACGATCAAATAAATAGGAAAAGAGAAGCTAAATAACATGATCATGGTCAATTAATTAGGAAGTCTCAGAGCCAGGATTCACACTGAAGGAGCGTGACTATGGGGCTTACGTTCTTAAGCACCACCTAGTACTTGTAAATCTTGTATCTTCACCACCAAACTTTTGCCATTTTCCTCACATAATGTCCCTTCCTAAATTCCTTCTGGGCATCACAGGTGGCTCAGCAGTAAAGAAGCCGCCTGCAATACAGGAGATGTGAGTTCAGTTATCGCCCGGAGAAGGGGATGGCTCCCTACTCCAATATTCTTGCCTGGGCAATCCCATGGACAGAGGAGCTTGGAGGGCTACAGTCCATGAGGTCACGAAAGAGCTGGACAAGACTTCCAGTGACTAAACAACAATAGCAATTCCTGTCTAAACCCTTGTGGACTTCCAGGGCCCAAAGTCTTACCTCACAATGCTTTCTAATGCTCACACTCACACACACCCATTTGTCTTTTCTCTGAACTCAGTTTTATTTATGATATAAAACCACATACTATATACTTTTTATCTTTTTATGAGATGAACTGTGACCTCTGATTCCTTTTTATTGCTTGTGTTGATGAACAGCAGCTGGGCACAAATCCTCAGGTAACCACTGAAGACCTGAGGCCATCACTTTTCTCTAGAATTGCTGTGGCCAACACAGTGGCCATTGGTCACATGTGGCTGCTGAGCACTTGTAACGTGACTAGTGACACTGAGAAACTGAATTTCCCAATTAATTTAAATTGAATGACTATTCACCCCATTATTAGAAAAGTCTGTTTGGAACAACTTCGGTATATGAATCTACTTTTTCCAACTGCAAATTGTAGAAAACGTAAACATTGATCTATTGTTTCTCTTTTTTCCCAACCAATGTATATTTTTTATTCCAGCAAAATTCACATAACATAAAATTCACTATTTTAAAGTGCACAGTGTAGTGAGTGGCATT
Source organism: Oreotragus oreotragus (assembly GCA_006410675.1). Classification (NCBI taxonomy): domain Eukaryota; kingdom Metazoa; phylum Chordata; class Mammalia; order Artiodactyla; family Bovidae; genus Oreotragus; species Oreotragus oreotragus. The sequence continues at coordinate 130,637 of SJYX01023266.1, read as the reverse complement.
TAGAACATTCATTCACAGCATTGTGTAATTATCATTGTTGTCTAGTTCCAGAACATTTCCAAAACCCTAAAAAAAACCCTGGTACCCACTGTTTCTTGTGGCTCAGATGGTAAAGCATCTGCCTACACTGTGGTAGACCCGGGTTCGAGCCCTGGGTCGGGAAGATTCTCTGGAGAAGGAAATGGCAACCCACTTCAGTATTCTTGCCTGGAAAATCCCATGGACGGAGGAGCCCGGTAGGCTACAGTCCAGAGGGTTGCAAAGAATCAGACACGACTGAGTGACTTCACCCACTGTTTAGCACTCACTCTTTATCTTCCCTCCTCCAAGTCCCTGGTACCCACAAGTCAGCTTCCTGTCTGTATGGATTTGCCTGTCTTGCACATTTCACATAAATGAATCAATCGACCTTTTTTCAGGCTCAGCACCTGCTAGGAACCAAGGGTACAAAGATAAATACGACAAACTCCTCTTAATGAGATCACTTCCAGCTGGGATGCAAAAGATTTTTAAAAAGCTGTAGTACAATGTGCTGTGACCACTATTGTAATAAAAATATAAACGTTGTGAGAAAACAGATGAAGGAGATGAGGGATGCTGTAAGAAGTCAGTCTGAACTTGGGCATGGGGGCAGAAGTTTGCTAGACCAGTGAGGACCAGGCAGGGTAGTGGTGTGAAAAAGAAAAAGCCAGAGTAGGACTGGAGAGTGTGACCAAGGCATTAGATCAATTATTTCTAATGAAAATATAGTATTCATACTGAAATGTGCTGTAAGCCTAAAATATACATCAGATTTCAAAAATTTAGTATGATAAAAAGAATGCAAAACATATTAATACTCTAAAAATGTTGATTCTGTGTTAAAATGACCCTACTTTAGATAGATTTGGTTTCTTTAAAAACATTTTTTTTAATATGGCTACTGAAAAATATAAACTTACATCTGTAGCTCACATAGTACTTCTGTTAGACAACACTGCTCTAGGACTTAGTGGTTTAGTAGCAATACTACAAAAGACATTTAAAAATGAGCTATGCTCCCCAACCAAGTGATGCCTTCTAGCAGGTCAAATTTAGGGCTCAGGGAGCTACTGCTTACTCTGTCCTATCAAAAGTTCTATGCATCCTATGGGAATTCCCTGGAGATTCAGTGGTTAGGACTCAGCACTTTCACTGCTGAGGGCACAAGTTCAATCCCTGGTCAGGGAACTAAGATCCTGCAAGTTGGCAGGGTGCAGCCAAAAATTAAAAATTTATATGCATCCTAATGAAACTTGAACATACCACAAAATGGTGAGAGCACACCTTAGATACAGCAGACACAATAGTGAATGACCCTTCCACACACACGTTAAGTTCAGTAGAGTTTTCATAGAAATTACTTTCCCCTTTATGCCTGTTAAAGGATCACATAAAACTACCTTGCCCCCAAATAGTGTGAGCTATTTTCAGAAGCAGTGATGGGTGGACTCCAATGCGAAACTAAACTCTCAAAGAGCTAGCATAAGTCTATTATAAATCAACTTACTGTTCCTTTAAATCTTTTTATCAGAATAAACCAGTTCATCGTATCTTAATGAAAATTCTATGATAGTGCTTTTCATTGTTAAAAAAAAAAAATCCATGCCATTTGACTTGAACTGAGATATAACAACAGCAATGACCTCTTGTTTCAAAATGTACATGATCAGATATTTCAGAAAAAAACATTTGAGCAGAGTCTAATTCTTCAAAAGTTTTTAAGAAGCAATCTTAGGTTATTATGCTATTAGCCTTTAAGAAAGAAAAAAAGGTTTGTAAGACTATACAAAAACAATGCAGAAAATCTCCAATTCCTTTTCACAAATGGGAAAATTCATAATTGAAACTAAATTGTTCACATGTAACAGAGCATGGTAGAACAATCTGTAAAGTATTTTTTAAAATCAGATTTTTACTACTTCTATCAGAACCCAAAAGCTCAGTGCAGCATAAAAAGAATTCTAGAAGAGATTCCTTTATTTTCCTGCTGTGTATATCTCAATAATTTTATACTGCCATGCTTCAGAGAGAACAGAACATTAGCTGCCTTCTTATTCCAAATTGCACAGGCAAAATTCTCTCCTTTCAATTCAGTGTAATTGGTCTTATTTCCAAAATGTCATTTCTGTCTAATGTAATTTTAATTCAATTCAGCATTCATTGAACTTTGCATGCCAAATACTTTTTTGGGCCCTAGAGACACAGAGACAGAAAAGCAAATACTTAAACTCAAAAAGGTTTATTAATCTAAAAAAGGAGGTGACAATATAAATAAGTAATTGTAATTTATTTGATAGCAGGGAAAAAATTCATGCATAAAGAAAACAGGTGGCACAGAGAAAGAAATAGCTTCTTTCTAGGAAAAGGGGTTACTTAGGAACGAGAAACAACATATTAGCTATGTTTTGGAGAATGAGGGGGTCATCATCAGAAAAGCAACATGGGGTGGGGTGGAGATGGGAGAAGCTGTTTCTAGCATGTCATTCAAGCATGTCACTGAAGCATGACAGAAAATATTTTGTTCAAGATGTCATATTAGAAGGTCAGATTTAAGGAAGTTAAGTGTAAGTGATAGGTACATTAGACAGCCCCCCTCTTTTTTCCCCATTGGCTTCAGTTCTTCATCCCTCTCTGTATTCATGCTTTTTCCTTGTAACTTGCAGTCTTTCCCAGTAACAGGTCAAAATATATTTCCCAGATCCTGATTCAGTCACATGACTTTGACAATTAGAATGAGGGTAACGATAGTTTTTAGTTAGACCGTAAGAGGCCTTAGCTGTTTGCGCTCTTGTGCCTCTGTCTTTACCACAAAAAACAGATACCAAGGCTAACCTGCTGGTCCCTGGAAGATAAGAGTCAAGTGAAAGGAACTTTAGCCACCTCACGTGATCCACAGATCATCACAGTTTTGATGAGCAGAACTACCACAGCCAACCCATATATCCAAGAATACGAATTGTTGTTTTAAGCCATTAAGGTTTGGAGTGGTTTGTGACACAAGATTATTGAGGCATTAGCAAACCAATACAGCCATAGCGATGAATTTGGGTTTTATCTTGTGGATTACAGAAAATTATAAAGGATTTTAATAAATCAGTAATGAGATTATTTCAGAAAGATGGTTTCAGCAACAAAGTGGAAGATGGAGATCAAGGTGGTGACAAAAAGAGCTATTATAGTGCTCCAACCCCAAAAACACGCAAACCTAAACTAAGGCAATGGCAATGGGAATGGAGTAGAGGAAACAGACTGGAGAGACGATTAGGTGATAGAACTGGTCGGATTTGAGTGATGATTGGTTGTAGGCAAAGAAAGAGGGCAGCAATCCCACCCCTACCATTCAATCCTACCCTGATTCAGAATAGTTGGTAGACCACCATATACTTATAGATAGGAAACACATGGAAAAATCAGATTAGCCTCTGAGGGCTAGGGTAAGGGCGGGAAGCAGGAGTATCATGTATTTAGTCAAGATATATTGTTTGAAAGACCTTTAATTGTCTAGACCGACCGTTTGAAGGAAGAGGAGATTTCTGCCCTGAAACTTGGGGATGGGGTCTCATCTGGATGTAGAGTACTCAGAAACCATCACTGTACAAATGGCAGCTACTCAAAAAAAAAAAAAAAAAAAAAAAAACCCCAAACAACCCCAAAAAACAAAACCAACAGCCAAACCCCAAATCTTAACCCCCTGCCTCAAAGGACAAAGAAAACAACTAAAAAAAAGGCATCCTGTGGTTCAGAAGTATAAGCCAGAAAGAATATTCTTTGTGGATCTGAAATTACCCAATTAACAAAATACACAGCCCCCTTACTCCCAGTTACGTCAAACCAGCAAACACCACTATAAAAAAAAAAGTGGTATTTTCTTGACTGTGTGTGCAGAAGACTTAAGCATCACAAAACAGCATAAAAGTAGAAATAACCCGTAACTCCACCGTCCACAGTTAACTGGTACTGGAATGAAGATTTGCAAGTTGAGGATTAATGTTTAATAGTGAGTGATTTAGAGAGCCATGTTGAAAGCTCCCTCACATATAGCAAAAGGATAATATGGTAGCAAATACATATATATATATTTTGCAAAAATATTGGACATGTGGGTTATACCATCAAGTGATATGCTTGCAAATCACAATCATACAAAATATTCCATGTTCTCTATGGATAATTCTGGAAGTTAAACATAGAAAGGACAAATGGCCATGTCTGTGGGCATGAACATGAACGTCAACCTAAAAACTTCATGTTTTTCACAAACAAAAACTCAAAATGGACCACAGATTTAGAACCACAGAACTATTCAGAGCTAACACAGGAGAAAATCTTTAGGAACTGGGGCTGAAATGGTGAAGAGTTCTTTGCTGTGACTGACACCAGCAGCCTGATCCACAAAAGGAAAAAAAAAACATTTTTAACTGTCTTCATCATAATTAAAAATGTTTGCTTGTGGAATATCTCTTTAAAGGATGGAAAGACAGGCTACAGAGTGGGAGGAAGTATTTGCAAACTGCCTGATGAAGGACTACCATCTACAATATATAACGGACTCTCAAAATCCCATCGTAAAAACACCAACAACCCATTCAGAAAAATGAGCAGAAGAGATGAAGACTGCATTTCAGTGAAGAAGATGCTGAATGAGGATGTAAAAAAAGCACATGAAATGATGTTCAACATCACTCAGCCATCAGAGAAACGCAAACTAAAACCACCAGGGACCATCACTACCAGGATGGTTAAAATAGAAAAACAGTGATGATGCTGATTGCTTGCGAGGATGTGGAGAAACTGGATTGCTCATACATGGCTGGTGAGACTGTAACAGAGTGCAGTCGCTCTGGAAAACAACTGGGCGGTTTGTAAAGAAAACAAAACAATTGCACTCCTGGGTATTTATCTCAGAGAATGCAAAACTTCAGTCCAGACAAAAACCTATGCACCACTGTTCACTGCTTCTTTGAGGCCCAAACTAGGAACAATACAGAGGCCCTTCACTGAGTAAAAGGGCAGACGAACGTCGGTCTACCCACACGACAGAATCCAACACACAACAGTCAGGGTGGGTCTCACCAGCACTGAACCGAGACAAAAGAACCACCCTCGGACGTCCCTGCAGTGGCCTGGAATCCACCTGCCAATGCGCGGCACATGGATCCGATCCCTGCTCTGGGAAGATCCCACATGTCTTGGAGCAACTATGTCTGGGTGCCACAATTAATGAGCCTGCCCTCTGGAGTGTGCGAGCTGCAACTCCTGAAGCCTGTGCTCTGCAATAAGAGAAGCCAGCACAATGAGAAGCCCCTGCACACAACGAGAGAATAACCCCGCTCGCCACAACGAGGGAATAACCCCGCTCGCCACGAGAGAATAACCCCGCTCGCCACAACGAGAGAATAACCCCCGCTTGCCACAACTAGGGAATAACCCCGCTTGCCACAACGAGGGAATAACCCCGCTTGCCACAACGAGGGAATAACCCCGCTTGCCACAACGAGAGAATAACCCCCGCTTGCCACAACTAGGGAATAACCCCCGCTTGCCACAATGAGAGAATAACCCCGCTCGCCACAACAAGAGAAAGCTTGAGTGCAGCAATAAGACCCAGCACAGCCATGAGTAAATAAATATTAGGAATATTTATATTTCTATAAATATAAATAAAGGCATTAAAGTAAATACGCAAATAAAGTAAGTAAAAAAAAAGAATAATTCCTGCAGGAATGTGAGCATCGGGAAACTGAGTGGGAGATATATGGAAACTCTGTACTCTCTTTGTAACTTTTTTTTTTATAAGTTGAAGACTATTCCCAAACAAATGGTTAATTTTTTTTTTTTTTACTTAAGTTCAGGAAGAATTGAGCCTTGTTAAAAACCAAAGCATAATTTTTGAAAAGGTTTTGTGTGTGGGCACTCCGAGTCATGTTTAAAAAGGACCAGAATGGGCCAGGCCCTTCTTGGCAGAGGGAGGAGACAAGCAATTGAAAATATTTATTTAGGGATACCTATGTTCAGCAGTGGCGTCATTCACAGCGACGCTGAGGTGGGAGCAACCCCAGTGTCTACAGGTGGAGGAATGGATAAACAGACGTGGTCCATCCATAGCACCGGGGTTTTATTTCAGTCTTAAAGGAAGGAGATGCTGAGCCCTGCCACACTGTGGCTAAACCCTGAGGACACGATGCTCAGGGAGAGAAACCAGTCACAGAAGGACACACTGTCTGACCCCACTCAGGGGTGGCCCCTGGAGGAGTCGGCTCCAGAAGGACACACTGTCTGACCCCACTCAGGGGTGGCCCCTGGAGGAGTCGGCTCCACAGACAGGAAGCGGAGGGTGGGGCTGGCGCGGGGGGAGGGGCCAGGGAGTGAGTGCTTCCCGGGACGGACTTTCAGGATTCTGCGACACGAGTTCTGGAAATGAATGGTGGGAATGGTTGCGCTGCGGTGTGAAAGTACTTACAGCCACTGAACTGTGCCCTTACGATGGTTAAGATGACAAGTTTTTAGTATATTTTATGACTATTAACATCCCATTAAGGGACTCAGAGTGCGTCCGCCCAATACCACACGACGGAGAAGAAATGAGACTCCTTCACTGTGGTTTCCGTCCTCCCTCTGTGCAGGTGAGAGGCCCCTGGACCGAGAGGAACAGAAAAAACACACTTCGAAGATCACCAAGGCTCAAGGCGGGACTAGGCACGCGCACCTGCCTCAGCTCCTCAGGGCCCGGCGCGGCGCAGCCCAGGGGCACAGATGGCCCCGAGTGAAGCCTCTAGACTGAACGATGCTCCAGTGGGGCATGGAGCCAGCTGGCTGAGCCTGTGCGGAGCACCTCTTGGGGAGCCAGGGAGGACAGAGATGACAGAAGGGCAAAGCCATCCTGATTGGCAAAGAGGAAGGAAGTTAACCTTACAAACTCAATGTTAATCTGCGGGGGAAAAAAAAAAAAGCCTTCTGGGCTGGGAGCACGGGAAATAATGGGCTGAGAATCTTGGGTTTCCTGTTTCTTGGAACAAATCAAGACTAAACTCCGAGAGGTGTGCTCTGCAGCCCTAGAGGAGAGTAGACAGAGAGAAGGTGTTCATGGTCGCTACAGCAAATGGCCTGCTAGTCCCTGGGTAGTTCTGTGCATAGTGCGGAGACAGAGTGGATATGGGCCCCTGGGGTATAAGCTAGGTGCTGGCTGAGTCCCTTGTGACATCCTTGTAAATTCACAGGGGGATTAAGAACCCATGAGCATAGCTTGAACTACTTTAAAATTTACTGGGCCCAGACTTCCCTGCTGGTCCTGTGACTAAGACTCTGCACTTCCAATGCAGGGGACCACCCGGGTTCAATTCCTGCCCACAGAACTAAGATCCCACATGCTACAAGTAAGAGCCCGCATGCCGCAACTAAAAAGATTCCGCAGCTGCAATGAAGATCCTGCACGCCGCAACTAAGACTCAGCACAGCCAAATAAATACATGTTTAAAAGTTTACTGGGTGTCCACAAACACTCAAGCTTGGCAGTGGACCGATCTTACATAGAAGGAGGGTCTCCAGTAGAATGCCAAAGGGCTCTGTCCTTGGCCTTGACTGAGATGAGACCATAGGAGCCTTGCTTAAATTCACGGATGACAGGCAGCAGAGAAGTTGCCCCCGATTTTGTTTGTAAATAAAGACAGAGAGATGAATTAACACAAAACTGTCTTGGAGAAATTAGTAGAGGAAATACCAAGAGACCCAGCAAAGATGGCGGGTGTGGGGCAGTTCCCACCTGTGGCAGCAGCACAGGTGAAAAACCAGGGGGGCGTTCCAGGTGCCTGCCAGCAGCTCAGTGAACCAACAGCGTGGTGCACGCAGGGCTGGGTCACCTTAGGTCACAGCAATGTCAGTGCGATAACCAGAGCTGGGAGGGCTAAGCCGCTGGCTGGCCAGGCCTGCCTGGGCATTTACCTTGGGCCACGGCCAAGCCCAGTGAGTTCACTGCCCCAAAGTGGCACCCAGGAAGCCACATGGTTTTCTAAAAAGTACCAGAGAGGGTGGCACACAGGGGGCCCCCGGCCCCCACGAGGGCCCGGTGGGGCATGCCTGGAAGGTTGACAGACCCACCAAGGGGTCCCAGCTGTGACTGGAAAGGAAGGGGTGGAAGGTTGGGAGCAATGCCTGGAGGAAAGAAAGCGCAGGATGGTGCCCATGCAGGACAGGCCTGTGGACGGGTATGAAAGCGGGTTCTCCTGGGGGGCTGCCCTACGCAACAGGTGACGGTAACAGGTGAGGAATTGCCGCTTTCCCGTAATGACTAAACACTTAATAGCAACCGCCCAGGATTTCACAAACCCCGCAGAACCACTGCTCCTGTTTCAGCACATTCTTTTCCATCCTTATTTCTGTTCATTTCAATTAGGAGGTCATGCTGTCGCCCACCATCAACCATTTCTGATCTGCAAAAACAACCTTTTCCCACGGTTGGACCTCATATGGGGGTGAGCTCTTGCCAAACTCCATTTTGCATCCCACCTTTCTGCTGAAGATGTGCCATAAACATTCCATCGGCCCGGGAAACACACTGCGGAAGGCTGGTACCATGGCTTTTGTACGGAAGCCTTCTGCAGTGGCTGTAAAGTCACTTACTAGAGACGGCCACTCCTCTCACAGGCTTCCCAGGCGGCGCGGTGGTAAAGAATCCACCTGCCAGTACATGAGACGTAATGAGAGATGTGGGTTTGATCCCTGGGTGAGGAAGATCCCTTGGAGGAGGAAATGGCAACCCACTCCAGTATTCTCCTGGAGAATTGTCCAGTATTGTCCTGGAGAATCCCATGGACAGAGGAGCCTGGTGGGCTATAGTCCATGGGGGTCATAAGAAGTCAGACTTAACTAAGAGATTGAGCATGCATGCTCCTCTAATGTCGTGTTGTAATGTTTCCTGTGGTTATAAATTAAGCTGTGATGGTCATCTGCATGACACACTTCCATCAGCAACGGATATTCTCCTGGGATAGATCCTTATTGGCAGCTGGGTACCCCCCGTGGCCCATTTCCACAGTCTGTTCCCCCCATCACAATGCAGACTGTCTGGAAGCTTCCTCATAGTGGGGAAAAAAGGGAGTTCCCTAGCAATACAGGGGTTAAGACCCTGTGTTTTCAATGCAGGGGTTGCAGGCTCGATTCCTGGTGGGGGAGCTAAGATCCCACAAGACTTGCAGCCAAAAGAAAAACAGCTCAAAGAGCTCTACTGAGCCAAGAGCACTCTGGTGAGCTGGGGGTAGGTGGCCTCCCCCAGCCAGGGAACTCGGACTTGAGGCACTTCTCAGGAGAGGCGGGGCCCGCTCTGCACACACCCATTCTTTCCCTCATTGTCCCTGGGGCCCCTCCCTGGGCTCTTTGGGAGCACCTGCCCCTCGGTGTAGGCCCTCCCTCTGTACCAGTTTGGCCAAGGCTATGACCTCCTCGAGAGGCTGCCTGTCCAGACTTGCCAGCCCCGTCTCTCCCCACCTGCTGCCTGCGTGGTTTCCCACACACCTGGCTAGTGTCCCCGTGGCTTCAGGATGCAGTCCTGAGTCTTTGGCCTGCTTGGGACAGACTCTCTGGGATGTGGGCCCTTCCTAGGCCTCACCTCTTGCCACCATGTCCACCCTCAGAGGCCTTGGGGACCCCGGCCCAGGCGCCCCTTTGCTTTGCCAGCTTTGGGGCCAGGCCAGAGTCCCTCTGGGTTGCCCTGCCCTGCTCCCTACCCTCCAGGACTAGGCCTTTTGGTGGTTTATTTACCCTCCCCCGCTTTCACTGCATCACTCAGGCCTCATTGAACCTTGACCCCCATGAGGGTAAGGGGTGGGTGTCACTCATCTCTGTGTGACATCACTGGCCATCTTTGGGCTCAGGGCACAGGTACACAGGCAGATCTCAGCCCTGCTGGGAAGGTCAAAGGCTGACATCCAAGGGTGAGGCCTGCAGTAGTCAGGTACAAGCCTGTCCAGCCTGTTCTTGGTTATTTCACTTTAAAGACACATGGCCACCACTGCACACTTCTCCTGGGGTCTCTGTGGCTCTCTCGTTACCCTAGCTGACTTCATGAGGACAGCCTCACCCCCTCTCACAGCCCAGAGACACCCCCACCCTTGGGAGCTGGGCAGACACGTCTGCCCCTGCCCCTGGCCCACCCGGCTTTCCTGGCAGGTCTGATTTATTTTTGTTGTTTGGTCAGCTGAGTCGTGTCTGACTCCTTCCAAGCCCGAGGACTGCAGCACGCCAGGCTTCCCTGTCCTCCACTGTCTCCTGGAGCTTGCTCAAACTCATGTCCATTGAGTCAGTGATGCTATCCAACCATCTCATCTTCTCTTGCCCACTTCTCCTCCTGCCCTCAATCTTTCCCAGCATCAGGGTCTTTTCCAATGAGTCAGCTCTTCCAATCAGGTGGCCAGAGTATTGGAGCTTCAGCTTCAGCATCAGTCCTTCCAGTGAATATTCAGGGTTGATTTCCTTTAGGACTGACTGGTTTCCTTCAGGACTGATCTCCTTGCTGTCCAAGGAACTCTCAAGAGTTTTCTCCAGCTCCACTGTTCAAAAGCACCAGTTCTTTGGCGCTCAGCCTTTGTTATGGGTTGATTTATTTACTCATCTAGCTGTCTATCTAGGCCATGCTGTGCAGCTTGTGTTACGTGGGATCTTAGTTTTCAGATCATGGTTTGAACCCTGGCCCTCAGCACTGAAAGCTCAGAGTCCTAACCACTGGATCACCAGGGAAATTCCTCCTGGCAGGTTTTAAAGCTCTGTGTCTGAAAGCAGACCAGATGGAACCCTACTACCCATTTAGAATTGGGGTGGTGGGCCAGGCTGCCTCTATTTGTCAGGGGAAAGATGAGGGAGGGCCTGTGGGTAATCTTGTCTCTAGCCTTCCAGGATCAGAACCTGGTTTCCCTTGGGCTCCTCCAGCCCCAGAATTCTGAGAGATGGAGGAGGCTCTTTCCACATTGTGAGGTGACCTCTGATTAGGAAATTTTGATGGCACACTAAGGAAAAACTTGGGTGCATGGGGAGAAACCACACTCTTCCACAAAAACTGTTCAAAGCTCCTTTTCCTTCTAGGACATCTGAGAGTTAGGGATGCTTTGTGGCTTAAAACATATGCTAACTGGAAACATTCATGTGAGACCTTTATTCTGGCAGAAGTGGGCCAGTCTGTCCCCATTATCCCTCAAGTAGTTTAGCATCATTTCCTCATAGAGACATGATGTGTAGAAAAATATTACTCTGACATTGCAGGGAAAAAAAGAGGCTGGGGTAGGGCAGTCAGGCACAGCTAGATTTTAGTACCCAGTCAGTAGATGTTAATTAAGCAGCTGGTGTACTGTCTACGAGTCAGTTCTTAACATTCTTTTTTTTTTTTTTACTTTATTTTACTTTACAATACTGTATTGGTTTTGCCATACATCAACATGAATCCACCACAGGTGTACACATGTTCCCAATCCTGAACCCCCCTCCCACCTCGCTCCCCATACCATCTCTCTGGGTCATCCCAGTGCACCAGCCCCAAGCATCCAGTATCCTGCATCGAACCTAGACTGGCGATTCGTTTCTTATATGATATTATAGATGTTTCAATGCCATTCTCCCAAATCATCCCACCCTCTCCCTTTCTCAGAATCCAAAAGACTGTTCTATACATCTGTGTCTCTTTTGCTGTCTTGCATACAGGGTTATTGTTACCATCTTTCTAAATTCCATATATATGTGTTAGTATACTGTATTGGTGCTTTTCTTTCTGGCTTACTTCACTCTGTATAATGGGCTCCAGTTTCATCCACCTCATTAGAACTGATTCAAATGTATTCTTTTTAATGGCTGAGTAATACTCCATTGTGTATATGTACCACAGCTTTCTTATCCATTCATCTGCTGATGGACATCTAGGTTGCTTCCATGTCCTGGCTATTATAAACAGTGCTGCGATGAACATTGGGGTACACATGTCTCTTTCAATTCTGGTTTCCTCGGTGTGTATGCCCAGGAGTGGGATTGCTGGGTCATAAGGCAGTTCTGNCATTTGCTATTATTTTCTCCCATTCCGAAGGCTGTCTTTTCACCTTGCTTATAGTTTCCTTTGTTGTGCAGAAGCTTCTAATTTTAATTAGATCCCATTCTTAATAAACCTTAACTTGAAAGTTTTTTTTGGCAGGGGAGAACACTGGCTTAATTATTCCATCGATAAATAAGGTACTTCTCTAAATTAATATCTAATGTCTAATATCTAATATCTAAATTAAAATCTAATCTCAAGATGGAATTTCTCTAAATTATTCTTGTTTTGTAAAGATAAGAGCTAAGTAAGGCAAACTGCTATTGGTGAGTCATCTTAAAGAAAAAAAAAGAACAAAGCAGAACATTCTTGGGCTTAAATCCAGGCAGCTGCATTTTATGCTCCTGGAGAAAAATGCAGTCCAAACTCCTTACCTGCACAGATTGCTGGCTGAAAAGAAAAGGTCCTCATGAAACTCGCGTAAGGGCTCATGAAAAAATGTCACCTTTGTCACTGTTACCTGGATTTGATCCCTCAATTATAGTAGAGGAATGAACTTTAAACATTTTTTTAAAGAGAAAATTAAGATAAAATTAAAAGCCAGCTAATACTCTTGTCATCATTTACAAATGACTCTGCCCCAATATCTGTTTGCCTGGATGGTACGCTGACAGCTGTCATCACAGTGAATATACCCCAGAAGGTAAAGAATCTGCCTGCCAATGGAGGAGCCACAGGCTCAATCCCTGGGTCGGGAAGATTCTCTGGAGTGGGGAATGGCAACCCATTCCAGTATTCTTGCCTGGAGAATCTCATGGATGGAGGAGCCTGCTGGGCTATAGTCCATGGGGTCGCAAGAGTCGGACAAGACTGAGCACAGCACAAGGGGTGGTCTCTGTATCGTTTCAATCATTTCCCTGTTGTCAGATGTCAGATCCACGTATTCCAATAACATACACAAGCCTCAAGGGGACAGAATTGCCGAGGCAGAGGTTAGAAAACGCTTTATGATTTCAAATCTGCATCAGTAAACTGCTTTTCCAAATAAATGTACTGACAAGAACAACACTGTAGGAAAACAAGGGTAAGGAAAGATAATCCTGGGAGGGGACACAACAGAATGACAGCTAGCCACAGCTGCAAGGGATTGCAGGTATTTCCCTTCATTTTTCTGTTTCCCAAATTCCCTGTGATGGTCATATGACCTTTATAGTTAAAAAAAAAAAAGGTTAATATTAGGAGGATGCTGGGTACAGGGTGTGCGGGAACTTTCTGCACGATCTGATTTTTTTTTGCTGGAGGTGTGTGGTTTACGGGATCCTAGTTCTACGACCAAGGATTGAATCCAAGAACTGGTGCTGAAAGCACTGAGTCCCAACCACTGCACCGCCAGGGAATTTCTACATGATCTTTTTTTTTTTTAAGATTTTCTTCGAAAATCTAAAATTATTTCAAATGATTTAGCATTTGGATGGCTGGAGGCTTCTTTAAATTTCTGATTAAAAGGAAATTAGAGAGGCGAGTCTCTACCGTAGGTTTGGTTTCAAGCAGGAAACCTGACAAATCTCCATTAATGGAAAGGCTGTTGGATCTATACCAAATGGCAGGCAAATAAAAGTGCATTTACCTACTTTAAATACTGAAGGTCTATGACTTTTAAAAAGAAGTGCTAGGGGCTTCCCTGGTGGACCAGTGGTTAAGACTCCACGCTTCAACTGCAGGGGGCTCGGGGTTTGAATAAGAGAAACAAGGAAAAACAAAGTGGGCAGCGGGGGGAGGAGGCATACTGTCATGGGCCTTTAGAGGCCCCTTGGGTTTACACTTTATCCTTGAAACTGAAGCTACAGAAAAGTTTACGCGTGAGGGTCTTAGACCAGATTTGCCTCCTGAAGCGGCTGATGCAACCAGGGAGCAGTAATGGAAGGAGCCAAGGCTGGAGAGTGCCAGGACTGCTGACCCAAGGAATGGGCAGGGGTAGGCTCAGGGCAGGGAGAGGGGAGAGACTGCAACTCTGACCTTGGATGGGAGTTGCCAGGCTGCTTGGGAGGTCTCGGGTGACAGCTAGATGCAGGAGCGGGGGCCTCAAGAGACAATCCAGAAGAGGGATGGAGACTTGGGCAGAGAAAAGTACCTGAAGCCAAGGAGTGGACGAGACTCCAGGGCTGGAGAGACTGCTTTGCAGAGCTGCCTGGAGACTGGATGGGACAAGACATGGCAATGAAGGCCCTTAGGGTCCCTGGTTTGCTGCATGTAGTGCAGAACCGTGGCCAGAGGGAGTTCATCTCAGAAGCACTGCTTCATCATTTGAAATCTGTAGGCTGTTTTCTCACAAGCTGTCATTCAGTCCTCTTTCTCCATCCTGTATTTCCCTAGTTGCTAATTTAGACCAATGGTTCTCATCCGGGGGTAATTTTGGCATTTGGGGGACATTTGGCAGCATCTGAAAACAGTTGAGATCATCATCGGGGGTCAGGGGTGCTCCTGACATCCAGTGGGTCACCACTAAGGATACCCCAACCACAGAGAACCATCCGGCCCCAAATGTCCACAGAGCCCAGGGTGGGAAAGGCCAAGAGAGACCTGGACATGGAAACGGAAACATTCTTTGCCCTGAAGCCCACCTTGCTGGCTTCAGCTACTGAGACTTGGGGGCTCTGATGACACAGAGATGGGGGCCACGCTAAAGCTTTGATAAGCAAACCTTCCACTCTGCGTCTTTCTAAATTACATGGTAAATGACTGCTCGGGACAGAGCAGAGGAGGGAACCCAGAAGCGTCTCCCTCTAATTAACTCACCGTATGTGAGCACACGTGCTCAGTCACTCAGCTGTGTCTGACTGTGACCCCATGGACTGTAGCCACCAGGCTCCTCTGTGCATGGGATTCTCCAGACAAGAATAAAGCAGTGGGTTTCCATTTCCATCTCCAGGGGAATTGCCTTGCTAATTAATGCCCTTTGGGAACTTTCACCCAACTTATTGTAAGCCTGGCTAAAGGGTAATTAGCTCAGAATCATCTTAACGTCTCCGTGTACCTCTCTCTTCTGACCCAGGAATGCTGTCTAGGACCAGATCTGACCTTCCCATCTCCCGGTGTTCGACCCTACTTTCCTGGCCGACTGACCAGACTGTCACCTGCCAGAGGAGGAAATAATGCTGCTGTGACACCATTTCTTCCCAGGGATGCATGCTGGCTTTAGGGCTCACAACCGCAGCTTTGATGACCCACTCTCCTGGGTGACGGGGGCATGATGGCGGGTCGGCTGGTCTCTAGTTGGGGGATGGCCCTGGCCAATCCTTCTGCTTCCTCCCCAGGCCTGAGACCACACTTGCCAGATGCCAGACGGTTCTGCTGGGATGCCCAGAGATGTCAGAGGTCATGGGTATCTGAGACTTGCTTTTAAGTTCTTACAGCTTTCTGGCGTCAGGCGCAACTAACGTAGAGAAGAAGCCTTACGATCCAACGATGAAAAATCAAACGACTGATTCAGAAATGGGCAAAGGGTGTGAATACATATTTCTCCAAAGAACATACAGAAATGGTGCAACTAAAAGACTCCGCATGCTATAACTAAAATCCTGCATGCCACAGGTAAAAGAGCCTGCATGCTGCAACCAAGACCCAGAGCAGCCAAATACATACTTTTTTAAAAAAGATAGTGAGAAGTAGCCAATAAGCATGTGAAAAGCAGTTCAACATCCCTCTTGTTAGGAAAATGGAAATCAAAACCACGATGAAATGCCACTCCACACCCACTAGCATGGGATGATGTAAAATGACAAGGGGAGGGGAGGATGCAGAGAAACTGGAATCCTCCTACGTTGCTGGCGGAAATGTAAAACGGTGCAGCTGTTTTGGGAAAGTTTGGCAGTTCCTCAAAAAGTCAAACGAATTACCATGCAGTCCAACAATTCCACTTCTGGGTATGGACCCAAGAGAACTGAGAGCAGGGACTCAAACAGGTATCTGCACACCGTGTGCCTAGCATCGTGATTCACAACAGCCAAGAGGTGGAAGCAACCCAAGGGTCCGTGAGCAGATAAATGGATAAGCAAAATGCGATATATCCTGAAGATGGAATAGTACCCAGCCTTTAAAAGGAAGGAAATTCTGCCGCTTACAACCTGGATGAGCCCCGAGGACATCGTGCTCTGTGAAACAAGCCAGTCACAAATGGACAAACACTGAATGATTTTACATGTACAAGGGACTGAGTGTAGTCAGATTCTCGGGACGGAAAGTAGAATGGTGGGTAACACAGGCTGGGGAGCCAGTGTTTCATGGGGACAGGGTCTGGGAAGATGAGAAAGTCCAGGAGATGGATGGTGGGGATGGTGGTGTAGCAATGTGGATCTACACTTAAAACCAGTTAGAATGTTTCCTAAAAAAAAAACCAAAAAACAAAAAAAACAACCCACGACTAGTGCTAGAGGGACTTGGCCCTTCAGAGTGAGGCTGCAGCTCAGCCATCGTGCATTTCAGCTTCCTCCCACAAACCTGACATCCTGGGTGTCTTTCCTCTCTATTGACAGCTCTCCTGCATGATAGACAGGGCCCCGAGAGCTTCCTCAAGAAGCTGGTTCCGACACCCAGGGAATTGCTCAGGACCCTAGAAGTGGCCCGGAAGGTCCCTGCGGCCCACTTTTAATGGTTGCTCTTCAGAGCTCCCTTAGCGTTTGACAAAGGTGGTTCAGGGAAATAAGGAAACAAAACTGCTATGTTTCGTGTTTTTGAGTCATTCTGATGAATAAGTTCAACTACTGCATGGAGGGGAAGGGGAGGGCGTCTCTGGAACTTTTTACCAAGAGTAAACCAGTAACTACCATGTGATCCAGCAATCACACTCCTAGGCATATATCCGGAGAAAAGTGCAATTTGAAAAGACACAATGCAGCCCTATGTTCATAGCAGCACTGTTTATAATAGCCAAGACATGGAAGCAACCCAAGTGCCCATCAACAGATGACTGGCTTAAGGAGATGGACACATCCACCCACCCACACAATGAAAGATTACTCAGCTATAAGAAAGAATGAAGTAATGCCACTGAGAGAAACACGGACGGCCCCAAAGAAGACCGTACTAAGTGAAGTAAGTCAGACAGCGAGAAACAAACATCATGGGACATCACTTATATCTGGAGTCTTAAAAAATGATGCAAATGACCTTGTTCACAGAACAGAAGCAGACTCACAGACACAGAGAACAAACTTATGGCAACCAAAAGGGAGAGTGCCGGGCAGGAAAGATGAATTAGGAGTTCGGGATTAACACATACACACTACTATATATAAACCAGGTAAACAATAAGGATCTGCTATATGGAACAACAGACTGGTTCCAAATAGGAAAAGGAGTCCGTCAAGGCTGTATACTGTCTCCCTGCTTATTTAACTTCTATGCAGAGTACATCATGAGAAACGCTGGACTGGAAGAAACACAAGCTGGAATCAAGATTGCCGGGAGAAATATCAATAACCTCAGATATGCTGATGACACCACCCTTACGGCAGAAAGTGAAGAGGAGCTAAAAAGCCTCTTGATGAAAGTAAAAGAGGAGAGCGAAAAAGTTGGCTTAAAGCTCAACATTCAGAAAACAAAGATCATGGCATCCAGTCCCATCACTTCATGGGAAATAGATGGGGAAACAGTGGAAACAGTGTCAGATTTTATTTTTGGGGGCTCCAAAATCACTGTAGATGGTGACTGCAGCCATGAAATTAAAAGACGCTTACTCCTTGGAAGAAAAGTTATGACCAACCTAGATAGCATATTCAAAAGCAGAGACATTACTTTGCCGACTAAGGTCCGTCTAGTCAAGGCTATGGTTTTTCCTGTGGTCATGTATGGATGTGAGAGTTGGACTGTGAAGAAAGTTGAGCGCCGAAGAATTGATGCTTTTGAACTGTGGTGTTNTGAAGAAAAGCTATGACCAACCTAGACAGCACGTTAAAAACCAGAGACATTACTTTGCCAACAAAGGTCTGTCTAATTAAGGCTATGGTTTTTCCTGTGGTCATGTATGGATGTGAGAGTTGGACTGTGAAGAAAGTTGAGCGCCGAAGAATTGATGCTTTTGAACTGTGGTGTTGGAGAAGACTCTTGAGAGTCCCTTGGACTGCAAGGAGATCCAGCCAGTCCATTCTAAAGGAGATCAGCCCTAGGATTTCTTTGGAGGGAAAGATGCTAAAGCTGAAACTCCAGTACTTAGGCCACCTCATGCGAAGAGTTGACTCATTGGAAAAGACTCTGATGCTGGGAGGGATTGGGGGCAGGAGGAGAAGGGGACGACAGAGGATGAGATGGCTGGATGGCATCACGGACTCAATGGACGTGAGTCTGAGTGAACTCCGGGAGCTGGTGATGGTCAGGAAGGCCTGGCGTGTTGCGATTCATGGGGTCGCAAAGAGTCGGACACGACTGAACGACTGAGCTGACTGGACTGAACTCTGTCAGGAGGTGCACCCTATGTAAATATGCTGTCTTTATCCATCCACTCATCACTGGACGTTTGGGTTGCTTCCATGTCTTAGTTGCCGTAAATATTGCTGTGATGAACACGGATGTGCTATTCTCTCTCCAAGACCACGCTTTCAGTTCTTTTGGATATATACACAGAAGTGGGATTATTGGATCATATGGTAGTTCTAACTTTAATTTTTTGAGGAACAGCTGTATGATCTCCATAGCAACTGCACCATTCACATTCCCAAAAATAGTGCACAGAGCTCCACTTTCTCCACACTCTCACCGACGTTTCTCTTTTTGTTTTGATGACGGTCATCCTCGTGGCTGTGCGGTGACATCGCACTGTGGTTTTGACTTGCGTTTCCCTGAGCGCTGGCGACGCTGTGCGTCTTTATGTGCTTATGGTCATTCGCACGTCTTTGTTTGAGAAGTATCTCATCCTTTGTCCATTTCCAAATATTTTGTGGTTGTTTTTGAGTTGTAGGAGTTCCTTACATGTTCTGGACACTCATCCCTTACCAGATAGGTGACTTGCAGATATTTTCTTTTCACGGGTTGCCTGCCACTCCGTTGATGCAGGCCGTTTTTGAGTTTTTGAGTTTTATGTCACCTGTGTTTTCTATTTTTCTTTTGGTTGCTTATGCCTTTGGCATCATATCCAAAAAATAAGACTGACAAATTCAGTATCATAAAGCTCTTCTCTTATGTTTTCTTCTTGGAGTCTTATTTACAATTAGGCCTTTAATACATTTTGAGTTAGCAGATGGCATAAGGTAAGTGTCCATCTTCATTTTTTTGCTAGTGGATATAAAGTTTTCCCAAGGCTGTCCTTTCCCCAGTGTCTGGTCTTGGTACCCTTCTCAAAGTTTATTGGAGGACCAGTTCAGTTCAGTTGCTCAGTTATGTCTGACTGTTTGCAACCCCACGGATTGCAGCACACCAGGCCTCCCTGTCCATCACCAACTCCCGGAGTTTACCCAAACTCGTGTCCACTGAGTTGATTATGCCATTCAACCATTTCATCCTCTGTTGTCCCCTTCTCCTTCTGCCTTCAATCTTTCCCAGCATCAGGGTCTTTTCNTTGCAGCACACCAGGCCTCCCTGTCCATCACCAACTCCCGGAGTTTACCCAAACTCGTGTCCACTGAGTTGATTATGCCATTCAACCATTTCATCCTCTGTTGTCCCCTTCTCCTTCTGCCTTCAATCTTTCCCAGCATCAGGGTCTTTTCCAATGAGTTGGTTTTTTGAATCAGGTGGCCAAAGTATTGGAGGATGTGTACCATCAAAATTTTTAGTGAGTTCAGTTGACAAAGAGGGAAGGAGTGATACCAGACTCTGTCCGCACGTTGTACTCTATGCTCAAACGGAAACTGGTACCACTGTGTTCTGGCCTCTCCCTGAGGGGGATAGGGCAGGAGAAGCTGCAGTGTTGGTTATCTGTCACGGGTAACAGCTCTGACGGTTCTGTACCATTCCATCCTCAGTAGCTTGTTCAAGGGTGAAAGAGATGACTCAGAGGCAACTCAGCCCGGAGGGGTGCAGGAGGGGCCAAGGCGTCTCCTTTCAAGTCCAACTCAGCTCTGAAGCAGGGTCTACTTCTTCCCATCCTCCCCAATGGTATTTCTACAGACGCGGGGCTTCCTTCTCAATGATTCATTTGCTGCAAAGTCCTAGTTATTAAAAGGCAAAGGTGCTTGTAGCAGAGGAGGTGGTGTCTATGGATCTCTACTCAATTGCTTTATTTTGCTTAGCAGAATGCAAAACCAAACCATTTCTGGGTCAGGTCACGGTGACCAACACAAGATTCTTTTCCTTTCCTTCCCTCCTTGTTCAAGAGGAGATATTTACAAATAGAAGAACTTTAAGAAGCTCCCTGCGTAACCACACTGTGACTGACTATCCTCTGAGGGTAAAAACACCTAAGGATTCCCATGGAGCCCTTTGGAAAGGATCGTGCATGTTCAGTCACTAAGTCATGTCCCACCCTTTGGGACTTCATGGACTCTAGTTCACCAGTTTCCTCTGTCATGGGATTTCTCGGGCAAGAATATTGGAGTGGATTGCATTTCTTCTGCAGGGATCTTCCTGACCCAGGGTTCAAACCTGAGTCTCCTGCATTAGCAGGCAGAGTCTTTACCACTGAGCTACCTCTAACGGCTAGAGAGGATTGAGGCATACCATTTAAGAAAAGTTTTAAACCAGTGTTTTTCAGATTGCAGGTTCAGTTCAGTTCAGTCCAGTTCAGTCGCTCAGTCGTGTCCGATTCTTTGCGACCCCATGAACCATAGCACGCTAGGCCTTCCTGTCCATCACCAACTCCCGGAGTTCACTCAAACTCATGTCCATCGAGTCCGTGATGCCATCCAGCCATCTCATCCTTGGTCGTCCCCTTCTCCTCCTGCCCCCAATCCCTCCCAGCATCAGAGTCTTTTCCAGTGAGTCAACTCCCCACATAAGGTGGCCAAAGTACTGGAGTTTCAGCTTCAGCATCCTTCCCTCCAAAGAAATCCCAGGGCTGATCTCCTTCAGAATGGACTGGTTGGATCTCCTTGCAGTCCAAGGGACTCTCAAGAGTCTTCTCCAACACCACAGTTCAAAGCCATCAATTCTTTGGCACTCAGCCTTCTTCACAGTCCAACTCTCACAGCCATACACGACCACAAGAAAAAACATAGCCTTGACTAGATGGAACTTTGTTGACAAATTAATGTCTCTGTTTTTTAANAGTCTTCTCCAACACCACAGTTCAAAGCCATCAATTCTTTGGCACTCAGCCTTCTTCACAGTCCAACTCTCACATCCATACATGACCACAAGAAAAACCATAGCCTTGACTAGATGGAACTTTGTTGACAAAGTAATGTCTCTGCTTTTGAATATGCTATCTAGGTTGGTCATAACTTTCCTTCCAAGGAATAAGCGTCTTTTAATTTCATGGCTACAGTCACCATCTGCAGTGATTTTGGAGCCCCTCAAAATAAAGTCTGACACTGTTTCCACTGTTGTTTCCCCATCTATTTCCCATGAAGTGATGGGACCAGATGCCATGATCTTTGTTTTCTGAATGTTGCGCTTTAAGCCAACTTTTTCACTCTCCTCCTTCACTTTCATCAAGAGGCTTTTT
This sequence comes from Oreotragus oreotragus, assembly GCA_006410675.1. NCBI lineage: Eukaryota > Metazoa > Chordata > Mammalia > Artiodactyla > Bovidae > Oreotragus > Oreotragus oreotragus. Next base: position 109,017 of record SJYX01023266.1, on the reverse strand, counting down.
AGTTCCTCTTCACTTTCTGCCATAAGGGTGGTGTCATCTGCATATCTGAGGTTATTGATATTTCTCCCGGCAACCTTGTGCTTCTTCCAGTCCAGCATTTCTCATGATGTACTCTGCATAGAAGTTAAATAAGCAGGGAGACAATATACAGCCTTGACATACTCCTTTTCCTATTTGGAACCAGTCTGTTGTTCCATGTCCAGTTCTAACTGTTGCTTCCTAACCTGCATACAGGTTTCTCAAGAGGCAGGTCAGGTGGTCTGGTATTCCCATCTCTTTCAGAATTTTCCACAGTTTATTGTGATCCACACAGTCAAAGGCTTTGGCATATCAATAAAGCAGAAATAGATGTTTTTCTGGAACTCTCTTGCTTTTTCGATGATCCAGTAGATGTTGGCAATTTGATCTCTGGTTCCTCTGCCTTTTCTAAAACTAGCTTGAACATCTGGAAGTTCACGTATTGCTGAAGCCTGACAGAATAGTCTACCCCAAAAAAGAAATCCTGATCAAGCCTTGGAGCCAATTACCAACTTACAGGAAGTACGGGGGACAAAGAAAAATCCTACATACCGATGCAATTAGCAAACTCCAGACCCTGAGCAAGTCTCCAAGACAAATGATCTAGTTTCGTTAAAAAATCAGGTTCATCAGAAAAGAGAGAGTTCATCTATTCTCAATTTTTATTTAAACAAGCAAACTTGAGAGAAATAGGGGGAGAGGAGATGACATTTATGAGACAATTTAAAAACTGGGGGCTTCCCTGGTATTCTGGTGGTTAAGAATCCGCCATGCAATGCAAGGGACCGGTTCAGTCCTTAGTCTGGGAAGATCCCACATGCCACAGCTAAGCCTGTGAGCCACGACTGAGCCTGCATGCTGGAACTCCTGAAGCCTGCTTGCCCTAGAGCCAGGCCTCTGCGACAAGAGAAGCCACTACAATGAGAAGCCCCCACACCACAACTAGAGAGCAGTTTTCTTTTTAACATTTTTAAAAATAATAAAGATACTTGTGGTTTTTTTAAAATTAGCACTAACTGCATTCTTATAATATGAATTATTAATGCATTTTGGATGAGATCATGAGATCATGGTTTCTAGTATTTCAAAGACATGCTAAAATGTTTGTAGATGAAATAAGACTGCAATGTTTATTGATGAAGTCATGTGGTATAGCACTCCAGTATCCTTCCTGCGAGAACTCCATGAACAGTAGGAAAAAGAAAAAAGATATGACACCAGAAGACAAGCCCCAGAGTCAGAAGGTGTACAATAAGCTACTGGGGAAGAGCAGAGGGCGATTACTAACAACTCCGGAAAGAATGAAGTGGAAATGACATCCAACTGTGGATGTGTCTGGTGATGAAAGTGAAGTCTGATGCCGTAAAGAACAATATTGCATAGGAACCAGGAATGTTAGGTCCATGAATCAAGATAAATTGGACATGGTCAAGCAGGAAATGGCAAGAGGGAACATCAACATTTTAAGAATCAGTCAGCTAAAATGGACTGGTATGGGCAAATTTAATTAAGAAGACCATTGTATCTACTACTGTGGGCAAGAATCTCTTAGAAGAAATAGAGTAGCCCTCATCATCAACAAAAAATGCAGTTCTTGGGTGCAATCTCAAAAATGACAGAATGAGCTCGGTTCATTTCTAAGGCAAATCATTCACTATCACAGTAATCCAAGTCTATGCCCCAACCACTAATGCCGAAGAAGATGAAGTTGAATGATTCTATGATGACCTACAAGCCCTCCTGGAACTAACACCAAAAGAAGATGTCATTTTCACCATAGGGGACTGGAATGCGAAAGTAGGAAGTCAAGAGATACCTGGAGTAACAGGCAAGTTTGACCTTGGAGTATAAAATTAAGCAGGGCAAAGGCTAACAGAGTTTTGTCAAGAGAACACATTGGCCATAGCAAACACCCACTTCCAACAACACAAGAGACAACTCTACACATGGACATCATCGGATGGTCAACACCAAAATCAGATTGATTATATTCTTTGCAGCTGAAGACAGAGAAACTATACAGTCGGCAAAAACAAGACCAGGAGCTGACTGTGGCTCAGATCATCAGTTCCTTATTGCCAAATTCAGACTTAAATTGAGGAAAGTAGGGGAAACCACTAGACCGTTCAGGTATAACCTAAATCAAATCCCTTATGATTATACAGTGGAAGTGACAGATTCAAGGGATTAGATCTGACAGACAGAGTGCCTGAAGAAATATGTGTGGAGGTTCATACAATTGTACAGGAGGCGGTGATCAAAACCATCTCCAAGGAAAAGAAATGCAAGAAGGCAAAGCAGTTGTCTGAGGAGGCCTTACAAATAGCTGAGAAGAGAAGAAAATCAAAAAGCAAGGGAGAAAGGGAAAGATATGCCCAACTGAATGCAGACTTTCAGAGAATAGCAAGAAGAGATAAGAAGGCCTTCTTCAATGCACAATGCAAAAAAGTACAGGAAAGCAATAGAATGGGAAAGATTTTCTCTTCTAGAAAATTGGAAATATCAAGGGAAATTTTCATGCAAGGATGGGCAAAATAAAGGAGAGAAATGGTGTGGACCTAATAAAGCAAAAGAAATTAAAAAGAGGTGACAAGAATATACAGAAGAACTGTACAAAAAAGGTCTTAATGACCTGGATAACCACAATGGTGTGGTCACTCACCTAAGCTAAACATCCTGGAGTGTGAAGTCAAGTGAGCCTTAGGAAAGTGAAAGTGAAGTCCCTCAGTCGTGTCCGACTCTTTGCGACCCGTGGACTGTGGCCCACCAAGCTCCTCCGTCCGTGGGATTCTCCAGGCAAGAATACTGGAGTGGGTTGCCATTTCCTTCTNCCTAAGCTAAACATCCTGGAGTGTGAAGTCAAGTGAGCCTTAGGAAAGTGAAAGTGAAGTCCCTCAGTCGTGTCCGACTCTTTGCGACCCGTGGACTGTGGCCCACCAAGCTCCTCCGTCCGTGGGATTCTCCAGGCAAGAATACTGGAGTGGGTTGCCATTTCCTTCTCCAAGGGATCTTCCCAACTCAGGGGTCGAACCCAGGTCTCCCACATTGCAGGCAGACGCTTTAACCTCTGCACCACCAGGGAAGCCTTAGGAAGCATCACTACAAACAAAGCTACTGGAGGTGATGGAATTCATCTGAGCTATTTCAGATTTTGAAAGATGATGGGGTTAAAGTGCTGCACTCAATATGCCAGCAAATTTGGAAAACTCAGCAGTGGCCACAGGACTAGAAATTATAAGTTTTCATTCCAATCCCCAAAAAGGGCAGCGTCAAAGAATGTTCAGACTACCAGACAAGTGCACTCATTTCACATGCTAGTAAGGTTATGCTCAAAATCCTTCAAGTTAGTCTTCAACAGTATGTGAACTGAGAACTTCCAGATGTACACATTAGGTTTAGAAAAGGCAGAGGAACCAGAGATCAAATTACCAACATTCGTTGGATCATTGAAAAAGCAAGAGAATCCCAGAAAAGCATCTACTTCTGCTTCATTGACTATGGGACAGCCTTTGTGTGAATCAGAACAAATAGTGGAAAATTCTTCAAGAGATGGGAATACTGGACCACCTGACCTGTCTCCTGAGAAACCTGTACACAGGTGAAGAAGCAACAGTTAGAATCTTACATGGAACAACAGACTGGTTCCAAATTGGGAAAGGAGTACGACAAGGTTGTATATTGTCTCCTTGTGTATTTAACGTATATGCGGTGTTGTTGTTGGCATTCAGTCATTAACTCAGGTCCAACGCTTTGCAACCCCATGGACTGCAGCACACCAGGCTTTCCTGTCCTCCACAGAGTACGTCATGCAAAATGCTGGGCTGGATGAATCACACTCTGGAATCACGATTGCCAGGAGAAATGTCAACAATTTCAGATATGCAAATGACACCACCCTTATGGCAGAAAGTGAAGAAGAACTAAAGAGCCTCTTGGTGAAGGTGAAAGAGGAGAGTGAAAAAGCTGGCTTAAAGCTCAACATTCAAAAAACGAAGATCATCGCATCCAGTCCTATTCAGTCAGTTCAGTTCAATCACTCAGTCGTGTCTGACTCTTTGCGACCCCATGGACTGCAGCACACCAGGCCTCCCTGTCCATCACCAACTCCCGGAGTTCACTCAAACTCACGTCCATTGAGTCAGTGATGCCATCCAACCATCTCATCCTCTGTCGTCCCCTTTTTCTCCAGCCTTTAATATTTCCCAGCATCAGAGTCTTTTCCAATGAGTCAGCTCTTCGTATCAGGTGGCCAAAGTGTTGGAGTTTCAGCTTCAGCATCAATCCTTCCAATGAATATTCAGGACCGATTTCCTTTAGGATGGATTGGTTGGATCTCCTTGCAGTCCAAGGGACTCTCAAGAGTCTTCTCCAACATTACAGTTCAAAAGCATCAATTCTTCGGTGCTCAGCTTTCTTTATAGTCCGACTCTCACATCCATACATGACTACTGGAAAAAACCATAGCCTTGACTAGACGGACCTTTGTTGGCAAAGTAATGTCTCTTCTTTTGAATATGCTATTTAGGTTGGTCATGATTTTCCTTCCAAAGAATAAGCATCTTTTAATTTCATGGCTGCAATCACCATCTGCAGTGATTTGGGAGCCCCCAAAAATAAAGTCAGCAGCTGTTTCCACTGTTTCCCCATCTATTTGCCATGAAGTGATGGGACCAGATGCCATGATCTTAGTTTTCTGAATGTTGAGCTTTAAGCCAACTTTTTCACTCTCCTCTTTCACTTTCATCAAAAGGCTCTTTAGTTCTTCTTCACTTTCTGCCATAAGGGTGGTGTCATCTGCATATCTGAGGTTATTGATATTTCTCCCAGCAATCTTGATCCCAGCTTGTGTGTGTCTCATGATGTACTCTGCATATAAGTTAATTACCAGTCCCATTACTTCTTGGCAAATAGAAGGGGAAAAGGTAGAAGGAGTGACAGATTTTGTTTTCTTGGGCTCCAAAATCTCTGTGGATGGTACAGCCGTGAAATTAAAGCATGCTTGCTCCTTGGAAGGAAAGCTCCTAGACGGCATATTAAAAAGCAAAGACATCACTTTGCCAACAAAGGTCCGTATGTCAAAGCTGTGGTTTTTCCTGTAGTCATGTACAGCTGTGAACTGAACCATAAAGAAGGCTGAGAGCTGAAGAATTGATACTTTTAATTTGTGGTACTGGAGAAGTTCTTGAGAGTCCCTCAGACAGCAAGGAGATCAAACCAGTCAATCCTAAAGGAAATCAACCCTGAATATTCACTGGAAGGACTGAAGCTGCAGCTGACCCAATACCACCTGATGCGAAGAGCTGACTCATTGGAAAAGATTTTGATTCTGGGCAAGACTGAAGGCAAAGGAGAAGAGGGCAGCAGCGAATGAGAAGGTTCGATAGCATCACTGATCCTCAACGAACATGAAATTGAGCAAACTCCTGGAGACAGGGAAGGACAGGGAAGCCTGGTGTGCTGCAGTCCATGGGGTCACAAAGAATCGGACACGACTGAGCAACTGAACCGCAGCAACAAGCCAACTAACCTTTGTCTTGGGGAGCTGATTCTACAAGAGGAAACAACTCTGATGGAACTCAAAGAGGGTATCCAAGATGCCCACACCTGGTATAAACATCCTGCATGATATGATCCCCAGGGCTGTGAGTATAATGGGTTTTTCGCTCGTGATTAACAAGTTAGAGTATAGAACACAGCTGACTGGGAGAGGGAGATTATCCTGATGGGCGTGACTTAGGAACCCTTTAAAAAGCTGAGCCTTTTCTCTGGTTCATCACAGAAGAGGAAGTCAGAAATTTGAAGCATTAAGATTTGACACCCTGCTGCTAAAGAGTGGGAAGCCCATGGCTGGGAATTCAGGTGGCCTGTAGCCACTGGCTGACATTCAACATGGAAATAAGGTGCAAGTCCTCAGTCCTATACCTCGAGGGATGGAATTCGGCCAACAAGAACTACCTTCAAGGAGGGTTTTTTCCGCAGAGCCTCCCAACAAGCATTCATTCCAGCCAACACTCTGTTTTCCTGACTTATGGCGTGTTGAGCAGAGGACCTCACTGTGCCTACATGGTGTGGTTAACAAACCTGCAGCCCTAGGAACCGGGAGAATTCATCTTAAATGACCACTGACTTACGGGATTTGAGTACATATTTGCCCAGAATGAGAAGTGTTCATTTGATTTTATTAAAATCATAACCATAAGGAAAATAATAGATGCATGTAGATTTTTTTTTTAAGAGAAGATTTGGCAAAATGAAACATTTGTCTTGCATATATGTTTTCCTCGGAAACTATACTGAGGTTGTACCCAAAAGCTTTCTTCCGTACTTGGGTGTACCAGCTGGTATCTGCTTCCTGTAGTTCACATTTGATGATGATAACCATCAAGAGTAAATAAGTCAACTGAAGCCTGGGTCTTCCTAGTTCCATTGCTGTCTGTCATTTCAGGGAAAGGAAGTTGGAAAAATGAAAAAAAGAAGGCCGAGAGCATTCATTCACCCTACAAACCTTGACTGTGTACTGTATGACACACCATGCTGCTCTCTTCATTACCATGTTCAAGCATCATCAGCTCCGACTGCTTACAAGTTCAGGAGGTTTACTGCTTCGGCATTGTCCATTCGGTCTTCAACAATTATCATGGAGAAGTGTGGATTTCTCTGATTCTTTGTTGGCCTCTTGACCAGGCCTCTTGACTTCTTGTTGGCATGTTAACCCACTTCCTCGAATGTGTACTGTCTTTTACTTCAAAAATTTCCCCTTGACTAAGCTTGCAGTTATCTAGTTACACTTCCTCTAATGCAGGGAAGCTCATTTTTTTCAAGGGTGGGACTTGAGCAAAAACTCAACTGCCGCAAGAATTCACTGTTCTTGAGCATGAGGATGGATAATTCAGAATGTTATCAAGCCCTGCTTTCTGATGGGGCACAATATTCAGGTTTGCAATTAGGCACCAATCCGTGTGTCAGAGGGGCAGGCGCTTCAACGTCCAGCAAACAGGTCCCAGCTCTGCCAACAACTGACTAGATAAGCTTGCATAAACCTCTGCCTGAAGCCCATTAATTTACAGCACAGGAATAACAAAATACATCTTACAGTAATGAACCAAAGTTTGGCAAGTCACACCATGTCACATGGATGAGCTAAGATAAGGAGTTATTGAGCTAAGCAGTGATGCATGTATGGTTCTTTGGACAATTCATGGTTGCAGATTATCTAGAAGATTCTAGAATTGTGTGCCTCAGATACAGTATCTTTTTCTTTTTCAAAAGTCATCTGTTATGAAATAAGAGATGCTGATGCTGACTTGAAACCAAATCAACCATCACAATAAATAGCAACTCCCTTCTCCCATTTTTCAAAGCCAAAGAATTTGTGCTGCTCTTGACTCCTGGCTTACAGTCTATCCATTGGGAGATTCTACTAAAACATCTCGAACCTGACTACCTTCACCCACTCTTCAATTACCACCTTATCTTAGCCACCATCATCTCCTGGAAAGCCATTGCGTTGTTTCCTGGCTGATCTTCCTTCCTCCTCACCCCTTTCCCCTCTTCCATCATTTTAGGTAACTATTCAGCATTGTAAGCCAATCACAGTGCTCGCTGACCCCACGCCCTCCCGTGGCTTCCTTCTTACAGTAACATCTCCAAGCCTTCAGTGATCTCCAGGGCACTTCATCAGCACTGGGACGTCACTCGGACGTCACCTCCCCCTTGACCCTCGGCTCCAGCCACATCAGCCTCCTGCTGCTCCTCAGGCAGAGCAGGCCTGCCCCTGCCTCGGGGGCTTTGCGTTTGCCAACTGCTCTCCTAGCTCTGCTCTCCTACCATGCTTAGCCCCATGACGCATATGCTCATTTCAAGTTTTGACTTCAGTGTTATTTTTTCAGGGTGGCCTGTTCTGCTCCCTCTCCACCCGACCCCAGTACTCTTGCCTGGAAATCCAATGGACGGAGTAGCCTGGTGGGCTGCAGTCCATGGGGTCGCTAACAGTCGGACAGACTGAGCGACTTCACTTTCACTTTTCTCTTTCATGCATTGGAGAAGGAAATGGCAACCCACTCCAGTATTCTTGCCTGGAGAATCCCAGGGATGGGGGAGCCTGGTGGGCTGCCCTCTATGGGGTCACACAGAGTCGGACACGACTGAAGTGACTTAGCAGCAGCAGACCTTGCACACACACGTACATACCACGTATTTCCTAAGTCCTTTCCCTGACTTATTTCTCTCTTTAGGAAAAAAAAAAAATCATCTTTTATCTCTTGAATATTTTCTGTCTCTCCCACTAGAATGTAAGTTCTAGGTGGGGAGAACTTTTGTGCTTTTTGGTTTTTTTCTGTTAATCTTGATCACGGCAAAAGAGGTTAGAGAGTATCCAGCACATCTACACGGTAGACACTCAAGAATAACTTACGGCTAAATGAGGAATGGGCAGATCGACGATTTATTCACTAAGTTACTAAATGTTAAGGAAAGCTGAAAGTGTTCAGCTCTGTTTGTTGGCTTAACCTCAAGTGACTTGTAGGAGGGGAAATCAGGCAGAGCTCAACCTTCTTTACAGATTTCAATTTTCTCTACGCCTTTGGAAACTTGAGCAAACACAAGCAGCTGCCGCTGCTATCATTCTCCAGACATCATCGCTTTGACAAGAGTGTTAAGTTAAACCCTTAATGAGCTCAGAGGATTGAAAACTAAAATTGGGTGTTGTGGACTGGAGTGTTTATGTCTCCTAAAAACTCATCTGTTGAAACCCTACCCACCACAGTGCTATTAGGAGGTGGAGCTTTGGGGAGGTGATTAGGATTAGATGTGGTCTCGAGGGTGGAGCTCTCATGAGTGGGATCGCTGCCCCTATAAAGGTCATCAGAGAGCTCACTTCCCCTCTTTGCTCTCATCAGAGTGAGGACAAAAGAGTCGCCAGTCTGCTACCCAGAAAAGGGCTTCCACCAAAAATCAACCCTGCCTACCCCCTGATCTCAGACTCCCAGCCTCCAAAACCGTGAGAAATAAATTTCTGTCTATAAGCCACACGTCTGTGGTGGTGTGCTATATCAACCCAAACTGACTTTGAAATTCTTATTTTCAGTTGAATGTCTCAAGAAGAAAAATAATTTTTAAAGGAAGTTAGTCAAGTAGACTAGCTTTCCATGGGCTTAACTGTGTTTCCCCTCATCCCCTGTAAATTTTGACATTAAAGTGGTAACACCCAGCAGCTCAGAATGACTGTCTTTGGAGACAGAGTCTTTGAAGAGGTGATTGAGGTAAAATAAAGTCATTATGGTAGGCCCTAATCTCATACAACTATTGTCTTCATGACAAAAAAAAAAAAAAGACTGGGACACATCTAAAAAATACTTCCACAGAAACATCTAGAACAGTGACCAACATATCTGGGTGGCACAGCCAAGCCAGGCTGACACACAAAATGAGCCATTAGGTTGAAAGAGAGCAGAAGACCATCATAGTCCTTGCCCTCCCCCACACCAGCACCGCCCTGCCCTCTGCTTGCCTCGTGCCTGTGGAAAGCCTCAGTCAACGCGTACGTTTAGTCAGAGATATGAGAACTGCAGAATCAAAGGAAACAGTCACAGGAGACTAAACGATAATGCAGTCGTTAAACATACTCAGGGACCTTTAGTTCCTTCTCAAGGGCTGTAGATAACACTCTGCACCACATCCTGGGAGCTGTGTTAGAGACACCAAAACACCAGGTAGAGAAGCTAACTACGTGATGGCCAGATGGTACCCAGGAGACGAGCTGCCGCAATTCCGAGAACTGATCGCATCGTAAAGAAACGGGGACAAGTGCATCCTGGAACTGAAGATTAACTGCACCTGAAACGAGCTGATGCTGGTGAGACCACTGATGACCAGTTAAAGATGACCGCTAGAGACGACTGCTGTTTCTGCGTGCAGCCCCCTGCCCCCTCTGTCTATAAGAGCTCTCGCTCCCTGCTTGTCAGGATGGGGGAGTGGGCCTTTGGACAGACATCCCCCTGCCTCAGTTGCCAGCATCTGAAATAAAGCAAACCTTCNTGCTGTTTCTGCGTGCAGCCCCCTGCCCCCTCTGTCTATAAGAGCTCTCGCTCCCTGCTTGTCAGGATGGGGGAGTGGGCCTTTGGACAGACATCCCCCTGCCTCAGTTGCCAGCATCTGAAATAAAGCAAACCTTCCTTTCCACCAGCCTGGCCTCTTTTATGGGCTTTTGAGATGCAAGCAGCCAGACCCACCACACACAGAACTTTTGGTAACGATGTGATGCTTGATAAATTTTTCCAGATTTATTTTTGGCTGCGGTGCGTCTTCATTATTGCAGGTGGGCTTTCTCTCGTTGGCTTCTCTCTAGTTGTGGTATGTGGGCTTCTCACTGCAGTGGATTCTTTTATTGTGACATGTAACTTTCTCTCTGTTGCCCCGTGGTATGTGGAATCTTCCCAGTCCAGCGATCAAACCTGTGTTCCCTGCATTGGCAAATGGATTCTTAACCACTGGATCACCAATGAAAGTCCTTAATAAATTATTTAATAGTTGACTGACATTAAAATGAGTTCAGTTGGCTTAGTTTAAGACACAGTCACTGAAGGAAAAAACACTATTTTAAAATACTTTCAAATTTCAGGGTTTTTTTGTTTTAAAGTAGACGTCTATATTTTCTCTAATGCTAATTGTACTTAAGATACTTTAAAGAGTCAAACAAAAATAAGCAAATATTTTCGACTGTGGTGGTGGTTGCCCAATTCTATAAAATTATGAAGAGTTATTAAACTGTAATGAATATTTTATGGTATGTAAATTACAGCTCAAAATAATAATGAATAATAAATGAACTGTTAGTTATGTAAAAGCATTTCGGTTTCATGAAAAACATCTGAACAAAAGAATTCCAGGGCTGAGACAAAACTAGACTCTGCAGTATTTCAACATAATTAGGATAAAGTTTTGGGGATACTTGAAAATTAGTACCATGAACAAAATTCTGACAGGCACAGAAAATAATAATTTAAAACTGCTTTTTTTATGTTTACAAAGGAAAGAAGCTTTTTCGTTATAAATTTGAATGACCCTGAAAATGTCCACTGCTTTAGGATAAAGAGACTAATAAGCATCATTTAGATTCAACCATAAGAAGTCCTGGAAACGGCTGGGGACCATCCTGTCTGCCCCTTAAATTCCATCTGGGAGCCCTAGAAGGAAAGACTAGGAAAAAGGGACCTCTGAAAACCCTCAATTCCCAGCATCATGAGCCATGGATTGCTGAGATTCCAGATTTTCTATAAAGGTGATACAGTGGACACAAACACACACATACAGTGTGGAGCCCAGGACATTCTAGATGCTGGTGAGTGGGAAAGTAACTTGTCTTCATATATTTATCACTATCACTGATTCAATGGACATGAACCTGGGCGAGGACCAGGGAAGCCTGGCATGCAGCAGTCCATGGGGTTGCAAAGAGTCAGACACAACTTGGCAACTGAATAAACAAACAAGCATTTATCATTTATCCAGTCACTCTGGCAAGCTAACAGATGCTAGTAAAACTTTGAGCTGAGTCTCCTAGGTGTTCCAGAACAGTGGCTCTCAAAGTAAAGCCTCAGAAACCCTTTCAGGAGGTCGGCAAAGTCAAAACTATTTGCAAAATAGAGAAGGCGAGGGTGGCAATGTTCATCGCAGCACTGTTTATATTAGCCAGGACATGGAAGCAACCTAGATGTCCATCAGCAGATGAATGGATAAGAAAGCTGTGGTACATATACACAATGGAGTATTACTCAGTCATTACAAAGAATACATCTGAATCAGTTCTAATGAGGTGGATGAAACTGGAGCCGATTATACAGAGTGAAGTAAGCCAGAAACAAAAACACCAATACAGTATACTAACGCATATATATGGAATTTAGAAAGATGGTAATGATAACCCTGTATGCGAGACAGCAAAAGAGACACAGATGTATAGAACAGTCTTTTGGACTCTGTGGGAGAGGGAGAGGGTGGGATGATTTGGGAGAATGGCACTGAAACATGTATAATATCATATAAGAAACGAATTGCCAGTCCAGGTTCGATGCAGGATGCCTGGGGCTGGTGCACTGGGACGACCCAGAGGGATAGTACAGGGAGGGAGGTGGGAGGGGGGGTTCAGGATTGGGAACACGTGTACCCCTGTGGCGGATTCATGTTGATGTATAGCAAAACCAGTACAATATTGTAAAGTAATTAGCCTCCAATTAAAAAAAAAAAAAAAAGAACAACAACAAAAAAAAGAAGGCGAAGGTGGGATGATTTGGGAGAATGGCATTGAAACCATGTATATTACCATATGTGAAATAGATCTCCAGTCCAGGTTCCATGCATGAGACAGGGCGCTCAGGGCTGGTGCACTGGGATGACCCTGAGGGATAGGATGGGGAGGGAGGTGGGAGGGGCTTCAGGATGGGGACACATGTGCACCCATGGCTGATTCATGTCAATGTATGACAAAACCACTACAATACTGTAAAGTAATTAGCCTCCAATTAAAATAAATTAATTTTTAAAAACCACTATTTTCAAAATAATAAAGAGGTTATTTGCATCTTTCACCTTCATTCTCTCAGGAGTGTAAAGTGGGATTTCCCACCGACTGCGTTACGTGCGACAGCCCGCCTGCTGTGTGCAGAGCTGCCATAGGACCCAGCTACTGTCCACCAGTAGCTACTGCCCAGAAGGTAAAGAGATCTGTGAAAGCTACGAAAGAGTAGCATGGTTCTCAGCAAATGCTTTTTGTTTGGGAGAATATAATAATGATTTTTCATAAGGATTTGTTGCGTTCACACGTAACTGGCTTTGTTCTATTTCTGAATGACTTGAAAGTAATTTTTGTAGATTAAGTTGCTTGTGGCTGCACTGGGTCCTTGTTGCTGAGTGCGGGTTTTCCTCTAGTTGCGGTGAGCAGGGGCTACTCTTCATCACGGTACGTAGACTTCGCACTGCGGCGGCTTCTGCTGTTGAGAACCACAGGCTCTAGGCCCAGGGCCTTCACTAGTTGCAACTTGTAGGCTTAGTTGCTCTGCCTCAGGTGGGACCTCCCCGGACCAGGGATTGAACCTGTGTCCCCCGCATTGGCAGGCAGACTCTTAATCGCTGGACAGCGAGGGAAGCCCTGATAAGTAAATACTTTGAAGTTGTTTTTTCCCAGTCTTAATTTCTAATATAATAAGTAACCATCGTATTCCAGAAAAGGTATTATACTGTATGCAAATAATGATGATTTTGTATTCTTATTTCTAGCAATTATACTTCCTTTTTAGTTTTTATCGTTGTTAGCCAGAACCTCCAGAGCATGATGAGGCTTCCCGGGTGGCGTTAATGGTAAAAAAACAAAAACCCCGCCTGTCAATGAGGAGACATAAGAGACGCAGGTTTGATCCCTGGGTCAGGAAGATCCCCGGGAGGAGGGCATGGCAACCCACTCCAGTATTCTTGCCTGCAGAATCCCCATGGACAGAGGAGCCTGGCGGGCTATGATCCATAGGGTCACGCAGAGTCGGACACGGCTGAAGAGAGTTAAAGCATGTACACACGCTGGGGCACTGGGCCTGAGAGGGTGGGGAGCCAGTTTCATTCCTGGATGAAACAAAAAGGCTTCTAAAGTTTCTGAAAACCTGGTTGTATTTTGCAAGCCGGGGCCTGTTCTGGGAAATGTTGACAGGAGTTCTAAAAGAACAACAGCTTGGGACGCACTACTCTGGTGTTTCGAAATGTTTCAAGGGAAAGATTTTTCTTTCGGTGTCAAAAAAAAAAAAAGCCTTTGATTGCTAGTTCCTGTGTGATTTTCAGCAAACCTTTATACCTCCATGAACCTCGGTTTTTCTCATCTATAAATGAATAGATTTTATCGGTGCTTCCAAGTCAGAGTTGGTTGACATTAAAATTATCTGTGAAATCAATGAAAGAAAGCTTTCTTCATAGAAGAATTCCAGCCAACGAAAGCAGAGTGAGTGAAGGAATCAGACAGTTGGCATTATTGCAACTCCCAGTGATATAACTGATTCAGGAAAGCTCATCAATGTTTGTTAGAACCAACCATTCAGTAAGTGTTCTTTTCCTGGCCGAACAGTCAAAGGTGTGGGTCCCCACCATGCGCCTCAATTGACTCAGACTTGGGGGACAAGCCTGGGTGTGGCCAGTGTTGAAACAGACCCAGAGATCTCGCAGGTGCGGGCGGAACTGAGAGCTCTTAGCCTTCCACGCCCCCAGTGATGACTCGCTCTAACTCACACAACAGGATGGCAAACAGAAGCTTGGCAAGCGACAGGAAACTGAAACCTCAAGGCCACCAGCAGCTCTGGGCCCCAGAAACCTACATTTGAGCAAAAGAGACTAAGGGTGCTGCAAGCACACGGCCCACGTTGTCCTCGCTCTGGCTGGGCCGGCCTGAACTCACCCTCCTCACCACCCCCAGGCGTCAGAGACTCCCTCACGAAGCTGGTCTTGGCTTTCCCGGCAGCCCCGTGATGAAGATACTGCCCTGCCGTGCCGGGGACATGGGCTCTAGCGCCCACGAGCCACGGCCACGGAATCCACACACCCGCGCTCACGGAAGTCCGCATGCCTGGAGCCTGAGGTCTGCAACAGCGAGAAGCCCACACACCCCCATGAAGAGCAGGCCCTGCTCAGCACAGCTGGGGAAAGGCCGCGTGCAGCCACGAAGACCCAGCACAGACAAAAGGTAAAAATAAAAACAGCAGTCTATAAAGAAGCAACAGTAACTAAGAGCTGGTCTTGAAGCATAAACAGACCCCAGAGATGATGGTGCCACGGGGTAAACGGCATGGCCCCAGAGGGCACACAGGGGGATGTGTGAACCCCAAGTTGATCTTCTGAACCCCCCCGATGTCCCTTCTCATCCCCTTTCCTCCCATCCCCTGGCCTCTCTGCTCTGTCCATGGATTTCCCTAGCTGGTACATTTCATGCGAAGAGAATCATATGTGTGACCTGTGACTAGCCTCTTTAATTTAACGCAAGGTTGTCAAGGCCCATACATGCTGTAATATATGACCCCTTGAGCTCTCCCCTGACCAGGGATCAAACGTGTGTCCCCTGTACTGGGGGTGTGGCGTTTTAACCACTGGACTACTAAGAAAGTTCTTTTTTTAATTGCTGTAAAGTTTTCCTTACATGGATAGACCAGAGTTTGTTTATCCACTCATAAGCTGATGGATATTTGAGTTGTTCCCACTTTGGGGCTGTGACAAAGAGTGTGTTAGTCCCCACTTTCAATTCACAACGTCCACTTCCCACAATGCACAATGCACCAGCGGCCGTCTCCCTCACAGTCTGACCCAGACGAATGCTCCTCCCACCATTGGGAACCACCGTTGCTCTGGAACCACCGTTCAGATCGCCTGAGTCCTAACCTCTTCAGACCCCTGGCCCTTATGGTGAATCAAGGCCCCCAGTATTCTTTCTCCCATCAGCCTCAGTCCAGCCTCCATGCATCAGACTGGCTCTAATAACAATGGACATCAAAGCAAAACAGTAGAGAGTCCCACTCACTCTATCTCAGAGCCTCCTCGGCATCACTTATAAACCTGCATCTCCCAGGTTGAGGCACCTCCGAATTTCTCCACTGACTGCATCTAAGTCCCAGATCCTTGCCCAACCTGAAGGGTCCTGTCAAACTCCCCGATCCCACTACCATCAGCATAATCCATGGGAGGTCGCCTTGCATCTCTGTCCCCTCTTTCATCCTGGCTGCAAAGTGGACCTCAGAGAAAATTCCAGTTTCCGTTATGAAAGGAGAAGTTACTCCAGCCCACAATCTGGTGTCCAGCTGGTCCAGCTTCACTAGTCTTGAGATGCAGACTTCTTGGAATTCCCCAGTGGTTCAGTGGTAAGGACTCCCTGCCCTCACTGCCAAAGGCCCAAATTCAGTCCCTGGTCAGGAAACAAAGATCCCACCAGCCACATAGCCAAAAATAAAATACTGGCCTGGCCCTTGGGAGCCCTGTAATATGTCTCTGTAATGTGGCCATCATGAGTTGGGGGAAGACCATTTCAGGATGAGAGAAGTTGGGACTGTACCCCAAAATTGGAGCGATTATACCCTTGACTTTTGCAAAACACTGGAGCAGAGCACGAGACAGGGCAAGCTTCCTCACCCTGGTTTCAGGGCTGAAAGTCCCTCATCTGAGGAAACGCTCCATCCCAACTTAGCCAGGACCGTGAGTCACCCTGCAGAGCCTGGTATAGCCACAGATTGAGGTGTAGTTAAGCTCTAGGAAGACGCACCATCCACGCTGAAGGGAGGGCAGCAGAAAGCCTGCTGGGGCCGTGGGGAGCCAGGCAGTTAACCACCCCGATCACTGTGAAGACCCTCATTTCAGAGACAAACAAACTGTGGGCTGCAGTGAATTGTCCGCATAGCAAGGCTGTTGTTTAATCCCTAAGTCATGGCCGACTCTTTGCAACCCCATGGACTGCGGCACATCAGTTCTCCCTGTCCATCACCAACTCCTGGAGCTTGCTCAAACTCAAGTCCATCAAGTCCGTGGTGCCATCCAACCATCTCATCCTCTGTCATCCCCTTCTCCTCCTGCCTTCAATCTTTCCTAGCATCAGGTTCTTTTCAAGTGAGTCAGCCCTTCACATCAGGTGGCCAAAGTATTGGAGTTTCAGCTTTAGCATCAGTCCTTACAATGAACACCCAGGACTGATTTCCTTTAGGATGGACTGGTTGGATCTCCTTGCAGTCCAAGGGACTCTCAAGAGTCTTCTCAACACCACAGTTCAAAAGCATCAGTTCTTCGGTGCTCAGCTTTCTTCACAGTCCAACTCTCACATCCATACATGACCACAGGAAAAACCATAGCCTTGACTAGACAGCCTTTTGTTGGCAAAGTAAATGTCTCTGCTTTTTAATATGAGGTTTAGGTTGGTCATAACTTTTCTTCCAAAGAGTAAGTGTCTTTTAATTTCATGGCTGAAGTCACCATCTGCAGTGATTTTGAAGCCAAAAAAACACAAAGTCTGTCACTGTTTCCACTGTTTCCCCATCTATTTCCCATCAAGTGATGGGACCAGATGCCATGATCTTCGTTTTCTGAATGTTGAGCTTTAGGCCAACATTTCACTCTCCTCTTTCACTTTCATCAAGAGGCTTTTTAGTCCCTCTTCACTTTCTGCCATAAGGGTGGTGTCATCTGCATATCTGAGGTTATTGATATTTCTCCTGGCAATCTTGATTCCAGCTTGCGCTACTTCCAGCCCAGCTTTTATCATGATGTACTCTGCATATAAGTTAAATAACCAAGGTGACAATATACAGCCTCGACGTACTCCTTTCCCTATTTGGAACCAGTCTGTTGTTCCATGTCCAATTCTAACTGCTACTTCTTAACCTGCATACAGATTTCTCAAGAGGCAGGTCAGGTGGTCTGGTATTCCCATCTCTTTAAAAGTTTTCCACAGTTTGTAGTCATCCACACAGTCAAAAGCTTTGGCATAGTCGATAAAGAAGAATTAGATATTTTTCTGATACTCTCTTGCTTTTTCGATAATCCAGTGGATGTTGGCAATTTGATCTCTGGTTCCTCCGCCTTTTCTAAAATCAGCTGGAACAACTGGAAGTTCACAGTTCATGTACTGTTGAAGCCTGGCTTGGAGAATCTTGAGCGTTACTTTGCTAGCGTGTGAGATGAGTACAACTGAGCATTCTTTGGCATTGCCTTTCTTTGGGATTGGAATGAAAACTGACCTTTTCCAGTCCTGTGACCACCGCTGAGTCTTCCAAATTTGCTGACCTAAGAAACAAGGTAGACCTCAGCAAACACCTCTTCTGGCTGTTGTTTCTAACCTCACAAATATTCATAGGTTCCCATTGTAAGACAAACAAAACTCAAAACAATGCTCGTCAGGTGACAAAACACTCATGCTCTGAATGTGCTCCAGCAGTTAAGAGGCTAGGTCTGCACACGGGGCATGGAGAGGGCTTGGTGATCGTCATCACGTGTTCTGTGCCTTTAATCCCTCCTCCACCGATGCCTCCTCCCCATCTGTAAACATCCCCAGGTCTCCCTCTACTTTAAAAAAAAAAAAAAAAAAGACACAAATTTCTGAGCCCTACCACTTCCTGGGTTCACCACCGAGCCCCATCACCGCACTTTTCTCAGCGTCCTCACACCCACTCACTGATGAGTCCGTCTCAGTTTGGCTTCTTTGCCTGCAGCTCTCTGAAAGCCTCTGCTCTCCCCGGCAGCCGCCCCGCACGCTTTGGTCCAATCTCTCCCATCTTTTCGCTCTTCAGCAGTGACCAGCTCCCTCGTTCTAAGAACTCCTTTGCCTTTTTCCTCCTCTGCCTTTTTCCTCCTCTGCCTTCTTTGTGTTCCTACCTAGTTCTCCTATGTGATTGCAAGACCCTGGAGGCACAGTCTATGTTATCATTCTACGTCCTCTGGAATATCACGTGCCTGATCAGTTCTTCCATATTAGTTGGTTTGACTTCACTTGAGTTCTTTATTCACATTTACTTCCGGAAGGAAACCAGGTCCACCTCTCCCACTCTAAACTCCCCTGTGTCTCAACAAAATGATCAAGAACCCCTCAATTGCTTTTCTCTGGGACCTTAGAAAGTACAGCATACACATATACAATGGAATACTGCTCAGCCATGAAACAGAAAGAAATAATGCCTTTTGCAGCAACATGGATGGACCTAGAGATTATCAGACCAAGTGAAGTAAGCAGAAAGAGAAAGATGAATACCATGTGACATCGCTTCTATGTGGAATCTAAGATATTGTGGAAATGAACCAATCTACAAAACAGACAGAGACTCACAGACATAGAGAACAGACTGATGGTTGCCAAGGGGGAGATGGGCAGATGGGAGTTTGGGATCAGTAGATGCAAACCATTGCATATAGACTGGATAAACAACAAGGTCCTACTGAATAGCACAGGGAACCTTAGCCAGTCTCCTGAGATAAACCATAGTGGAAAAGAATCTAAAAAAGAACGTATATATGTGTAGAACTGAGTCACTTTGCTGTACACCAGAAATTAACACAATATTATAAATCAACTACACTTCAACTAAAAAAAAATTTTTTTTTAATTTACAAAGGAGATTGTTTCACCAAGGTCTGATTTCTCAGCACCCTGAGAGGGGGCTTTAGTACCTGATCTTGACCTGAGAAGAACCTATTTGATATCTACCCAGTACTGGATGTATTCAGACGGCTTCGAGGAATAGTTTCCTGAGTTTCTTGATGTTTGCAGTGCTTACGATGACTTTCACACTTAGCTAAGCAACCTTTGATACTGTGTGGTTATAACATAATAACCACACGTCGCTTTGTCTTCAACAGTGAAAAATCCGAAGGGCTTTAACCACTGGTAAAAGTGTCTTCTCACGTCAACCACATAGCAACACATAGTGCGACGTGAGCCAGATGGCTATTTTCATGAAGCAGGCTGAGCACAAATGACAAGGCAATTGCATAACCGCCTGTGTAGGCTTGCCAAAACACATGCCTTGGGCGAGACAAATCTCTGCGTTCTCTTTCCTGCTAACTCTTCACCAGCTCTGGGGCTGACTGATGACAAGGTCTGTTTGATGCTGCCTGCGGGAGAGTCCAAGCTCTGTTTAGCTAAGCTTGTTCAGGGCCCTTCAGCTGCCATCACACCTCCTTCCTTTGCCATCTGACCTTTCTCCAGCTTTAGTGGAACGTGCTCCCAGGAGGGCAGGTCCTGCCCAGTGGGTGTGTGGGGCAGGGACCGGCCACCAGGATCAAGGGTCTGGGCTCACCTCCTGGCCACAGTTCCCCTCTCTTCTCCCCAAGGAGGAGCCCAGATCCTCCCTGTCCTGAGAGTCTACCTTCCCCGAGGGACCCAGCAGTTCAGGCCCCTTCGCTGCCCCACAGTACCCCCTCTGGGAAACTTGCTCTCCTGTTCCTCTGGTTCCAAAGGTAGAGGGGGGACGCCCCTGAGGGAACCACCGGCTGAGAAACCCAAGTCCCCTCCTTAATGAGTCATCTCTCCCCTTCGACTCCTAGGGAGTTGCTGAAATCCTCAAGAATTTCCAGTTCTTGCTCTGCCATTTTGGATGGTGAAACTGACCGCTTTACTTTAAATGGTAAAGTCTGTCCTAGGGGTCCCCCATCCTCCAGCCCCAAGCACCTTTTTAGGGTCCACCTCCTTCCAGGCAAGAGTAAGACTCTCCAGAATCCTACTGCTCCAGACTTCCCCAGTGGTACAGTAGCTAGGACTTTGCACTCCCAACGCAGGGGGGCCAGGGTTCAATTCCTGGTCAGGGAGCTAGAGCCCACATGTTGTGGCTAAAGATCTCCTGGGCCACAACAAAGGTCGAAGATTCCAAGTGTCACAACTAAGACTCGGCACAGCCAGATAAATAAATACATATTTTTAAAAAAGGAACCCTGCTGCTCACATACCACCTGCCTTTGGGGTGTCCCTGCCAGCACACTAAGGGGAGATGCGTTAAATAACCAGTGCTGTACACTGGCCGCAAGCCACCCAATCTAAGTCCGGTCCAGAGCTTGGAGACAGAGGAGCAGCTATTTATTTGTTCACAAGCAGGCTGGGCAAGAGGGCAAAATCACAAATGCCAACCATCCAAAGCCTCATGCCTGGAGCCTCTGCCAGCTGAGGCTGTGCCGCTGTTTAGAAACACCAAAGTGTTATTCGGGTCTGTGCGTTTTTAGGTCTCTGGAAACATCACATAAGAACACGGGCTTCATCCGAATGTTACATGATGGCAGGTGAAAGAGGAGGCCGAGTCGTTCCTGCTGAAGACAATGTGAGAGTGAAGGGGAGGAACTGAAGACAATCAGCGAGAAAAGAATTAGAAACAGTCAGAACATTCAACCATGGAACGCATTGCAAAAGGAATCTATAACACGCACATTTCCAGCAGAGAAACAAGAACCAGTTCAAACTGATACCATGGCTGCAATTGAGTATTGTTCACCCATAAAAAAAGGGCGAGCCTGCCACTTACAACAACACTGATGAACTTTGAGGGCATCATGCTAAGTCAGATGCACCATGAGATAAGTCAGACAGAGAAAGACAAATCCTGTATGATCTCACTCACAGTGGAATCTAAAACAAAATAAAGGACCCACTCCCTAGATACTGAAAGGAGTTGGTGGTTGCCAGAGACAGAGGATAAGGTTTGGAGCAAAATGGGTGAAAGGCGGTCCAAAGGTCCACACTTCCAGTAATGAGATGAGTAAGTCCTGGGGATATAATATACAGCATGGTGACTAGGAGTTGGCAACCTTGTACCTTTGAAAAGTCCTGAGAGAATTGTTCTTAAAATTTTTCGTCATACACACAAACAAAGTTGTAGTGATGAGTGCTAACTAAACCTGTTGCGGTGATCATTTTATAATATATACATATATCAATTCATTGTGTTACACACCGAAAACTAACACTATGTTATATGTCAGTTACCTCTTGGTTTTTAAAAAGCTGTACATGTATGACTTCCAATACCTACACCTTCTTTCAGAAGGACAAAAACATTAAAAAGCACTCCCTAGTAATTAGCCTCCAATTAAAATAAATAAATTTATATTTAAAAAATAAAATAAAAGAATTAAGCCTTAAAAAAAATTAAAAAGCACTCCCTATTAGAAAAACAAATAAACATAATGGAGGAGGAGATCTCTTCTACAGTCATTGTAACAGCACATCAAAAGACAAAATGCTGAGGCATAAACTCAGCAAGTACTATAAGGGATTATTTTGAGGAAAACAAAAGACTTGAATAAATAGAAGGATCCCCCTTGGTTCTTCTAATATACATCAGTTCTCACCAAATGACTTTCTATATGCAGGAGTATCTCAATTAAAATGCCAAAAGGAAAACAGGACTGAGATCCTAACTTTATTCTTTACATAACTATGAATTACAATTAAATAGACACAAAACAATGAATTTGCCTGTTACTCCAGGTGTTTCTTGACTTCCTACTTTTGCATTCCAGTCCCCTATAATGAAAAGGACATCTTTTTTGGGTGTTAGTTCTACAAGGTCTTGTAGGTCTTCATAAAACCGTTCAACTTCAGCTTCTTCAGCATTACTGGTTGGGGCATAGACTTGGATAACTGTGATATTGAATGGTTTGCCTTGGAAACGAACAGAGATCATTCTGTCGTTTTTGAGATTGCATCCAAGTACTGCATTTCGGACTCTTTTGTTGACCATGATGGCTACTCCATTTCTTCTGAGGGATTCCTGCCCGCAGTAGTAGATATAATGGTCATCTGAGTTAAATTCACCCATTCCAGTCCATTTTAGTTCGCTGATTCCTAGAATGTCGACGTTCACCCTTGCCATCTCTTGTTTGACCACTTCCAATTTGCCTTGATTCATGGACCTGACATTCCAGGTTCCTATGCAATATTGCTCTTTACAGCATCGGACCTTGCTTCTATCACCAGTCACATGCACAACTGGGTATTGTTTTTGCTTTGGCTCCATCCCTTCATTCTTTCTGGAGTTATTTCTCCACTGATCTCCAGTAGCATATTGGGCACCTAATGACCTGGGGAGTTCCTCTTTTGGTATCCTATCATTTTGCATTTTCATTCTGTTCATGGGGTTCTCAAGGCAAGAATACTGAAGTGGCTTGCCATTCCCTTCTCCAGTGGCCCACGTTCTGTCAGACCTCTCCACCATGACCCGCCCGCCTTGGGTCCAAAGAGCAAGTGAAAAATCTCAGGGGCAGGGAGGTGTGTATAGCACACTCCCATTCATAGATAAAAGAATATGGTTGTACATGTACTGGATATCCTGTAAAGACATATAAGAAAATACTAATGCCGGTTCAGGGCTCCAACCAAGAGTCTTCCCTGGTGGCTCAGAGGTTAAAGTGTCTGCCTCCAATGCGGGAGACCCGGGTTCGATCCCTGGGTCGGGAAGATCCCTTGGAGAAGGAAATGGCAATCCACTCCAGTACTCTTGCCTGGAGAATCCCATGGACAGAGAAGCCTAGTAGATTACAGTCCATGGGGTCGCAAAGAGTTGGACACGACTGAGTGACTTCACCACCACCACCACCACCACCACTCCAACCAAGACATCAGTCTCTACCTGCCAACTTGGCTCTGACTCATTCATTTCCAGTTATATAGTATTTTATTGTTCTAAAATTATTAATTTTAAAAATTACTCATTTCTATACGGGAAAAATTGTCACAAACCAATTCAAAAGACAAAATATGATTTGAGGGATGTATTTGCAACACATATAGCCAAAGAGGCTATCACTAATACAAATCAAAAAACTTGTCAGATTTGTATCTTTTGACTATGTATGAGATTGACTAAATTTTGTTATGAACATTTGAGCTTACTTTTTGGAGTTTTCCAAAAAAAGGTTAAAGATGTGATCAGAGAGTTCATGGAAAAGGAAATTCAAACGTTCCTAAACAAAAGATAGTCAACCTCGTTCATGGTTAAAGGATACAAATCTAACAAGTTTTTTTTTCCTACCACAAGAGCAAAAATCACCCAGTTTACCACCTCGAGGTGGTAGGAAAAGAACAGCAAGGCTATAGGAAAAGGGCGTGTCCAGTAGGATGCCCAGAGTGATATGAAGCCCACTGACCAGGAAGTACCCCAGACCTGGTTTCTGCCTCTTCAAGGATTCTGCTTCCTGACACCCTTCAGACCCTTGCTTTCTGATCTAACTAGGATGGGGTCTGTTGTTTCCGGTGTAGACCCTGACTCCTGATGGAGAGCCTCAAGTAAGAAGGGGAAGCCAAGTTCGTCTTTACAAGGTGACTGAGAAGGTTCCCCAGGATATATCACGTACACATATGTAATCAATGGGAGTGGTCACCAGCACAGACACACAACCTTTTACCTGGAAACCTCAGGTCAGTCATGTTTTGCAATTTGGGGTTTTCCAGATGTGACCTCACCTTTATATGTTTAGCACAGGGAACTCTGCTCAATGATAATGTGGCAGCCTGGATGGGAGGGGAGTTTGGAGAAGAACGGGTACATGTCTATGTATGGCTGAGTCCCCTGGATGTTCACCTGAAACTATCACAACCTTGTTAATTGGTTATAGTCCAATATAAAAATTAAAAGTTTTTTTAAAAACCTAATTAAGGGGGAAAAAAAGTGACCTGCTGCAGGTGATACCATGTAGTACCTACAGCAGTGGAGGGTACACATACCTACATCAATGATAGTCATACCATTTATCATTCTCAAGGGAAATGCATGCCTTTCACACTGCATGGCATAATTAAAAACTATATAGCTTGTGTTAACTCAGGTCGTGAGTTATGAACGTCTGCCATCTTCAAAGCTCTTTGGATTTTGGATTTGTGGGTTAGAATTGCGCACCTGTATTTTGAGGCTTCCCTAGTGGCTCAGACAGTAATGCAGGAGACATAAACGACCCAGGTTTGATTCCTGTCCAGGTCAGGAAGAGGCCCTGGAGAAGGAAATGGCAGCCCACTCCAACATTCTTGCCTGGAGAATCCCATGGACAGAGGAGTCTGGTGGGCTACAGTCCATGGGGTCACAAAGAGTTNGCAGGAGACATAAACGACCCAGGTTTGATTCCTGTCCAGGTCAGGAAGAGGCCCTGGAGAAGGAAATGGCAGCCCACTCCAACATTCTTGCCTGGAGAATCCCATGGACAGAGGAGTCTGGTGGGCTACAGTCCATGGGGTCACAAAGAGTTGGACATAACTGAGCGACCAGGCACACACACACACACACACATTATATCTACTGCATTTTCCCAGGACCTAATTATTTTATTCTGTCTATTTGGTTTTTTAAAATCCTTCAACATGAGCCTGAAATGTGACCTATCCAATTCTCAGTGGAGATGGCTTCGGCTTCTTGGCACATTGCCACTTCTTATCAGCCCCAGTGACCTTTGGTCTGGCAGGTAGGGTGAGCCCCAGTTTGCATATGACATCACTGGGTTGTTGGTATTGCCAAACCCAAAGAGACGCTGGAGTTTCCCTGGTTCTTGGAAACAACTTAAGGGATCAAAGCCACTAGAGTTAAGGGATCATTTCTCATACGGGTCCAGGTCTGATTTCCAAGGGAGAAACTCCTAATTCACGTTAAGGATGGAATATCTTTAGAGTTAAAATGTGCACAACTTTAAAGTGAAGCCTGTAGAGATTATAAGGGAATTTAGTTTCTCCCCTTAGGTACTTCCCTGGTGGTCCAGTGGCTAAGACTCCACGCTCCCAATGCAGAGGGCCCAGGTTTGATCCCTGGGGAGCGAACTAGATCCCACATGCCACAGCTAAGAGTTTGAACATCCCACCTAAGACCTGGCACAGCCAAATAAATAAATAAAATAAATAAAACTAAGTATTAAAACTGTGCACCGTGCCTAGTTGCTCAGACGTGTCCACCTCTCTGCAACCCCATGGACTGCACCCCACCAGGCTTCTCTGTCCATGGGGATTCTCCGGGTAAGAATACTGGAGCGGGTTGCCATTTTCTTCTCCAGAGGATCATCCCAATCCAGGGATTGAACCCAGGTCTCCCACATTGCAGGTAGATTCTTTGACATCTGAACCCCCAGGAAAGCCACTAAATATAAAAAAATAAAAATAAATAAAGTTTCCCCTCTTTGAAATAGCTTGCTTGTAAGAGAAAAATCCAGGTGTTTGTCTTTTTGATCTGGTTTATTTTCAAAAAGCAAACTGTAGTCAAAAAGAAATATGTCCAAATTTCAATACCAACAAGAAAACATATAATTAATTCTACCCTTTATGTAATCTTACATCTGCCACTTCGAAAAGAATCCAGTGTAATGTAATATGGTACCCTGAACTGACTCCTGGAACAGAAAAAGGATGTTAATGTGGAAACTGATGAAATCCAAATAAAATGTGGAGTTTAGTTAATAATGAGGTGTCAGTTTGGTTTCCAGGTTTTGACAAACGTAAGAAGTTAACTTTAGGAGAACCTGAAGCTGGATGAGGGGCATACAGAACCCTCTGCCCTGTCTGTGTTCTTTTTCTATAAATCCAAAATTATCCAAAATATACACTTTGCATTAAAAAAAAGGATCCAATGACAGTTACTCAAGGAAAACCATATTTTATCACAGGTGCTGTGCTTTAAATTAAAAAAAAAATTATTATCCCTCTAAATAATGGGCAAACACTTACATCTATGTTGTTTAAGAGTAACAACAAAACACACGTCACGTTCTAGCGCTGCCTTCCCCTGTCATAGGTTGTATCATCTCCCCTGTCTCTCCATTGTCACCTGTGGGCCCTTTCCTTTTCCATCACGGCGATTTCTAAACGCAAGGTTGAACAGAAGGCTGGTATTTTTAATTCTCGGAAATAAGACTAAACTGTTTCACAGAGGTCACTAGAGAGGAATTTAATTCGTGGACTAGAAACGGTCTCTTCTGCTTTGTGTCTGCCCTGATGTTGACATTGCTGTAGTTCGGGGTGGAGGACGGGCGTAGGAAACGTTTGCACAAGGACTGTCTGTAGAGAGACCAGGCCCTCCCTTGCCGCTGGTGAGGAGCATGCAGGCGGGGGCAGGTCCCTGAATGGCAGGAGCGGCGAGGAGCCGGATGTGGGCGCCCGGGTTTGCTAGGGATGTTCGGAGGGAGCACAACGCATGAGGATTCACCCGCTTTGAACGGACGGGTGAGCATCTTAGCTGTGTCCCCAGCAGGCTGACCGGCAGCCGACTCTCCTCACATTTCCTGGGCTTTGTCCAGGCTCCAAGTCGTGTCTGACTCTTTGTGACCCTATGGACTGTAGCCTGCCAGGCTCTCCTGTCCTTCACTGTCCCCCCGAATTTGCTCAGATTCACGTCCACTGAGTGACGCGATCTAACTAACCATCTCACCCTCTGCTGCCCTCTTCTCCTTTTGCCGTCTTGCCCACCTCTAGAGCCCTGGAAAGTTGGTCATGGACTGGATTGGACTGACACAGCAAAAGTGATGTGATGGTTCTGTTCCTGGGTGTGGCCGAACGCGCATAGCAGTGCCCGCTTTTCTAACAGATGCATTCTTTCAGCTGATGGAGAGATTATCTAGGTCAGGAAGTTCAGATTATTTTCAGTAATTTGTTTTGCCCACTAGTCTTCCTGTTTAAATGACACATTTTCTTGTAGACATTTATTGAATTATGCAGGTTGGAGGCTATGTTGACGTTTCCATTTAGCTACAACGCCTGGTCTCAAGTCTCTGGAATAATGCGTGTCACCCAGGGAGGGCTGATAAATATTTGCTGAGGAATTAACAGGTAAATAGATTCCTTTCTATGGAAACTTGAGTAAGTCAACACTTCAGGGTTACTTGGCTTCCTCAGAATTAAAGTTCTTTAGGACTGTTTTGCTTCCTGGGGCAGTGTAATGTCCATCTGAAAAAAAAAAANCAGGGAGGGCTGATAAATATTTGCTGAGGAATTAACAGGTAAATAGATTCCTTTCTATGGAAACTTGAGTAAGTCAACACTTCAGGGTTACTTGGCTTCCTCAGAATTAAAGTTCTTTAGGACTGTTTTGCTTCCTGGGGCAGTGTAATGTCCATCTGAAAAAAAAAAAAGAGCTTCCCTTGGTCTTGAGTGACTTTGTCCAGGAAGGTTCTGAGGCTTCATCTGCGTAGGTGCCCCCGTGCTATCTGGGGGGAGGCAGTAGGGAGGAGTTTACGGCTGTACCCAGGTCCCTGGGTATTAGGCAGGGACAATGACAGCAGAGAAGGGTGCCCCCCCCCCACTCTGCCACATACCCTGGAAAAGTCAAGGTTGTCAGGGGAGGGGTCTTCCCCCAAGTCAGGGAAGGTGGTGGGAATGTGAGCTCATGGTGAGATCCTTTGAACTGACCTTTGGGGAACACCTTCCAAGTGCCTGAGTGAGGATTTTCTTCAAGCTACGGTTGTTGTTTAGCCGCTCAGTTGTGCCCAGTTCTTTTGTAGCACCACGGGCTGTAGCTCGCCAGGCTCCTCTGTCCACGGGATTCTCCAGGCAAGAAGACTGGAGTGGGCTGGCACGTCCTCCTCCAGGGGACCTTCCTGACCCAGGGACTGAACCTGTGTCTCTTGCACTGGCAAGTAGATTCTGTACCACTGAGCCTCCTGGGAAGCCCTTCAAGCTATAGTAGGTGACTATGAAAAGCTGTGTGGGGCGCTACCTCTCTGGCACAGCCTAAGGGGTCCCTCAAGGCTCCTACTTGGGGTTCCTCCCCCCCACACACACGGAAGATCCAGACAACTGGGCCCCGGCCGCCAGCACTGGAACAGAGGGAGAGAAGGGATTCCTGCAGCATCCGCTCTGCAGACCCCGAGGTCACCTGGGATGGATCACCATCCTCTGGATCCCAGGTCCACTGTCGTCCGAGACACAAGGCGCTGCATTTGGGGGTTGACCAGGGTGCCCTCTGTCACCTCCGCTAAAATGTAAACTCCACCAACTCAGAGTCTTTGTTGTGTTCAGAAGAGGGCCTGGCATGGAGTAGGTGCTTGATAAATGAATAAGAGAAGGAAGGAAAAAAAGAAGGAATGGCATGAGGAAGGAAGGAGCATGGGGAAAAGGGGGAAAGACACAAGACTGAAAACCCTGTGCCTCTTGCGCATCACCTCCTGGACCCTTTCTGGTCTTGCCGTCACTAACAAATGTACCGAAGTGAGTTTGTGCTTCTTTTGCTCTGATTTGTTTTCTACGCAGATCACCTAAGTATGGTGTCTGAGGTTTCAAGGGGAAAAGGAAAGGAAATCTCACGAGGACAATCTTTCTTTTTTTAATGATATTGTTTATATGTG
Organism: Oreotragus oreotragus; assembly: GCA_006410675.1. Taxonomy (NCBI): domain Eukaryota; kingdom Metazoa; phylum Chordata; class Mammalia; order Artiodactyla; family Bovidae; genus Oreotragus; species Oreotragus oreotragus. The sequence continues at coordinate 80,208 of SJYX01023266.1, read as the reverse complement.
GACTCTAAAGAAATGGTACAAATGAACTTACAAAGCAGAAATAAGAGTCACAGATGTAGAAAACAAACTTTCAGTTACCAACAGGGAGAGGGGCAGGGGGAGGGATAAACTGGGAGACTGGGATTGACACCCTGCTAGACATAAAACAGATAACTGACGAGAACCTACTGTATGGCACAGGGAGCTCTACTCAACACTCTGTGATGGCCTCTATGTGAAGAGCATCCTTAAAAAAAGTGGATATGTGCGTCTATGTAACTGATTCACTTTGCTATACAGCAGAGATTAACACAACATTGTAAACCAACTATACTCCAATAAAAACGTTCAAGAAAAAATGAAAATGATGAAAATAGTTTGAGTCCGCCACAGGAGGGAAGTTCACAGGCATGTAACACCATGAAACGTAGGCTGACCCCCAGGTCTCGGCTTGCGGCATAAATGCCCATGACTTTGCATGGCCATGCCCGAAAGGAGGCAGCTGACCAAAGGCTTAAGTCTGAAGGCTGCTGAAGAGTGAATGATACCTTGAAGGGCTTCCCTGGAGGCTCAGTGGTACAGAATCTGCCTGCCAATACAGGAGATGTGGTTCACACTTCCCAAGACATGGGTGGGACTTTGCAGAGTCAGAACTATCTGTATAATCTCCTAAAACCATAAGCAGCCTGATTTTTGCACACTCACGAAAAACAGGCATGTGAGAAACAAAAGATCTCCTTCTATTCCATCCTGATGTGGTTTCTCCAGTCTTCTCAAAAAATGGTGAAATAATGTTGCTGCCTTGCTTTTTAATGGTGCTCAAGAATTTAGACATTTCAAGATGTAAATGGTTATTTCTGGGTTGTAAGACTACGGGGGGATTTTTCTCTTCTTTTTATTTTTCAATATTTTATAGATTCATGAGAGTGATTAAATATTATTATAAAAGGGGAAAGCAGTGATAAGAGCTTGTGTGTATTTGTTAAATTTAAAAGCTCTGAATCAATTAAAATTCCAGGGTAAGTTAGCTAAACTGAGGGCCCAGGAATTTGTGCTGCATGCATGCTCAGTCACATCCAACTCTTTGGCAACCCCATGGACCGTAGCCCGCCAGTCTCCTCTGTCCGTGGGATTTTCCAGGCAAGAATGCTGGAGTGGGGTGCCATTGCCTTCTCCAGGGGCCAAACCCACCTCTCCTGAGTCTCCTGCATTCTTTCCCGGTGAGCCACTGGGGAAGCACTAAGGGCCCAAGAAATGCCAAAGTTGTCCTTGTCTGGAGCAGAAATCCAACTGGATTGCTCTTTCCTCAGATACTATTGCATCTTTGGACACTGAGCAACCTGGTTTTTATGTTCGTTGCAAGGAAGCTGATTTTGGTAAATGTGTAGGACTTACACTCCACTCCCCCCACCACAGCACAGTCTCTGACTTAATGTCCTAGACATACGTTTTCCTTAGGCCTATAATTTCTGAGGACTTCCCAGGTGGCTCAGTGGTAAAAAATCTGCCTGCCAATGCAAGAGATGCAGGTTCAATCCCTCGGTAGGAACGAGCCCCTGGAGAAGGAAATGGCAACCCACTCCAGTATTCTTGCCTGGAGAACTCCATGGACAGAGGAGCCTAGCAGACTATAGTCAAGGGGACTGCAAAAGAGTCGCACACGATTTCATGACTCAACAACATCAACACATAATTTCTTAACCTAATGTTTTATACCATGTATTCTTTTTGATTTGCAAATCTTTACATTAAAAACACATCATATGGGGGAAGGATACATTGGGAGCATGGGAGTAACAGACACACACTACCACATATAAAACTGATAGAGACTTTCCTGGTGTTCCAGTGGCTAAGACCCCAAGCTCCCAGTGCAGGAGGGCTGGGGTTCGATCCCTGGTCGGGGAAATAGATCCCATGTGCCTTAGCTAAAGATCCACCATGCAGCAATTAAGACCTGGTGCAGCCAAGTAAATAACTATTTTTTAAATAATAAACAAGGGCTTAACTATATGGCACATGGAGCTGTATTCAACATCTTGTAATAAACTGTAATAGAAAAGAATTGAAAAAATATGTATAGAGATAAATATATACGTATAACCAAGTCACTTTGCTGTATACCTGAAAATAACACAGTATCGTAAGTCAACTGTATGTCATTTTTTAAAAATACATGCATTTGTTATAAATTGTGATATAGTGTATTTATTATTCTAGGTACCTTAACATTCTAGAGGATGAAGTGTGGCATTTTTTTCTTATTAAATTCAAGAAATCAGCTGATGTTTAATAGTTCCTGTTCAATCCCAGGGACGGAGGAGCCTGGTGGGCTGCCGTCTATGGGGTCGCACAGAGTCGGACGCGACTGAAGTGACTTAGCAGCAGCAGCAGCAAGCTAAGCCAGAGTACCGATCTGGGTGACTGGCATTATTACATCAAACCCCAGCTTTTCCTAGAAGTATGTCTCAACTCTGGCATGAGCCCTTTCAAGAGGAATGTGTACCCGGAAAGAATTATTGGCAGTGAGGGAGGAATTAAATGAAGAAGCCTGCTGTTCCCAATAAACCTTTCTCTTCCCTGCCAGCAGACAGAATGACTGGCCAGCACCGCCCTTGTCTTGGCCCAACAAGTGCCCTTTTGCAACCAGAAAGTCAGAGTCTTGTTTGCAAATGAGTATATACAGATTACTAGGAAGTGCCACAAATCCTTTCCACCCTCACGTGTCCCAACTCTAAGCTCCAGTTGTTCTTTAGTTGCTAAGTCGTGTCCAGTTTTTTTGCAACCCCGTGGACTATAGCCTGCCAGGCTCCTCTATCTGTGGAATTTCCCAGGCAAGAATACTGGAGTGTGCCAGGCTCCAGAAAATGAGGTTAATTCTTCTATCCCCTCTTTTTTTTTTAAGGTAGGCTTTTATACCCACCAAGCTAATGGTGCACTGAGTTTAACAAGAAAAGGATGAACGCAAGCCCCAGGAAGAACAGCCCTGCAAGGGTTGCAGCCTTCAGATTTTGAGAGACAGGGGGTTGTTGGTGTATTGGCCAACCTGGGAATGCCAGACTGTAGAGGTGTGGGTGTGCTGGGGTGTGGGTGCCACGCAAGACTGAATTGGTGCAAGAGGCCAAAGCAGAGACGCTGAGAGCATCCATCAACCTGTCTGGTGTCATTCTGTGTAGCCCCTGTGGTGGGCTGAATAATGGTCCCCAAATTGGCCCACATCCTAATCCCCACAACCTATGTATATGTTATCTTACTTGGCAAAATGGACTTTGCAGGTGTGATTAGGTTAAGGATCTTGAGATGGGGAGATTTTCCTCAATTATGTATAGGTATTCAATGTATGCAGACTACATCATGAGAAACGCTGGGCTGGAGGAAGCATAAGCTGGAATCAAGATTGCCGGGAGAAATATCAATAACCTCAGATATGCAGATGACACCACCCTTATGGCAGAAAGTGAAGAAGAACTAAAAAGCCTCTTGATGAAAGTGAAAGAGGAGAGTGAAAAAGTTGGCTTAAAGCTCAACATTCAGAAAACAAAGATCATGGCATCCGGTCTCATCACTTCATGGCAAATGGATGGGGAAACAGTGGAAACAGTAGCTGACTTTATTTTTTGGGCTCCAAAATCACTGGAGATGGTGACTGCAGCCATGAAATTAAAAGACGCTCACTCCTTGGAAGAAAAGTTATGACCAACCTAGATAGCATATTCAAAAACAGAGACATTACTTTGCCAACAAAGGTCCGTCTAGTCAAGGGTATGGTTTTTCCAGTGGTCATGTATGGATGTGAGAGTTGGACTGTGAAGAAAGCTGAGCACCGAAGAACTGATGCTTTTGAACTGTGGTGTTGGAGAAGACTCTTGAGAGTTCTGTGGACTGCAAGGAGGTCCAACCAGTCCATCCTAAAGGAGATCAGTCCTGGGTGTTCATTGGAAGGACTGATGTTGAAGCTGAAACTCCAATACTCTGGCCACCTGATGCAAAGAGCTGACTCATTGGAAAAGGCTCTGATGCTGGGAAAGATTGAGGGTGGAAGGAGAAGGGGACGACAGAGGATGAGGTGGCTGGATGGCATCACCGACTCGATGGACATGGGTTTGGGCGAACTCCAGGAGTTGGTGATAGACAGGGAGGCCTGGTGTGCTGTGATCAATGGGGTCGCAAAGAGCTGGACACGACTGAGCGACTGAAATGAACTGAACCCAGTGTAATCATAAGGATCCTTATAAGGGATGGGGTGGGGCAGGAGTGTCAGAAAAAGAGATGTGTTCATTGATGGAGGCATGAATAAAGAAAATGTGGTACACATACAATGGAATATTATTCAGCTGTTAAAAAGAAGATCCTGCCATGTGTGACAACCTGGATGGGCCTTGAAGGTACCATGTCAAGTGAAATAAGTCAAACATAGAAAGACAAAACCATATGATCTCAATTATATATAGAATCTTCAAAAAGAAGAAAGAAAAAATGAACCCATAAGTACAGAGAACAGATTGGTGGTTTTCAGAGGCAGGGGGTGGGGTGAAACTTGTGAGAGCAATCAGAAGATACAAACATCCAGTTTTAAAACAATTAAGTCTTCAGGACATAATGTACAGGTAGCTCTAATTANAGACAAAACCATATGATCTCAATTATATATAGAATCTTCAAAAAGAAGAAAGAAAAAATGAACCCATAAGTACAGAGAACAGATTGGTGGTTTTCAGAGGCAGGGGGTGGGGTGAAACTTGTGAGAGCAATCAGAAGATACAAACATCCAGTTTTAAAACAATTAAGTCTTCAGGACATAATGTACAGGTAGCTCTAATTAATTGGAGAAGGAAATGGCAACCCACTCCAGTGTTCTTTCCTGGAGAATCCCAGGGATGGGGAAGCCTGGTGGGCTGCCGTCTGTGGGGTCGCACAGAGTGGGACATGACTGACGTGACTTAGCAGCAGCTATAGTTAATAATATGGTATTACATACTCATAAGTTGCTGAGAGTAGATCTTAAAAGTTCTCATCACAAGAAAGAAATTGTAGATATTAAGTAGATTTACCATAGAGGTCATTTTGCAACATATACAAATATTGAATATTATGTTGAATGCATATCCTAATATATGCAAAGCCTTACCAGATAGATTTATTATGGTATTGTCGTTGTCAGTTGTGTCTGGCTCTTTGCAACCCATGGACTGCAGCACGCCAGGCCTCCCTGTTCCTCACCAGCTCCCGGAGCTTGCTCAAACTCGTGTCCCTTGAGTCGGTGATGCCATGCAACCATCTCATCCTCTGTCACCCCGTTCTCCTCCTGCCTTCAGTCTTTCCCAGCATCAGGGTCTTTTCCAATGAGCCAGCTCTTCACATCAGGTNGTGTCTGGCTCTTTGCAACCCATGGACTGCAGCACGCCAGGCCTCCCTGTTCCTCACCAGCTCCCGGAGCTTGCTCAAACTCGTGTCCCTTGAGTCGGTGATGCCATGCAACCATCTCATCCTCTGTCACCCCGTTCTCCTCCTGCCTTCAGTCTTTCCCAGCATCAGGGTCTTTTCCAATGAGCCAGCTCTTCACATCAGGTGGCCAAAGGATTGGCGCTTCGGCTCCAGCACCAGAGGCTGGAGAGACAGCAGACACTACAATGCTGGCTTTAAAGACAGAGGAAGAGGCTCCAAGCCAAGGAATGCAGGCAGCCTCTACAAGTGGGAAAAGGCAAGGAAACTGATTTCCCCTGGAATCTCCAGAAGGAAGGCAGCCCTGCTAACCTGTTGTGGACTTCCAGCCTCTGCTGTCGGTCAGTCACTAAGTCATGTCTGTTTGCGACCCCATGGACTGCAGCGTGCCAGGCTTCCCTGTCCTTCACGATCTTTTGAAATTTGCTCGATTTCATGTCCATTAAGCTACTAAGTTTGGGAAAATTTCTTACCGCATCAATAGGAAAGTCATGCAGCTCCCAAGAAGAGGAGATTCCAGGCAGGACTCCACATGGAGAGGAGGGGCTCTTGGGTCAACCATCTGAGAGCTCAGAGGTCCCAGCCTGGGTCCATTGCATCACTGGAACCATCGTCGGAAGGAATGAAAGCCCTTAGACTCGCCAATTCACAAAGTCCCAGGGGAATCATTCATTTGCCCTCAGCAAGGCTTCCCAGATGGGCTAAAAGATCAGGTTTCTTTACTTGTGTCTGGAATTGTATTCCCTCCATGTAGCAATGCAGTTCTGACCCAGAAATGCTGACTGGTGACTTTTGAGAGACTTGTAGAACAGGAACGGCATTACCTGGAACTTAGTTCTTGAGAGGAGGTTATATCCTGACAGCCCAAGTACTGACTTCTGAAAATGTGACTACTACTGTTCCCTAAATAATCTCTGTAAAGTGAGAGGGTACCCACTGAACGGAAGCCAGGTGACATTCACTTCAGTTCCTGACACCTGTTTTATGAGCTCTTCTATACACATTGTCACAGCCAGAGATCAAGACCCTTTGTCTTGGGACCTCCCTGGTGGTTCAGTGATTAAGACTTTGCCTTCCATTGCAGGGGTTATGGGTTCACTCCCTGGTCGGAGGCCACATGCTTTGTGGAAAACAAAACAAAACCAAAAAAACATTTAAAAAAAGAAGCAAGGTTGTAACAAATTCAGTGAAGACTTTAAAAATGGTTCACATTAAAAGCAATTTTTTAAAAAAAGACCCTTGTCTTAGCCCAGGCCACCATAACAAAATACCATGACTAGGTGGTTCCTAAAGGAAATCAGTCTTGAATAGTCATTGGAAGGACTAATGCTGAAGCTGAAGCTCCAATACTTTGGCCACCTGATGACAGGAGTGACTCACTAGGGAAAAAAACCCCAATGCTGGGAATGATTGAGGGCAGGAGAAGGGGGCAACAGAGGATGAGATGGTTGGATGGCATCACCAACTCAATGGGCACAAGTCTGAGCAAACTCCAGGAGGTAATGAAGGACAGGGCAGCCTGGTGTGCTGCGGTGCGTGGGGTCACGAAGAGTAGGATGTGACTTGGCAACCAAACAGCAACAGGTGGTTTAAACAACAGAAACTGTCCCAGCTGTGGGGCTGGAAATCTGTGACCAGGATATCAGCCCTGTCCAGTTCTGGTTAGAGCGCTCTTCCTGGTATGAAATGTGAAATAAAATGAAGTTAAGTCAAGAGGTTTTTTTAAAAGGAAACTAGGAGGGCTTTAAAGAGGTTGACCTTTACACTCGTCTGCACCAGGTGGAATCATGAACTTTTGAACTGGGAAACCATAAATATTCCAAGCACTCTGCAAAAAGACGTGCAGCTTGTCACAGGAAGCAACCCCTACTCCCTTGAGTGAGAGCCTTGGCACTCAATGTTGTTTAGCCAAGACTAGCTTCTGCTTCCAACTCTTAATTAAAATTCTTTGTAATGCAAGCTTCTTCCTTTGCCTTTAAAAGCCCCTGACTTTTAGTCTCTATCCGGTCCTATCACTTCTTGGGAAATAGATGGGGAAACAGTGGAAACAGTGTCAGACTTTATTTTTGGGGGGCTCCAAAATCACTGCAGATGGTGACTGCAGCCAAGACGCTTACTCCTTGGAAGAAAAGTTATGACCAACCTAGATAGCATATTCAAAAGCAGAGACATTACTTTGCCGATTAAGGTTTGTCTAGTCAAGGCTATGACGGTCATGTATGGATGTGAGAGTTGGACTGTGAAGAAGGCTGAGCGCCGAAGAATTGATGCTTTTGAACTGTGGTGTTGGAGAAGACTCTTGAGAGTCCCTTGGACTGCAAGGAGATCCAACCAGTCCATTCTGAAGGAGATCAGCCCTGGGATTTCTTTGGAAGGAATGATGCTAAAGCTGAAACTCCAGTACTTTGGCCACCTCATGCGAAGAGTTGACTCATTGGAAAAGACTCTGATGCTGGGAGGGATTGGGGGCAGGAGGAGAAGGGGACGACCGAGGATGAGATGGCTGGATGGCATCACGGACTCAATGGACGTGAGTCTGAGTGAACTCCAGGAGTTGGTGATGGACAGGGAGGCCTGGCGTGCTGCGATTCATGGGGTCGCAAAGAGTTGAACACGACTGAGCGACTGAACTGTACTGAAGACACTGTTTAAAAATGCTGCTGGAATCTGTGTGCTCTGAATTGCAAGTCTTTGACCCACTCCAGTGTTCTTGCCTGGAGAATCCCAAGGATGGCGGAGCCCAATGGGCTGCCGTCTGTGGGGTCGCACCGAGTCGGACACGACTGAAGCGACTTAGCAGTAGCAGATCCCAGATAAACATTTTTTGCTTGGTTAATGCTTGATAGGTTTATTTAGGTTGACACTGGCTTATAGAAAAGTCACTAATCTCACCATGGGCGCCCCCTGTCCTCATGGCCTCACCTAACCCTAATTACTTTCCACAGGCCCGGACTCCAGATTCTGTCCCGGGGTGGGTTGGGTGGAGAGGATGGTGGGTTGGGGTTTTTACATATGAATTTGGAAAGGACACATTCAGTCCATAACACCTCTCCAAAAACAGACACAAAGAGAAGAAAGGTCTTTGTTTCTCCCAGACAAACCAACAGTATACATCTGACAAGAGGTTCCAGTATTTCTCTTCTTCAGCTGCTAAGTCCTGGGAGAGGATAAGTTCAATGTTCAGTCGCTAAGTCCTTTCAGCCCCATAGACAGCAGCACGCCAGGCTCCCCTGTCCTTCGCTATCTCCCCGAGTTTGCTCAGACTCATGTGCAGGAAGTCAGTGATGCTATCTAACCCTCTCTTCCTCTGCCTCTCCCTTCTCCTCCTGCCGTCAGTCTTTCCCAGCATCAGGGTCTTTTCCAGTGAGTCAGTTCTTCGCATCAGGTGGCCAAAGTACTGGNAGTTTGCTCAGACTCATGTGCAGGAAGTCAGTGATGCTATCTAACCCTCTCTTCCTCTGCCTCTCCCTTCTCCTCCTGCCGTCAGTCTTTCCCAGCATCAGGGTCTTTTCCAGTGAGTCAGTTCTTCGCATCAGGTGGCCAAAGTACTGGAGCTTCAGTCCTTCCCATGAATATTCAGGGCTGATTTCCATTAGGATTGATTGGTTTTATCTCCTTGCTGTCCAAGGGAACCTCAAGAGTCTTCTCCAGCACCACAGTTTGAAAGCATGTATTCTTTGGTGCTCAGCCTTCTTTATGGTCCAATCCTCACATCCATACACAACTACTGGAAAAACCATAGCTTTGACTATATGGACCTTTTTTGGCAAAGTGATGCTCTTGCTTTTTAATGCACTGTCTAGCAGCGAGCATCTTTTAATTTCAGTAGTTCCAGTATACATTTTCCAAATACCAAGAGTAACGGTAATCAAATTAGAATGCTGCTGCTGCTAAGTCACTTCAGTCGTGTCCGACTCTGTGCGACCCCATAGACGGCAGCCCACCAGGCTCCCCCGTCCCTGGGATTCTCCAGGCAAGAATACTGGAGTGGGTTGCCATTTCCTTCTCCAATGCATGAAAGAGAAAAGTGAAAGTGAAGTCGCNTGCTGCTGCTGCTAAGTCACTTCAGTCGTGTCCGACTCTGTGCGACCCCATAGACGGCAGCCCACCAGGCTCCCCCGTCCCTGGGATTCTCCAGGCAAGAATACTGGAGTGGGTTGCCATTTCCTTCTCCAATGCATGAAAGAGAAAAGTGAAAGTGAAGTCGCTCAGTCTGTCTGACTGTTAGCGACCCCATGGACTGCAGCCCACCAGGCTCCTCCGTCCATGGGATTTTCCAGGCAAGAGTACTGGGGTGGGGTGCCATTGCCTTCCCCGCAAATTAGAATACATGTCTGAAAAAAATTCACATATATGTTTTAAAACAAAAGGAATCAGTGAACAAGGTAAAGACTGTATCTGAAAGGATATTCATATAAATGTTTACAGAGAAAGAGAATTAGAATAATATGTGGTTTTTTTCCTCCTTAGTTTTCATTTTAAAGCTTTAGTCATAACTCAGGTACGATAGAAAACTCACTAGTTTATAAAAATCAGTTGTAATAAATTGTTTACTCATTTGGATGACTAAGTTCAGTTCAGTTCAGTCGCTCAGTCGTGTCCGACTCTTTGCGACCCCATGAATCGCAACACGCCAGGCCTCCCTGTTCATCGCCATCTCTCGGAGTTCACTCACACTCATGTCCATTGAGTCTGTGATGCCATCCAGCCATCTCATCCTCGGTCGTCCCCTTCTCCTCCTGCCCCCAATCCCTCCCAGCATCAGAGTCTTTTCCAATGAGTCAACTCTTCGCATGAGGTGGCCAAAGTACGGGAGTTTCAGCTTTAGCATCATTCCTTCCAAAGTAATCCCAGGGCTGATCTCCTTCAGAATGGACTGGTTGGATCTCCTTGCAGTCCAAGGGACTCTCAAGAGTCTTCTCCAACACCACAGTTCAAAAGCATCAGTTCTTTGGCGCTCAGCCTTCTTCACAGTCCAACTCTCACATCCGCACATGACCACAGGAAAAACCATAGCCTTGACTAGACGAACCTTAGTCGGCAAAGTAATGTCTCTGCTTTTGAATATGCTATCTAGGTTGGTCATAACTTTTCTTTCAAGGAGTAAGCGTCTTCTAATTTCGTGGCTGCAGCCTTTCATTATTTGTTCAAGTCTTTCAAAATCTGTATTTGCCTTTGGCAAGCAATTTTAAGGAGGCTGTGATTATTAGAATTTAGGCTACTACTACTACTAAGTCACTTCAGTTTAGCAGTTTGTGTTTTTAAAGACTTCTTTCCCTTTTTTTTTTCAGTCTTTTTTCCCCCAAAAGATTTATTACAAGGAAAATAAGCATTTATAAGAGTGAAATAATGAACTGTAAAAGAATTAAGAATCACGTAAAGAACAAAATCTTTTGGTGTCTCAGTTACAGACCAGCTAGGTGGCATAATATGTGTTAACTTTTAGGAAACATAACATAAAATTCTTTTGATTATACGGGGCTGATTCCCTCATGAGTATTTTTTTAACATCTTCAGGTGATTTCCACCCCCCATTGTTTTTTTTTTCTTTTTTTTAATTGAGGTATAGTTGCTTTACAGTGTTGCATTACTTTCTGCTGTGTACAACGAAGTGAATCCCTCATGAGAAATTATTGAAAAACTAAGATCTGAGGGGGATCTCCTGGTGGTTCTTAGAAATGTAAAATTTTTCAAGATTTTTCAGCTCAGAGAAGGAGACTTGGCTCAGACTAAGTAAGAGGACAGTGGTGGGGGCTGAGACTAACTAAAGGACAGCGGTGGGGGCTGAGATCTGGAGTTTTCTAGAAGGGGCAGGACTGATAAGACTTGAGAACTTCCCAGACCCACTAAGGGTGTGCGACACGTGCTGAGTGGGGCCTTCCCTAGTGCTCTAGTGGTTAAAAATCTGCCTACCAATGCAGGAGACACGGGTTTGATCCCTGGTCTGGAAGGATCTCACATGTCTCAGGGCAACTGATTCTGTGTACCACAGCTACTGAGCCCATACTCAGGCCTTGCTCCAGAGTCCACGTAGCTCAGCTGGTAAAGAATCCGCCTGCGGTGAAAGAGACCCCAGGTTGATTCCTGGGTTGGGAAGATCTGCTGGTCAAGGGTAGACTACCCACTCCAGTATTCTTGGGCTTCCCTGGTGGTTCAGCTGGTAAAAAAAAGAAAATCTGCCTGCAATGCAGGAGATCTGGATTTGATCCCTGGGTTGGGAAGATTCCCCTGGAGAAGGGAAAGTCTACCCACTCCAGTANGATCTGCTGGTCAAGGGTAGACTACCCACTCCAGTATTCTTGGGCTTCCCTGGTGGTTCAGCTGGTAAAAAAAAGAAAATCTGCCTGCAATGCAGGAGATCTGGATTTGATCCCTGGGTTGGGAAGATTCCCCTGGAGAAGGGAAAGTCTACCCACTCCAGTATTCTGGCCTGGAGAATTCCATGGATTGGCTATTCTGTGGGGTTGCAAAGAGTCGGACACAACTGAGCGACTTTCACGTCACTGCACTTCCACGCACTGCAACTAGAGAAAGTGCGAGTGCAGCAAAAAAGACCCAGAGCAGCCAAAAATCAATAAATAAATACTGAAAACAACAAGCACAACGGTGCTGAGCAGAACAATCACTGCCCTGACCTCCAAGGCTTGCGAGGAGGTGGAGAGATGCCCAGAGCAGGGTCTCTTATAGGAGGGTGTAGGCCTGACTCCCGCTTTGCTAATGGTGCCAGTGATGACTCATCGGAGGCTCTGGGGACACCGCCCAGCTGCACGGAGCGGATCCACAGCAGCCACTGCCCCATCTAGGCCCGTCTCTTAATGAGCCACTCTTACTCCTGTCCAACTTACCCACCAGGTTCTTCCTGGAAGTCTGCAGGACCCAGATGGCAAGTTTATACGTGGAAGGATAATGATACGATCTGAACCTTCCCAGAAAACAGAGATCCATCCGAGATTCTCTGAATTAGTTACACAAACCCAGCCCAGAAAATTGGTGGAGACATCTCCTGCCAGCCCCTCCCAGTTCCCACGGCAGCTTCCAGAAGGCCTCGGCCCCTTTCCGGGGCTTTCCCTGAGGACTCACCAGGGGCAGGAATATTAAAGCTTTGATATTTACATAATATGTAGGCATAACTTCTCCTTTTATAGGGGTTCAAAGGACCTCACATTTCCTTCTGTCTGCACTCTCTCTTCTTGCCAAATTTTCGGGTGTCATTCATTTCCTGTTTCACGGAGGAGGGAAATGCAGAATGTCACGTTTTAAAATAGTTCTTCTGGCAAGGGAGGGAAGAGAGGAGAAAATAGTCTGACTTTTTTGGATGGGGTTTTTGCAGTGGCCCCACCGGGGAAGCAGAAAGGCAACGCTTGCAGGGAATGGAAAGGAAGGCGCTGCGGCCCCGGATGGACACAGTGAGCGTTGCAGGGAGGAAGCCAATTCTGACCCCATATTAGAACTGCTTCTTTGACTGCCTTTCATTGCTTCAGTTACCGTAGTCACACAGCACGGTTTGCCTCAGAGAGTCCTGCCCCTCTGCCTGACTGTTAAACTAAGGTGCTTTTGTTCAGAACCCTGTCCACCTGCAGATGGCAGGAAGGAAGAAATTAACGCATCCCCTGTCCTGAGGCTTGCCGTTCTAGGAGACCTTTGCTAGATTCATGGCCTTTTTACTTTGCTTCCTCACCACCCCCTCATCTCTGATCTATAAAACCAGACCCCAATAAGATGGTTATCTTGAGGTGCTAGCCTGCCATCTTCTCCGCCTGCCGGCTCTCTGATTAAAGTCTCTTCCCTGCCTCAACACCTCGTCTCTCAGATACACTGGTCCACTGCGGCGATCAGAGCGAGCTTGGACTCCATGAGGAGACAGGACTGGGTCACTAGACACCCAGGTGAATGTATCCTTTTACTTCTGTGCCAGTCCCCCTGATCTTTCCGCTGGCATTTCTTGGCTCAGAGGACACCCCGTCAAGCAGTGGTCGGGGCCTACTTCGAGTTCGGAGCTGTTGCTGCTCTGATTGACTGACAGGAGCACTCACCTACCCACACTCTGAAGGCGTCTGTCTCAGCAGAGAACAGTTTCATGAGACGCTGTGCCGCAGTAGAAGATGCTAAACTGGGACAGCGACAAAGTCCTCAGGGAGTGGAAGCTCAGACAAGAAATGGAGGTTTAGAACTTAGATTGTGGATTTGGGGAGGGAGGAAGCAGGGAGAAGTGAAGGAAAGAAGAGGGGCGTGCAGCTGGGGCAGACAGCGTCGGGAGAGAAGTCGTGCGCACACAGCTTTCAAGAAGTTCATCTTCAAAATAAAAAATAAAAATTAAAAAAAAAGAAGTTCATCTTTAAAGACGCGGATGGTGGTGGTGTTCCGTTGCTAAGTTGTGTCCGATTCCTTGCAACCCCATGAACTGCAGCACACCAGGCTTCCGTATCCTTCACCATGTCCCAGAGCTTGCTCAAACTCAGGCCCATTGAGTTGGTGATGCCATCCAACCATCTCATCCTCTGTTTCCCCCTCCTTTGTCCTTCTGCCTTCAATCTTTCCCAGCATCAGCATCTTTTCCAGTGAGTTGGCTCTTTGCATCAGGTGGCCAAAGTACTGGAGCTTCAGCTTCAGCATCAGTCNCCCATTGAGTTGGTGATGCCATCCAACCATCTCATCCTCTGTTTCCCCCTCCTTTGTCCTTCTGCCTTCAATCTTTCCCAGCATCAGCATCTTTTCCAGTGAGTTGGCTCTTTGCATCAGGTGGCCAAAGTACTGGAGCTTCAGCTTCAGCATCAGTCCTTCCAATAAATATACGGGACTGATTTCTTTTCGGATTGATTGGTTTGATCTTCTTGCTGTCCAAGGGACTCTCAAGTGTCTGCTCCAACACCACAGTTCAAAAGCATCAGTTCTTTGGTGGATGCTGGATGGATGGTGGAGGAGGGATAAATTAGGAGTATGAGATTCACAGATACACACTACCATATAGAAAACAGATAAACCAGAAGGATTTCCTGGGACTTCCGTGGTCGTCCAGTGGTTAAGACTCTGAGCTTCTAATGCAGGCGACATGGATTTGATACCTGGTCTGGGAGCTGAGATCCCACATGCCACGTGGAAGGTGGCCCCCCCAAAAAAGATCTGCTGTATAGCACAGGAAACAATATTCATTATCTTGCAATAACCTAAAATGGAAAAGAATAGAAAAAAAGAATATATATGTGTATTTGAATCACTTTGCTGTACACCTGCAACTAACACAACATTGCAAATCAAGTGTACTTCACTTTTTAAAATCCTTAAAAGTCTCACAGATAGAAAAGCAGGAGCTTGTTGGCGAGCCTCAGAAAGTATGACAGGGGTGGTCAGAGCCAGGTCTGATTGGGGGAATTGAAAAGGCACAATGAGAAGTTTGGCCTGAGATGCAAAGAGCTCCATTGCTAGACGGGACTGGCTAGGAGTGCACCCCAGGTGCTGTGTAATTTGGGAATATGATCACTAAGATTTTGATCAGAGAAACAAAACCACCCTGCAACGTGTATGTGTGAGAGAGATAGGGACTTGACCTTAAGAAATCATGGGAGGGACTTCCCTGGTGGTCCAGTGGCTAAGATCTTACATCCCAATGCATGGGGCCTGGGTTCGATCCCAGGTCAGGGAACGAAATCCCACATGCCACCATTAGAGGGTTTTCAGGCTGCAGCTAAAGATCCCTCATGACACTGTGCTGTGTGCTTTGTCGCTCAGTCGTGTCCAACTCTTTGCGACCCCATGGACTGCAGCCCGCCAGGCTCCTCTTTCCATGGGGATTCTCCAGGCAAGAATACTGGAGTAGGTTGCCATGCCCTTCTCCTGGGGATCTTCTCAACCCAGAGGTCGAACCCAGGTCTCTCTCATTGCCGGCGGATTCTTTACCCACTGAGCCACCAGGAATGCCCGCAACAAAGATCAAAGACCCCACGTGCTGTAACTGAGACCCGGCACAGTCAGATAAAGAAAGAACTACTTTAAAAATAAATACATCAGGGAAGTTGGATACATAATCTGTGCAAGACTTTTTTTCCCCCCTGTATCTGGTGCTGCAGCCTGGGCAGGAGGGGGAAGAGAAGGTGGACGAAAGGAGGGGTGTACAAGGACATGTTCAGCCCACCATCAGTCTCTCACCATCTCCAAGTCTCCTGCAGGGTGCCTTGCAGGACAAGGGGATGCTTTTGTCAGGGAGCTAAACGGGCACCTGGCTCCGGAGGCAGAGAAGCCGTAGCAGCAGGTGCTGGAGGAAACGTTGAGACCGGCTGCATCCCCGATCTACAGGACACCAGTAGATAAGCCACAATACTGTGAGCAGCGCAGTCCCTCTCACCCCGCCCCAGCCTCCTGAGAGGAGAACGGCCACATTCTACCTTCGAAATCCTGTTTGTTTGTTTTTGTTTTTTAAATCCGCTGATCCATGCTAACTCAGAACCATGCAAGAAGGGAATCCAAGGAAAAGCAGTTATGGCTTAGCTTAGTGGATACTGTCATGGCAAACAGAGGGCGGTTGGAAAGGAATTTCCAGGCACACAGCATTTCAGGGGGGAATGAGTGCATTAAGAACAAAAAGCAGAGATGGTAAGGGCACTTTGAGCACAGGGAGGCGACTTCCTAATAGGCCAAGGAGAGTCGACGCATTTCCTGGGTTAGCTGCCAATTCTTATAGCCTCAAGACAAAGAAAATTCCTGGTGGAAGGTTGGTTAGGGCGCCTACCATGAGCACTACCATGGGCATTTTTGCCTAATCTGGGGCCAGGACGCCTGCTGGGGGACTTTTGGCAACAGTCACAAAGGGGCTCCGTCCTTTCCAGAGATGGTGCTGCTTTTGGCTCTGCTTCTGTGGCCTGGGTACAGGACTCCATGATGATGTGCACGCAGTCGTGTCCGACTTTTTGCGACCCCATAGACTGCAGCCCTCCAGGCTCCTCTCTCCATGGGATTCTCCAGGCAAGAACACTGGACTGGGTTGCCATACCTCCTCCAGGGGAACTTCCTGACCCAAGGATCGAACCTGCGTCTCTTATTGGCATTGGCAGGTGGGTTCTTTACCACTAGCGCCACCTGGGAAGCCTTAAGGCGCCACAGATACCGTACAAATTGACCTCAAGGCACTTAATTCTCCTCGGTGTCCTCATCTGTGACACGGCAGTCATGACAGCGCGAAGTGGTACAACACACGCAGAAGGACCCAAGCCATCCGCCAGCGTGGGCTTCTTTCTCCACCCCCCTCCCACCCTCCTGAGGGCGGGGAGGGCAGCATCTCCAGATGACTCAAATAAGGAAAACATTTCAGGAAGACCAGCAGGTCAGAAGGCAGCACATTAACGTAAAGGAATGAGGCAATTCAGGTTTGGTCAGGCTGAAATTTGTTTGTTCGTATAATACCGGAAAAGAATACACAACTAAGAGTATAAAATCAGGCACAAAAGTATTCACTTAGAATTAGAATACAAATCACAAGTTACACACTTTTAAAGCTGCCGAATACCGCTAACGTTGCAAAAATTCAGGAAAATAAAATATCTGTTCGTTAACTGCCCGACATACCCCTTTAACGCTCTTTTGGACCTCCCTGGCAGTTCAGTGATTAAGACTGTGCTTCCACTGCAGGGTGCACAGGTTCGATACCTGGTGGGAGAACTAAGATCCTGCATTTCCCATGGCATGGTCCCAAAATACTCTTTTATCTACACCTTTGATTGTATCATTGTGGCCTCTACCCGCAACAACCCTTTAAAATACGCTCTAGGGAATTTTTTGGCGGTGCAGTGCTTAGGACTCCATTGCAGGGACCAAGGGTTCAATCCCTGGTCAGGGAACCAAGGTCCTGCAAGGAGGCATGCAGCGCAGCCAAAAAATTAATAATAATATTTAAAAGTAAATATATAAAATATGCTGTATAGAAAGAACAAAATGTTAATTCAGTGTTTTCCTCTAGAGTGATTTAATCAAAATGTTTCTTCATATTGACAATTTAGAAAAGTGTCTTTTAACTCCACAATGCTATTGCTGTGTCATGTCAAGACAGTTCTGAGAAACACCACAGGCACCCCAACACCATCCTGCATGGTCTAGAAATGTGTTAAAGGAGAAGTTGACGAGGAAAGAGACAGATGTCTGAATGACTGTGGTTAAAAGCTCTTACTTGGCAGATTTCACAAAAGCATATGACCAAGTGCAGGGAGCCCCTTCCACAGCCGTGGACAAGGTTGTGGAAAGGAGAGGCTCTGAGGTGTTTGCTTTCAGTGGTTTTTTAGTAAACCTGCCTCCAAAGGGGAGCCAGAGGGGCACCCACTTACAAAGGTTGCTGGTGCTACTGCTAAGTCACTTCAGTCATGTCCAACTCTGTGCGACCCCAAAGACGGCAGCCCACCAGGCTCCCCGTCCCTGGGATTCTCCAGGCAAGAATACTGGAGTGGGTTGCCATTTCCTTCTCCAATGCATGAAGGTGAAAAGTGAAAGTGAAGTCACTTAGTCGTGTCCGACTCTTAGCGACCCCATAGACTGCGGCCCACCAGGCTCCTCCATCCATGGGATTCTCCAGGCAAAGAGTACTGGAGTGGGGTGCCATTGCCTTCTCCAATGCATGAAAGTGAAAAGTGAAAGTGAAGTTGCTTAGTCGTGTCCGACTCTTAGCGACCCCATGGACTGCGGCCCACCAGGCTCCTCTGTCCATGGGATTTTCCAGGCAAGAGTGCTGGAGTGGGGTGCCACTGCCTTCTCCGCTTACACAGGTTACGCCAGAGCATCATGTCAGAGCTGGGTTTATTGCATGTGTGTGTGTCTTACAAAGGTTACACGCAATAAACCCAGCTCTGACATGGTGCTCTGGCCGGGCAGAGATGGAGCCAAAGGTCAGTGGTTCCTGGACACCCTTCACAGCCAATTCCAGGGAGACTGGCTTCCTGTTCTCTTCAGATTGAGGATTCTGTGGAAATCCCAGTCATCTCTCCAAGACTTCGCAGTCTCCCAGCCAGGAGAAAGAGGAAGCAGAAATGCCAGCCCCTGAGAGAAACTTTCTTTGGCGAGCTGCCTTGAAGTCAGGGGGGTGTCAGCAGAATGTCCACCCAAGCAGCAAACTGGGTAGGGCTCCTTTTAGTCCTTTGCCAGGAACTGTAAGGAAAACATAAAGCCTCTACATTTTAGCAGAGAAAAGCTCTGGAAGGAGATTGTCAGGGGGTTTCCATGAACCCTCAAAGACCACAGGCTTCACTGTCGCTGCCCCTGAGCATTCCACATCAAGGAAGACCACCAGCCTTCCCTGGCCTGGGCTGAGACACAAACACATGTGTCCTTTTCTTCAACTTGATTTTTTTTTCCTGATTATAAAAGAAAAATATGCCTATTGGGGGAAAAAGAAAAAAGCCTTACAAAAAAAAGAAGAAAGTAAAGATACCCTGTTACCATTCCATAATCCCACACTTTATTTCACACCAGTGTTTTGGCGTATTTCCCCCAGCCATTCTCAACGCGTCAGTTTTGCAAGGATTCTGCTGTTTTCACTTTACATTTAAACCATGGCTTTGTCTTGGAAAAACTCAGTCTAAGCATCATTCAAACACTGCTAGATATCTCAGCACCTCCGTTTATAAGAGTGGCCAATTTCAAGAGAGTTCTCCGTTTTGCATTTTGAAATAAAATGCAAAAAGTCCAAAAGCAAAGCTTGACGTTACCGAACAAAGCCACCCAGCAGGATGTCCAGCACGATACGAGGGGACTCGTGATTCCTTTCCTTGGTCCCGCCCGCCCCCTTCTCTGCCTCCCCCCAACCTCAGATGTGTATAAGAGACAGCTTTGAGCACAGGGAGGCGACTTCCTAATAGGCCAAGGAGAGTCGACGCATTTCCTGGGTTAGCTGCCAATTCTTATAGCCTCAAGACAAAGAAAATTCCTGGTGGAAGGTTGGTTAGGGCGCCTACCATGAGCACTACCATGGGCATTTTTGCCTAATCTGGGGCCAGGACGCCTGCTGGGGGACTTTTGGCAACAGTCACAAAGGGGCTCCGTCCTTTCCAGAGATGGTGCTGCTTTTGGCTCTGCTTCTGTGGCCTGGGTACAGGACTCCATGATGATGTGCACGCAGTCGTGTCCGACTTTTTGCGACCCCATAGACTGCAGCCCTCCAGGCTCCTCTCTCCATGGGATTCTCCAGGCAAGAACACTGGACTGGGTTGCCATACCTCCTCCAGGGGAACTTCCTGACCCAAGGATCGAACCTGCGTCTCTTATTGGCATTGGCAGGTGGGTTCTTTACCACTAGCGCCACCTGGGAAGCCTTAAGGCGCCACAGATACCGTACAAATTGACCTCAAGGCACTTAATTCTCCTCGGTGTCCTCATCTGTGACACGGCAGTCATGACAGCGCGAAGTGGTACAACACACGCAGAAGGACCCAAGCCATCCGCCAGCGTGGGCTTCTTTCTCCACCCCCCTCCCACCCTCCTGAGGGCGGGGAGGGCAGCATCTCCAGATGACTCAAATAAGGAAAACATTTCAGGAAGACCAGCAGGTCAGAAGGCAGCACATTAACGTAAAGGAATGAGGCAATTCAGGTTTGGTCAGGCTGAAATTTGTTTGTTCGTATAATACCGGAAAAGAATACACAACTAAGAGTATAAAATCAGGCACAAAAGTATTCACTTAGAATTAGAATACAAATCACAAGTTACACACTTTTAAAGCTGCCGAATACCGCTAACGTTGCAAAAATTCAGGAAAATAAAATATCTGTTCGTTAACTGCCCGACATACCCCTTTAACGCTCTTTTGGACCTCCCTGGCAGTTCAGTGATTAAGACTGTGCTTCCACTGCAGGGTGCACAGGTTCGATACCTGGTGGGAGAACTAAGATCCTGCATTTCCCATGGCATGGTCCCAAAATACTCTTTTATCTACACCTTTGATTGTATCATTGTGGCCTCTACCCGCAACAACCCTTTAAAATACGCTCTAGGGAATTTTTTGGCGGTGCAGTGCTTAGGACTCCATTGCAGGGACCAAGGGTTCAATCCCTGGTCAGGGAACCAAGGTCCTGCAAGGAGGCATGCAGCGCAGCCAAAAAATTAATAATAATATTTAAAAGTAAATATATAAAATATGCTGTATAGAAAGAACAAAATGTTAATTCAGTGTTTTCCTCTAGAGTGATTTAATCAAAATGTNGGGGGGGGGGGGCGGGGGGCGGGGATTCCAGGCTGTCTCGGGCCGCGAGCTGGAGCTGCGGGAGGAGCCGCGGGGCCCCGGGCCGCGCTGCCCCTGCACGAGTCTGGACACTCTGTAGCTCCCTCTCTAGGAGAGAAGCCCCCAGAGCTAGCGCGGCTCGACTCCTAATGTCTCCAAATGAGCAGAGGAAAAACCAGATTCAGGGCTCGAGAAGAGGCCGCTTCCGCCGGCCACAGATTCCTCTTCCCGACCGCCTGAATGTAGCGCTGCCTGGCCTGTCCTCCCTGGCGGGGCGGTTGGGGAGCGCAGCCAGAGTCAGGTCCAAGCCGGCTTCCCTTGCAGTTTCGTGCCAGGGAGGCCAGCCACCGGCAGGGACCTCTGTCCTGGGGATCGTGACTGTACCTCAGTCTCAACTGGGGCCGGGTGTGTCTGATTAGCGGGTGTGAAGTCCAGGTGGTCATTCCCCAGGGATCAGATAGACTGGCCGGCGGAGGAGGGGGAATGGGGCGGCGGCGCAGAACCCAGAAACGTTGCCTTGCGGTGGGCAGGGGTCAGCTGAGCCAGAATTTTAATCCTAGCTCTGTTCCCATCTGGACAGCCCCACCTAAGCTCAGCCTCCTGCTTACCTCTGACACTCACTGACCATACCTGTGAGCCAGGGACCAACTACCGAGAGAGAGACAGAGAGAAATGGCAAAGGTGAAGAGAGAGACGGAGACAGAAAGAAAGGACAAAGCTGTCTGTATGAGAACAGTCTCTGTGTGCAGGTCTATGTGTTTGTGTTTGCTGGCTTATTTCTCATGAAGTGACTGATATCATAGTTTGGGTAACACTTTAAAAGTCTCAAGAATGTAGTTTTCTCCCCCTTGGATTCTCAAGCTGTTGTTTGGGTTTGTTTCTTTTTATCAGCTTCTCTTGCAAAGCCCTTAAACTCCATAGGTCCTGGATAAGGGAAGCATTGCATCAGGGGGAGTGTGTGTGTGTGTGTGTGTGTGTGTGTGTGTGTGTACTCCTGCGCTCTCTGATGTCCAGCTCTTTCCCACCCTTTGGACTGTACTGTCACCTGCATTGCAAGCCGATTCCTAAGCGCTAAGCCTTCGGGGTAGCACTCAGGGAGTGAGCTCAGTCGTGTCTAACTCTTTGCAACCCCATGGACTGCGGCACACCAGTCCTCCCAGAGTTTATGCAAACTCGTGTCCACTGAGTTGGTGATGCCGTCCAACCGTCTCATCCTGTCATCCCCTTGTGTGCTCCTAGTTAAACGGCTGTTTCCTCCTGGGAGCTGGACAGATGGGTTTGTATCTTTACTCTGCTCCTCAAGCTTCGAGTCTCGAACAACCTACATTTGCTCCTTCCCTGGGCTTCCTTCGGATGAGATTTGTGCTTAGCCGCTCAGTCGTGTCTGACCGTTTGTAACCCCATGGACTGTAGCCCGCCAGGCTCTTCTGTGCATGGAACCCTCCAGGCAAGAACACTGGAGTGGGTAGCCATTCTCTCCTCCAAAGGATCTTCCCAACCCAGTGACTGANGAGATTTGTGCTTAGCCGCTCAGTCGTGTCTGACCGTTTGTAACCCCATGGACTGTAGCCCGCCAGGCTCTTCTGTGCATGGAACCCTCCAGGCAAGAACACTGGAGTGGGTAGCCATTCTCTCCTCCAAAGGATCTTCCCAACCCAGTGACTGAGTCCAGGTCTCAGGTCTCCTGCATTGCAGGCAGATTCTTTACTACTCAGATGAGAAGGAAAAGGGAAAGCTCAGGGAAGCCCTCAGATGAGATTCGGGCCTTGCTGCTCCTGACTAGTCTGTGAATTGTTTGTGATTTGTCTGCTGTGGTCCAGAGGTTGATAGAAGTATTTAGTAATTTTATATTGCCACAACACCCACAGACAGGTCCATCTTTCTTTCTTTTTAATATTTATTTATTTGGCTGCACTGGATCTTACAGTCTCAGAATGTAAACTCTTAACTGCAGCATGTGAGATCCAGTTCTCTGACCAGGGGTTAGACCCGGGCCCCCAGAGTCTTAGCCACTGGGCCACCAGGGAAGTCCCAGGTCCATCTTGCTGATGATTATCTTTTACTGTATTCAGTGAAAGTTTGGGTCTGTGTGATGCACTGGAAATAAGCTAGTCCTTCATCTTTTTGCAAAGCAGCACCATGGTATACTAATCTGTTTTTTTGTGACTGTTTGAAATTTTGCATAATAAACAGTTAAAAACTTAACTGGGATATTTTTAAGATTAACTCTTTGTTAGTCCAAACACAAAGTGAAAATATTAACAGTGATTATACAGTAAAAGGATAGTTAAGCAGAAAAATTTCCAGACCTTTCCATAACTTAATTCCGTGTCCTTCAGTAGGTATGTGATCGCATTTATGGTCAGAGGGGAGAAACATACAAGTATTGGAAAGAAAAGTTTTTAAAGGAAACTTGCGATATCTACTCCTTAGAGCTGTTATGGGCTTCCCTGGTGGCTCAGGCAGTAAATAATATGCCTGCAATGTGGGAGACCTGGGTGTAATTCCCTGGGTCGGTACGATCCCCTGGAGAAGAGAATGGCTACCCCCTCCAGTATTCTTGTCTGGAGAATTCCACAGACAGGGAAGCCTGGCATGCTGCAGTCCATGGGGTCGCAAAGTATCAGTCACAACTTAGCCACTGAACAACAGTAAGAGTTGTTATAAGGATGACATATGCAAAATATCAGAGCTGACCCAATCTGTAGTAAATGGAGGTCATTTGCTTTAGATAGCATTAAAGTACAGTAAGTCAACACACTTTTGTAATTTAGTGACCCGAGTGTTGAAGAATGAAGGCTTCTGTTTGTAATTGTTCTAGTTGTTGCTTATTTTCTGGTGGATCTGAATGTACTTAGGCCACAAAATTCTCTTACTGTGACTTGCTGACTTGAACATCCAGAGCTTCTCAGAGCTTAGAGACCACTGAGAAAGACGGTAGATCCCCAACCACAGGAAAAACCATAGCAAATGAATGTATATTAAGAACTCCTGTTTGTCCATAACCTCAACAGTGGAAAGTACCACGTAATAGGAATGTTTGGGGGCAAACGCTGCACATGACCGTGTGGCCGCCGTTTATCGGGCTACTCTTTCAACGCGGACAGGCTGTTGAGTGTTTTATCTACATTATCTCTCCTAATTTTCTCAGCCATTCTTTTGAAGTAGGTAATAACCCCATTTTGCTCCCTAGGGAACCAAACCATTCTTTTTAGGAAGAGACAAATGGTCTAGGTAGATAAGCTGATATCCAGTATTTACAGACAAGACCAACTTTCTGGTTATGGGTGAGAATTCAGGGAGTTTCTTGTTTTTTACTTCTCCTCCTCTGCAAGGTATTAATTGGAGATGGGATCACTGATGTTCATCATAATGACCCATCCATGGAAGGCTCCTGAAGGGTCTTTTTTGTTTGTTTTCGCATGTTTTTTATTGGAGGATAATTGCTTCACAATGTCGTGTTGGTTTCTGCCATACAACAACAATACGAGTCAGTCATCCTTCGTGGGGAGGGGGCTTCAGGAGGGAAGGGGTCTTCGATTGTCAAGATTAAATGATTAATTCTGATGTTAGTAGTACTTTATTATCTGTGTATGATATGTGTTAATCAAACTATGCTATTAAGACCCAGGAGAGCCTGTTCTTAAAAATGTATAAAATCTCAAACACCTGGATCCAGGGTGGATTGGAGGGAGCCAGTTGGGGCAGGAAGGTGGAACAGGAGGTGTGATTGTACAGTAATTGTACAGAAGATACATTTGGCATCTCCCTAGGTTCTCCCTTCTTACCATTAACAGTGAACCGTTGCCCCAAAGACCATGGAGAAGGAAGTAGAGTGGGGCTTTGTACACCCTCCCTGGGACTGTGAGCTTTGTCTTGTAGGAGCTAGGGTGCCATTAAAGGCCTGGTGTCCACCTCCCTGGACTGTGCTAGTTTCCTGTTGTTGCTGTAACAAATGACCACCAACTTGGTGCCGTAATATAACACAAACTTATTTGTGCCTGGTGTCTTTGCTGTGAGTTTCTTTGCCACAGATACCCTTGCCACAAGCGTTTTCAACCTCAGATGTTTTCACTGCATGACTAATTGGCCATCAGGCAATTTTGCCGTAATAGATAAAATAACTGGCTGACAGCTTGGTTTGACAGTTTGGTTTCAAGTGGTTGAAATGCGAAAGCGTTTCTTAGTGAAGTTGCTGATGGCCTTATCAAGCTGATGGATGATGATGACTTGGTTATCTAATTATGAAACACACTACCCTGGAAGAGAAAGAGGCCAATGGCCTTAATTAAAAGTGCAGAGTTGAACCAACGCTTCCCATAGAACTAAATATTTATCAACAGACATGTGACAGTATGCCAGGACACACGGTCCAAAGCTCAGTTACAAAGATGTGTCCCAGTGTTTAGAAGCTGACACCTTGCTTAACAAAAGAAGAAATGTCAGTGAAAAACAAAAACCATGAGACAATAAGCAAAAAATATATATATATGTATATATAATATGATAAAAGGCTTTGAAGACCAGTATTTCATAAAGCCCACAAAATAAAATCGGTTGTTTGCACAGTATTGCTATGAATCTACACACATTTTAAATGTATTCAAATAGTTTTCATTTTGCAATAGTCTTTTAAATTTTGTTGTTTATTTTTCATGTTTCATTATGTCCAATGTTATGTTTCTCTTATTTTTCATTATTTTACTTTTGATAAAATTTACTTTTATCAACATAAGATTTGTGAAATTTACTTTTACAATTTACAAAAGCTAAATTGCCTTATGGCCCGTTAGTTATTCAGTGAAAATGTTTGCAGTGAAAATGCTTGTGGTAAAGAAGCTTACAGTGAAGGTGTGTGTTAGTCACTCAGTCGCTTCTGATTCTTTGTGACCCCAAGGACTGTAGCCTGCCAGGCTCCTCTGTCCATGGGATTTTCCAAGCAAGAATACTGGAATGGGTTGTCACTTCCTTGATACCTAGAACTGGATTCAGCGTCTTACAGTTCTAGAAGTCATGGTCACATGCAGACCGGGCTGGGGCTAAATCAAGGTGTCCTGGGGGTGTGTTCCTTTCTGAGGATTCTAGGGGGAGAATCATTTCCTTGTGTTTTCCAGCTCCTGGAGAAACAGTGGTGACCTGGGTCCCCCCAGATGCTCCGGGATAAGTTGTCTTTAGATCTTCTGTAGGGCCCTAAGTTTCATCTGCAACTCTGATCCCCGTGCACCTAATATGTTCATAAGACATAGGCGTCTTGGGGGGAGGGTGCTGTTCTGCCTCACGCGGGGTCAGACCATCGTCCACAGCGGTCAGCATGGGCTGAGCCCTCTGTTGGTGGTCACTGGAGGCTCCGTCTGGGTAACAGCTTGCAGCTCACCACCTGCAGCCATCCATCAGGACACCAAGAAACTTGTTGTTTAGTCGCTAAGTCACGTCTGACTCTCTGCAACCCCACAGACTTGTAGCCCACTAGGTTTCTCTGTCCATGGGAGTTTCCAGGCAAGAGTACTGGAGTGGGATGCCATTGCCTTCTCCTCCAGGTAAGTCTAGAGTTAGTCAATCTTTAAGGAAATCAACCCTGATTATTCACTGGAAGGACTGATGCTGAAGCTGAAGCCTCAGTACTTTGGCCACCTGCGAAGAACCACTGATCGGAAAAGACCCTGGGAAAGGATTGAGGGCAGGAGAAGAAGGGGGCAACAGAGGATGAGATGGCTGTATGGCATCACCGACTCAATGGATATGAGTTTGAGCAAAGTCCAGGAGATAGTGAAGGACAGAGGAGTCTGGCGGGCTACAGTCAATGGGGTCACAAAGAGTCAGATACTTAGTGAGTGAACAACGGCAAGCAGAATTGTACCCACTTCCTGCCCCAGCCTCTCCGAGACCAAGAAAAGGCAGGACTTACACATAAAGCAAGAAAGAGAGCTTGAGCTTAGCCTGGATTTCTCCTGGACAAATGCAGAAACTGTCCGCTTAATCCCTGAAGGAGAGACAGTAGGTTACTGGGCTGCAGCCCCGTCATTCCCCAGGCCCCAGGAGCCTGCTCCTCCACCTCCGGGGGATGGGACAGCCCCCAAATCTGGCAACACCCAGCCTCCCTGGAGCTCCCGCTCTAGCGTCTGAGGAAGAGGAAACCGGTCATGTCGTGCTCCTGCGGGTCTCAGCAGCACACGTGAAATTAACCTGCTTGCTCCTCCTAAGAACCCTTTGAAGTCTGCACAGTGATCATTGCTGTTTCACAGATGAGATGACCGAGGCACAGAGAGGTGAAATAAGGTTCTGCCCAGAGCAGGAGGTTTTGCACCCTAAGGTCCTGCAAAGAGCATGGGGCTTTGAACCCAGGCAGTCAAATTCTGGTCCTCCTCACCACCCTCCGGGTGTAAACACAGGACCCAGCTGGTGGGAAACCTAGGAGGAAAGGAAAGGGGGATCGGGAGGCAGGAAAGTGCTTTGATAGGGTGATGCTTGAGCAGAGTACTGAAGGGAGTGGGGGAGAAGCGTGGCACAGGGAGAAAGAAGGCTCCAGGGAAGGGCAGGGTGAGGTGTGAGGGTTCCCCTCCTGCCCCCACCGGTGATCTCCTGGAGCGAGGAGGCGGCCAGAGGGTGCTGGGCAGGAACCAGCCTCCCAACCGAGATGATGTGTGCGGGGCGGGGTTGAAGCCACTGGTGTGAGTGAGTGGGCAGCTTCTGGTGCTTCACTGTGAAGCCCACAGCCCTGAGACTCAGTTTCTTCTCTGAATGCAGTGAAACAGGGAATGGCAACAAACTCAAATATGTGAGCCAGGCTGCAGGTCCCCTGGCCACACCTCCATGAAATGAAAAGTGCGGAAAGCAGAAGGCTCTGATGGAGACTCCCGACGTTTACTGAGAAGGCTGTCCTCCGGTCTGGCTGCCTGGCGGGCCGGAAGACATCAGTGATCCCTAGTGCTCCCCTTCTTAGCTGACTGTCCAGATGGGGATGGGGAGGGGGTGGAGAGAGACGGGATGCCTCCTAACTCCTCCCCAGGGAGGGGGAGGCAGGCAGAATAATGGGCCCTAAAGAGATCCACAGCCTGATCTCCGGAGCCTGTGACCACGTTGCCTTACGTGGCAAAAGGGACTTGGCGGATGTGATTAAATGAGGGGTCCTGAGCTGGGGAGATTCTCCTGGATTATTGGGCTCAGTGGGCCCAGTGCAATCACACGGATCCTTGGAAGCTGGAAGAGGAAATTGGAACCAAAGAGTCGGCAGCACAAGATCAGGCTCAGCCCAGCGCTGCTGGAGCAAGAGGCCAGGAGCCAAAGAATGTGAGCAGCTTCTCAGCAGGGAAAAAGGCAGGAACTGTTTCTCCCCCTGGCTTCCAGAAGGAAGGGGGCCTGCCGACACCTTGACCTTGGTCTGTGAGACCTGTTGTCTGACCTGTAGGAACAAAAAGAGCATAAATCCGGGTTAAGACACTACACTGGCCTTCCCTGCTGGTCCCGTGGTTGAGATTCTGCCTGCCTGTGCAGGGCACGTGGGTTCAGTCCCTGCTCCGGGAAGGTCCCACGTGCCGTGGAGCACCTAACCCACAACTACTGAGCCCTGGCACCCTAGAGCCTGCGCCCTGCAACGAAAGAAGACACCACAGCGAGAGGCCCGTGTACCACGGCTGGAGAGTACCCCTCTTGCCACAGCTTGAGAAAAGCCCGTGCAGAGCTAGAAAGACCCAGCACAGCCGAAAGTAATAAACAGATAAAATCTAAGGCACTATGTTTGTGGTCACTTATTTCAGCATCAGCAGGAAACAGACAGGGCAATGGGGGCTTCCCTAGTAGCTCAGCTGGTAAAGAATCCACCTGCAGTGCAGGAGACCCCGGTTCGATTCCTGGGTCAGGAAGATCCCCTGGAGAAGGGATAGACTACCCACTCCAGTATTCTTGGGCNGCATCAGCAGGAAACAGACAGGGCAATGGGGGCTTCCCTAGTAGCTCAGCTGGTAAAGAATCCACCTGCAGTGCAGGAGACCCCGGTTCGATTCCTGGGTCAGGAAGATCCCCTGGAGAAGGGATAGACTACCCACTCCAGTATTCTTGGGCTTGCCTGGTGGCTCAGCTGGTAAAGAATCTGCCTGCAAGGCAGGAGACCCAGGTTCGATCCCTGGATTGGGAAGATCCCCTGGAGAGGAGAAAGGCTACCCACTTCAGGATTCTGGCCTGGAGAATTCCACGGACTACATAGTCCACGGGGTCGCAAAGAGTCGGACATGACTGAGCAACTTTCACTTCACTTCAACATAGACAGGAGAGAAGGTCTCTGAGATGCTTTGACGGGTGCCCAGCCCTAACCAAGCCCTCACCCCCTGAGACCCTGCACAGCGCCTCCTGGAAGCAGGACTTCATTTCCTGAGCTCACTTTGAGATCCACTGGGCCACAGCAGCCCCAGTGAGCAGGGTGGGCCAGCCTGGAAGAGCAGCCTCCCGCCACGCTGTGCCTTTGGGCCAGCTTCCATCAGGCCTGGCACAAGTTGGCCGGAGTGTCAAGGTAGCTGGTTGCATTAAGATCTGGAAGGAAGGTCAGCCCCAGGCCTTAGCTGTGAAAGTGATGGGCATTCTGTAAGTAAACAGGTGGCCACAGATTCCAGGCCACAACTTCTTTCAGCAGGAGCACGGTGGGCTCTCAGCTGGTCTGGGCATCCTTCTTTGAGACTGGATGCATTTACTGAAAATGTGTGGTTTGAATTTCCTGCTTGGAACTCTGGAACAGCCTGTTTTTCAGACTTTCCAGCTCTGGGTGTTTCTCATTAAGCTTTTAGTCTCAGAGAAAGTCTTACCATCACCATATATTTCCTCACAGGAGAAAAGTCTTGCACCCTGGAGGCCTCTAGCCCCGTCCTGAAACCACGGGTCATCCCAAGGAGGGGGGATTCTAACACTGGCAGTGGTTCCCTGCAGAATGTGTTCTGTCATTTGTGGTTCTCAGACGTCTCAACATGCGTGCGAGTTAGCTGGGAGGCTTGTTGAAAATGCAGAGCTCCTGGTCTGGGGTGGGCCGTGGGAATCTGTGTTTTAGCCTCAGCGATTATGACTTTGGGGGAAGTCTTTGAGAAACACATGAAGCCCAGAAGACAAGTCCTCACCCTCCCAGGTGTCTTTGGAATTTGCATATCTGGTTTGGGGGGTGTGTGTGTCCAGAAGACAAGTCCTCACCCTCCCAGGTGTTTTTAGGATTTGCATATCTGGTTTGGGGAGGTGTGTGTGTGTGTATACACATTTGTGGAGATTTCCCAAATATTCCTTATATCAAAGTCAGGGTCTCATGCTTGTCCAGTAGCCATCAAGTTAATCTTCTCCAGAACCTTCTCCAGTGTACTATGGTTTATTCCTTATTCCTGACGAAGAAACCAAGGCCCAAGCTCTTATGTTACCCCCACTTACTACAGGCGGTCTCACTGCTGTGACCTGGGTTCAATTCCCGGTCAGGGAAGCCTCTCTCTTTCCTCTCCCCCTGCCACCTACCAATCCCCCTGCAGGACCATACCAGCCTCTACTTCCCTGTAGCTCAGATGGTAAAGAATCTGCCTGCAGTGCTGGAGACCCAGGTTCGATCCCTGGGTTGGGAAGATTCCCTGCAGAAGGGAATGGCAACCCACTC
Organism: Oreotragus oreotragus; assembly: GCA_006410675.1. Lineage (NCBI taxonomy): Eukaryota > Metazoa > Chordata > Mammalia > Artiodactyla > Bovidae > Oreotragus > Oreotragus oreotragus. The sequence continues at coordinate 49,984 of SJYX01023266.1, read as the reverse complement.
CAGTATTCATGCCTGGAGAATCCCATGGACAGAGGAGCCTGGCGGGCTGCAGTCCCCGGGGTCACAAAGAGCCGGACACGACCGAGCAACTAACACTGCTACTCCTAAAGGTAGACAGGCGTTCTCATTCAGCCTCAGCCAGGACCTGCTCGTATGGAACTGGCACCTGCAGGTGGAAAGGTAGCCTCCAGCCCCTTTCCCCACAGACTGTCACCTGTGCCGCCTTTTGTTGTTCAGTTGCTCAGTCATGTCCGACTCTTTGCAGCCCCATGGACTGCAGCACATCAGACTTCCCTGCCCTTCACTGTCTCCCAGAGTTTGCTCAAGCTCATGTCCATCAAGTCGGTGATGCCATCCCACCATCTCATCTTCTGTCATTCCCCTCTCCTCCCGCCTTCAATCTTTCCCAGCATCAGGTTCTTTTCCAATGAGTCAGGTCTTCGCATCAGGTGGCCAAAGGATTGGAGCTTCAGCTTCAACATCAGTCCTTCCAATGACTATTCAGGGGTGATTTCCTTTAGGATGGACTGGTTGGATCTCCTTACAGCCCAAGGGACTCTCAAGAGTCTTCTCCAACACCANGTCAGGTCTTCGCATCAGGTGGCCAAAGGATTGGAGCTTCAGCTTCAACATCAGTCCTTCCAATGACTATTCAGGGGTGATTTCCTTTAGGATGGACTGGTTGGATCTCCTTACAGCCCAAGGGACTCTCAAGAGTCTTCTCCAACACCACAGTTCAAAAGCATCAATTATGGGGTTAACAAATAGTTAAACCAAGATAAGAGAGTTGAAGGAACCCTTCATGCAATCTCTGGGGAAGAGATGTGCCATTTCCGGGGTGAAGGGCTGTCTTTAGCCAAAGGCTAAAGGCGCAAGGGATGTGCGGGAAGAATGGGTAATATCAAAACCCCAGCCATAGGAGTTTTGTAATCGACTTTTTTCCTCTTGGCCCTCCCTGTCTCTCCCTCGTCTCCCCCTTTCTTTGATTCTCTGTCCCTTTCAAGACTTCCTGGCCCAGCTGCCTGCTCCTGGAAACCTGAAGGTTCACCTGTACAACGCCCAGCAGGCGCTGAGCTGGGAGCCGGTGTCCCTGGACAGCGACCCGAGGCCGGTGGTCTACCAGGTGCAGTATAAATAGTAAGCAGTGTTTCTCTTGGCCTTCTTCCCGGGAGCTGGGAGCGGGACTGTTACGGACCCTGCGGCCAGCTGCCTGTTCTTGCTGCTTGGCAGGACCGTAAGCAAAGTCGTTGCAAGCAGATAGTCCTCTTGGACTTTTTATTTTGGGGCGACACCCTGTGCAGCATGTGAGAACTTAGTTCCCTGCCCGGGGATCAAACCTACACCCTCTGCATTGGAAGCCCAGAATCTTAACCACTGGACCACCAGGGAAGTCCCTCTCTTGTACTTCTTAAATCTCCAAAGATGGAGATTTCACAACATCCCCTCCACCCCCTCCGCTCATCCGAGGGCTGAAAGGACGTTGACCCTCAGGGAGCTCAGCTGTCTCACCACAGGGCAGCTTAGTTGCGTGGAAGTTAATTCATCAGTTTAAGGTGGAAATTGTATGAAAGAGTTTCCTGTCTGGAAAGGGCCAGAGGTATCTTTTGGTCTTCTTCGTCTTCAGGTTTCAAAATCTGGTTTATTTAGCCTTCTGGCCCGAATTTGATCTAATAAGAAAGCTATTCAATTAATGAACAATTAATTCCCAGTTTCTAAGCTGGTGATCCATTTTGCATTTTATTCTGGCCCCTCATTCTGTCTCTCACCTCCTGTTCAAGCCATCCTTCAGTTGACCATCCCTGGATTTACAGTGTAGACACACAGAGGAAGGAGAGAGGCAAAATCCAAGTCGTTGTTTACCTTGACAGATGCATTAAGTGAAGACCAAGTTAAAATTATTGTGAGGCTTCCCTTGTGGTCCAGTGGTTAGGACCCCATGCTTCTAATACTTGGGGCAGAGATTTGATCCCCTGTCAGGGAACCAAAATCCCACATGCCCTGAGGTGCAGCCAAAAAAAACAAACAAAAATTATTGGCTAAGTCATTTTTAGATTACTAAATAAACAAAAGTTTTAAGAGTGGGAATGCCTAGTGCTGGTGAGAACGTGGCTGGTGGACACACGCTGCATCAGAATCAGTTGTGAGCACAGTCCTCTTGAAAAGTCAGTCCTGCTCTTCATTTAGAACCGTGGGAATGTCCACACTGCTTTTTTATTCTAGGCAGACAATACAACCTCCTCTCTCAGAAAAAAAAAAAAAAAAACAAAACTTATATTCATGAAGATATACATTCAGGTGTCTCTTCATGTCTATTGGCTAGAAGTTGACAAATTGTGTCAAGATAACTTGTGAATGAGCCCTTAGGAGACCACTGAAAAGGGTAATTATGTGTCATATGACGGCAGGTGCAACTGTATCCAATTTGGAATGAATCTGTGGTTAGAACAGGTAGGAAATGTGGAAAAATTACAAGTGGTTAATTTGTTAGAGGAGGAGGTTTCCAGATGACTTCTTTTTTATCTTTAACTGTTCAGTGTAACAATATTTGCTTAAAAAAAATGATGGCCTTCCCAGGTGTCACTAGTGGTAAATAATCTGCCTATCAGAACAGGGGATGCAAGACACCCTGGCTTGGGAAGATCCGCGGGGTAGGAAATGGCACCCAGCTCCAATATTCTTGCCTGGAAAATTCCATGGCCAGAGGAGCCTGGCAGGCTACTGTCCATGGGACCACAAAGGGTCAGACATGACTGAACACATTGTAAAAATGAATTCTAAACAGATTTGAGGCCTATCTCTGGATTGCATTGACCTTTTTTAATTTTTTTAGAGAGATTTTTAAGGTGGTTTTAGTGTTCTAAAAACTATTAAATTTGTTGTAATGTTGCTTCTGTTTTAAGTTTTTGGCCTCAAGGCATTGGGGATCTTAGCTCCCAGACTGGGGATCGAACCCACCTCCCCTGCATTGGAAGGCAAAGTCCCAACCACTGGCCCGCCAGGGAAATCCCTAACTTGTTAAGTGATTGTAAATTTCAAACATGATCATCTGTAATAAACAGACCCCTCTGTGAGGACCAGCTACATCATTTTGTGCCCATTACCAGCCGAAAATAGGGGACTCCTGGTTCAAAGACTTTGGGGAATTCAAACAACAGCTCTGCAAGAGCAGAGCTTCAAGTCAGGAGTCCTTAGGAGTACAGCTGTGTGCCACTGCACAGGCCACCTGCCTAAAGCCAGCCCCACTCAACCTGCAATGTGCACAGTCTCCTCGAGCGCTGCCTGAAGGTCGCAGTAAGAGGAAGTCGCAGCAGATCGCCTGACTAGCGCTCGTCAGCCTTGACTGGGGAAGTACATTTATGAGTTGACAGAGTGCCTCTAGACACTAGAAGGATTCGCCAAAGCCTTTGACAGTTTCTCACCACAGACTAACCTGTTTCACTCTGTTTTCTATTGGGAAAGCATTTTGTCAGATCTTTTTTCAGGTTAGAGGTTGGTTTTGGTAAAGGAAACAGAGTTGAATGTGAATGCCCCTGTTTAGGGCTCTAGTGATAAAGAACCCGCCCGCCAACGCAGGAAACACAAGAGATTTGGCTTTGATCCCTGGGTCAGGAAGCTCCCCTAGAGGAGGAAATGGTAACCCACTCCAGTATTCTTTTCTGGAGAATCTCATGGACAGAGGAGCCTGGTGGGCTGTAGTCATGGTGTCACAGAGTCGGACACGACTGAGTGATTTAATATGCACGCACATTCACACATCATCCCTGTTTGGAAAAGCTGAGGGGTCATGAAAACTCAAACAGAAGCTAATCTTTATGTTTTCTTTTCAAATTACAACTTTGATTGTGGAAAAGGGCCCTTTTTTTTTTTTTTTTTTTTTTTGCTGGTCTGTTTTTAGATACTTTCACACGTTTAGGACCTTTTAGTTATATGAAGTAATTTAATTCTGAGGCTCATGGAACTTTAAACTTTCCATTCTGTTTCTCTCCAGGAAACATCACTATAACTTTAAATGAACGTGCCTTCATTTTTTGACAGTCATGCCAGCAAAGCCAAAATTACATAGAACACATTGTGGGAACATTTTAAGTTTAAATCCAGGGTGGCAGATCCTCTGGCCTAGAGTCTGTGTTTGGCCCACAATGGTTTTTTGTTGTTGTTGCTATTGTTGTTTTCCTAACTAGTGTTAACATTTACAAATCTGGAGATTTCACTTTAAAAAAAGAACCGAATTTCTGGTTTTTCTTGGAAATAAAAGCAGGCAGAGAGCCCCTTTCTAGGTCCCACCCCACCTGGCCTGTTGCCACGCCGGGGCCTGCCCACCCCAGTCTTCCCAACCCTTTTTTTCTTAACTTCACTTTTTTCTAATTTTAATAGCAAAGCACCTTCTTTATAGAAAATCTGGAAAACCCAGAAAAGTAAAAAATACAAAATTAAAGCAACCTGGGGTCTAAGACAAATCACTATGCTCATTTTAGTGTATTTCTCTCCAGACATTTTTTCTAAATACATGGACTTGTTTGCAGATATGCCAGCATCTGCGTAAGACAGAGTCACATGTCTGGGTCCTGCTTCCTTTTTTTTCTTCCCCTTTTAACTTAATGTAGTTAAGCTTGTGAATATTTTTTCATACAGTTATTTCAGTGTGAACATTTTTATTCTATGTTTTGTTATATGATGTATCACTCATAATTTTTTTTTAACTTTTCCCCACTCACAAGTGGTGTCGTTGACAGTTTGTGACCATTAAAAGTAATGTCCTCAAACCGAAATCATCGATGACTGTTTTCATCTATTTCTGGAAGAGGACTTGCTGGGTTCACAGGGGACAGACTTACTTAATCATTTCTGGAAATGATGTAACAGAAGGTGAACAGGGAAATCACTGGTTGCTCAGGTGTTTAATAAATATTTTTAGATGGTGCTTAGTAGGCACCCCTACCTTTTCATTTGAAAAGACCCTGATGCTGGGAAAGATTGAAGGCAGGAGGAGAAGGGGACAACAGAGGATGAGNAAATGATGTAACAGAAGGTGAACAGGGAAATCACTGGTTGCTCAGGTGTTTAATAAATATTTTTAGATGGTGCTTAGTAGGCACCCCTACCTTTTCATTTGAAAAGACCCTGATGCTGGGAAAGATTGAAGGCAGGAGGAGAAGGGGACAACAGAGGATGAGATGGTTGGATGGCATCACTGACTCCATGAGTTTGAGTGAGCCCCGGGAGTTGGTAATGGACAGGGAAGCCTGGCGTGCTGCAGTCCATGGGGTCGCAAAGAGTCAGATACAACTGAGCAACTGAACTGAGCTGAGGAGAAACCCCAGGCCCTGGTCCAGGCATTTTCCTCTTGTCCACGAGATCAACCTTCAAGACAACCCTAAGAATCAGATGGTATAGCGCATCCCCATCTTATAGATACGGAGACTGAGGAACAGAGAAGTGAAGTAACTGGGCTTGAACCTGGGTGATCTGGCTCTAGAGCCCATGTGTTTAAACACGAGGCTGTGCTCCCTCTCATGATTAGACAAATTCGGGGACAGAGGCTGTCCATATGAACACATTGCCAGGAGCCAGGACTGCTTGCTGGGTAATGCTCAGACTGGCTGATTCATCATAGGCTTGGGCAAGAGGCTGGGGCTCCAGGCCTGGGTGGTGTCATGCCATGAGGCTGTGTTCACTGCATTATCCATTTAAATGGGGCCCACAGCAATTTATTTTTACCCTTTACAAATAGATGGGGAGCCAAACAGTGTGAGCTGTCATTTAAATTTGGATGGTTTGTACCGTTTTAAGCGTCATTCTTAAGAAACACTTTTTTTTTTTTTCTTGTGTTAATGACACTCTTAGTACGGGAAGGATGGTTTTAGTAATTTAGAACTTTAAAAGTAGTTCTTAATGTATAGAAATAACATACAGAAATGCAACCGATTTCTGTGTATTAATTTTGTAGCCTGCAGCTTTACCAAGTTCATTTATGAGCTCTCGTAGTTTTCTGGTAGCATCTTTAGGATTTTCTGTGTGTAATATCGTGCCATCTGCAAACAGTAACAGTTTAACCTATTCTTTTCCGATTTGGATTCCTTTTATTTCTTTTTCCTCTCTGATTGCTGTAGCTAGGACTTCTACAACTGTGTTTAAAAAGTGGCGAGAGCGGACATCCTTGTCTTGTCCCTGATCTTAGAGGAAATGCTTTCAGCTTTTCACCACTGACTGTGATGTTAGCTGTAGTTTGTCATAAATGGCCTATACTATGTTGCCATATGTTCCCTCTATGCCTACTTTCTGGAGAGGTTTTTTTATCATAAATGGCTGATAATTTTGTCAAAAGCTTTTTCTTCATCTACTGAGATGATGGTATGGTTTCTGTTCTTCAGTTTGTTGATGTGGCATATCACACTGATTAATTTGTGGATATTGGAAAAAATCCTTGCATCCTTGCGATAAATCCGAAATGGACAAGTTTGGAGGAGATGGGAGGAGGTGGCACATGGTATGTCAGTTCCCTGACTAATCCCAGAGGGGCCCTTTTGCCCCAGTTCAACAGCTATAATTGGCAGGGAGAAGGTGAGAGTACCTTCAAGTATCTGTGTAACTTTACACAGATACTTGAATCACTCACCCGCTTCTGTAGCACAGCCCCCAGTCTGAGAGGGGGCGCCTGTGGTTTGTGATCCCCTTCCCAATTAGGTCCCAGGACTCCAAGGTACAGTGGTGTGTGAGTCTGTTGGGCATCTTCCGTGGAAGCCTTGGCCACACGTATTGATATCACTTTCATCGGGTTACCTGCCACTTTAGCAGAAGCTGAGTCTCCAGACTGGGTCAGAGAGACCCTTAGAAGCCCACGTGGTGTGGGAGAGCCGGTGGGTGTGACCCCAGCCTCATCTCTCCTGTCTCCCCTGGCCCTGCTCTCCAGGCCAGAGTTGCTGTCCAAGGGAGCCTGTCCAGAGTTGCCTGTCTCTTGAGGGGACACTGCCTGCTGCCCCCACTGAGGCTTCTGGAGTCACCTCTCTGCCTTTTCTCAAGTCTGTCACCTAAGGACAGAGCTCAGAGTCGGGGATTATTGATAGAATCCCGCGTGGGCCTGTGGTATCGGAATTCAGGGGATACATTCTCAGTTACAAGGATGCATGGCCTTTCAGGCAGCAAGGTTTCCTTGTGGGCAGAACTCTCTTTATTGTTTAACAATGGTTTATTTATTCTTTTCTGGTTACACTGGGTCTTCGTTATGGTGCAGGCTTTGTCCAGTTGCAAGGAGCAGTGGGCTGCTCTTCGTTGCATTGTGTGAGCTTCTCACTGTGCCTGCTTATCTTGTTGGACACCATGGGCTGTAGGCTTGCAGACTTCAGCAGTTGCAGCACGTGGGCTTGGTAGTTAAGGCTGGTGGGCTCCAGAGCACAGGCTCAGTAGCCTGTGGCACACACAGGCTTAGTTGCTCCGCAGCATGTGAAATCTCCCCAGACCAGGGATCGAACCCTTGTCCCCTGCATTGGCAGGCAGATTCCTATCCACTGTACCACCAGGGAAGTCCATGACTCTTTTTAAATGGGCAGCTCTGGGGTGAAAACAAAGCTCTACACCAGCGAGAAACTGGGGTGTGGTTGCATGAACACAGTATCAGTTCTAACACATAGGCTACAGAGGCTGAGTTTGAAGCATTAACATTGGCTGTGGAACAAAATGGGAGAAAATATTTGCAAAACAAATATATAATAAGGGACTTGTATCCTGAATATATCATATAAAAAAGCTCTTACAACTCAGCAATTAAAAGGCAAATAGCCGAATCAAAATAGAGACACAGGATTTGAGTAGACAGTTTTCCAAAGAAGATACGCAAATAGCCAGTAAGTACATGAAAAGATACCCAACATCATTAGTCACCAGAGAAAATACAGACACTGGAATGGCTTCAATAAAAAAGTCATAATAACAAGCCTTGGTGAAGATATGGAGAAAATGGAACCCTCATACACTGTGGCTGGGAACATAAGATGATGCAGCTGTTTTGGAAAACAGTTAAAAAGAGAGTAACCGTATGACCTGGTAAGTTCATTTCTGGGTATACACCTCAGAGAACTGGAAACATAATTTTACACAAAAATTTATATGTGAATATTCTTAGCATTATTCACAGTAGCCTAAAAGTGAATAAGCCAAAAGACAAATAGCCAAAAGACAGCCCACCTGTCCGTCAGCACGTGAATGGATAAACACGCAGTGGGGCGTTAATTTGGCCGTAAGAGGGGATGAAGTACTGACACGTGCTACAACACGTGTCACGCTTGAAAACATGCTCAGTGAAACAGGCTAAGCGTAAGGCACTGATCACAGAAGACCACATCATTTATGCTCCCATTGCTACGAAGTGTCCAGAACAGGCAAATCCTTGGAGATAGGAAATAGATCGGTGGTAGCCTAGGGCTTAGGGATTGGGGGAGATGGAGAGTGATGCTCTAAGCATGGGAGTTGTTTAAGGGATGATGAAAATATTCTAAAATGGGTGTGGGGAGGGTTGCACCACCCTGCGTGTATAATGAAAGCCCTTGAGTGCAGTGTGTTTACTGAAGCCCTTAAGTGAGTGCACTGTGTATACTGAAGCCCTTAAGTGAGTGCAGTGTGTATACTGAAGCCCTTAAGTGAGTGCAGTGTGTATACTGAAGCCCTTAAGTGAGTGCAGTGTGTGGTATGTGAGGAATATCTCAATGAAAAAAAAATTTTTTTTAAAAACTCAACCCTGGGAGAACTGTGATATGTGATCATAGAGAGATTTCTGCTAAGTGAAATCCTTTTTTCTGTTTGCAGCAGCACCAGTAGTAACTGGTATGACGTCAACAAAGAAGATAGCAAGGTGGATTGTACGAACCTCACCAGGACAGAGTGTGACTTTACTGCAAACAGCCTCTTGGAGGGGTTCCCACGGCGTTTCAACATCTCTTTACGTGTTCGAGCTAAGCTGGGGGACCTCGTTTCTGCCTGGGCAACAGCACCTTGGTTCGAACACTATCGGAATGGTAAGGGGACTAGGGTACAGATCCTTTAACGTTTGCTCTTTGCTCTTTGCTAAGTATTTCTGTCCTTTATTGAGCCCATCTTTTCATGAAACGTTCCCTTGGTATCTCTAATTTTCTTGAAGAGATCTCTAGTCTTTCCCATTCTGTTCTTTTCCTCTATTTCTTTGCATTGATCACTGAAGAATGCTTTCTTATCTCTTCTTGCTATTCTTTGGAACTCTGCATTCAGATGCTTATATCTTTCCTTTTCTCCTTTGCTTTTCACCTCTCTTCTTTTCACAGCTATTTGTAAGGCCTTGCCAGACAGCCATTATGCTTTTTTGCATTTCTTTTCCATGGGGATGGTCTTGATCCCTGTCTCCTATACAGTGTCATGAACCTCATTCCATAGTTCATCAGGTACTCTATCAGATCTAGGCCCTTAAATCTATTTCTCACTTCCACTGTATAATCATAAGGGATTTGATTTGGGTCATACCTGAATGGTCTAGCAGTTTTCTCTACTTTCTTCAATTTAAGTCTAAATTTGGCAATAAGGAGTTCATGATCTGAGCCACGGTCAGCTCCTGGTCAGATGGGGAAACAGTGTCAGACCTTATTTTTTTGGGCTCCAAAATCACTGCAGATGGTGACTGCAGCCATGAAATTAAAAGATGCTTACTCCTTGGAAGAAAAGTTATGACAAACCTAGATAGCATATTCAAAAGCAGAGACATTACTTTGCTGACTAAGGTCCGTCTAGTCAAGGCTATGGTTTTTCCTGTGGTCATGTATGGATGTGAGAGTTGGACTGTGAAGAAGGCTGAGTGCTGAAGAATTGATGCTTTTGAACTGTGGTGTTGGAGAAGACTCTTGAGAGTCCTTTGGACTGCAAGGAGATCCAACCAGTCCATTCTGAAGGAGATCAGCCCTGGGATTTCTTTGGAAGGAATGATGCTAAAGCTGAAACTCCAGTAATTTGGCCACCTCATGCGAAGAGTTGACTCATTGGAAAAGACTCTGATGCTGGGAGGGATTGGGGGCAGGAGGAGAAGGGGACGACCGAGGATGAGATGGCTGGATGGCATCACTGACTCAATGGACGTGAGTCTGAGTGAACTCTGGGAGTTGGTGATGGACAGGGAGGCCTGGCGTGCTGCAATTCATGGGGTCGCAAAGAGTTGGACACGACTGAGCGACTGAACTGAACTGAAGCAGTACTGACTCCATGTGCCTAAGTCCTGCCTCTCAGCCTAAATAACCAGCACCCAGATGAGTATGATGGTCAAACCAGAGTACTGTCCACAGAGGCTGTGGCTAGGGGAGGGTGATTTGCTACACTAGGGAGTCACCAAACCACAGCCTGCAGATCAAATCCAGCCATTGACCTGTTTTTGTAAATAAAATTTTAACAGAACTGTGGTGTGTGTGTATACACGCATACGTAATGGAATATTACTCAGCCATAAAGAAGAGTGGAATAATGCCATTTGCTGCAATATGGATAAACCTAGAGATTATCACATTAAATGAAGTAAGCCAGACAGTGAAACATAGATATTATATGAGATTACTTATATGGGGAATTTAAATCTATAATACAAGTGAACTTATTTATAAAACAGAAACAGATTCACAGATATCGAAAACAAATTTAAGGTTCCCAAAGTAGAAAAGGGGGAGAGATAAATTAGGAGTGTGGGATTAACAGATACACACTATTATATATAAAATAGATAAACAGCAAGGACCTACTCTGTAGCACAGGGGACTTAAAATAACCTATAATGGAAAAGAATCTGAAAAAGAATATATATATGGGTTTCCCAGGTGGCACTAGTGGTAAAAAAAAAAACCCACCTGATACTGCAGGAGACATAAGAGACACAGGTTCAATCCCTGGATTGGGAAGATCCCCTGGAGGAGGGCATGGCAACCCACTCCAGTATTCTGGCCTGGAGAATCCCACGGACAGAGGAGGCTGGTGAGATGCGGTCCATGGGGTCACACAGAGTCAGACACGAATGAAATAACTTAGCACCATGCACGCAAAGGTATATATATATATACACACACCTGAATCTAACATAGTATTGTAAATCAACTATTCTTCAATTAAAAAGTTTTATCAGAATACAGTTTCCCTATCTATTGATGTACTGCCTATTGCTGCTTCCATGCTGCAAGAGGCCAGCTGAGCAGTTATGCTGGGGGCTGTCAGAGCCTACATTCCCCCTGGCACTTGACTGAGAAAGTTGGCCAGCCTCTCTGCTGAGTGGGATACTATTAATAGTATATTGGCTTCACTGGGCACCATCACCTGGCACGAATTCTTTTATGTTCAGGAAAGCTCTGAATTCAGCCTTGACTGGTTCATGTCGCATAGCACAAAATATCTGTGGAATGACCGAATGAACAAACGTTCTCCCGGATATGGGAAGGGGGCATCAGAGTCATCAAACACTACTGCTGCTGCTGCTGCTAAGTCGCTTCAGTCGTGTCCAACTCTATGCGACCCCATAGACGGCAGCCCACCAGGCTCCCCCGTCCCTGGGATTCTCCAGGCAAGAACACTGGAGTGGGTTGCCTTTGCCTTCTCCAATGCATAAAAGTGAAAGTGAAGTCGCTCAGTCGTGTCCGACTCTTGGTGACCCCATGGACTGCAGCCCCCCAGGCTCCCCATCCCTGGGATTCTCCAGGCAAGAACACTGGAATGGGTTGCCATTGCCTTCTCCAATGCGTGAAAGCGAAGTCACTCAGTTGTGTCCGACTCTTGGGGACCCCATGGACTGCAGCCCACCAGGGTCCTCTGTCCATGGGATTTTCCAGGCGAGAGCACTGGAGTGGGGTGCCATTCCCTTCAATGCATGAAAGTGAAAAGTGAAAGTGAAGTCGCTCAGTTGTGTCCAACTCTTCGGGACCCCATGGACTGCAGTCCCCCAGGCTCCTCCATCCATGGAACTCTCCAGGCAAGAGCACCGGAGTGGGTTGCCATTGCCTTCTCCAATGCGTGAAAGTGAAGTCGCTCAGTCGTGTCCGACTCTGGGCAACCCCATGGACTGCAGCCCACCAGGGTCCTCTGTCCATGGGATGTTCCAGGCGAGAGCACTGGAGTGGGGTGCCATTTCCTTCAATGCATGAAAGTGAAAAGTGAAAGTGAAGTCGCTCAGTCGTGTCCGACTCTTGGCGACCCCATGGACTGCAGCCCCCCAGGCTCCCCCGTCCCTGGGACTCTCCAGGCAAGAGCACTGGAGGGGGCTGCCATCGCCTTCTCCGCATAGAACACTAGCTCATAGACTTGTCCCTTTTGCTGTTGTTCAGTCACTAAGTTGTGTCTGACCCCCTGCAACCCCACAAACCACAACACATCAGGCTTCCCTGTCCGTCACCATCTCCTGGAGTTGCCTCAAACTCATCTCTGTCGAGTCGGTGATGCCATCCAACCATCTCATCCTCTGTTGTCCCCTTCTCCTCCTGCCCCCAGTCTTTTCAGCATCAGGGTCTTTTCTCTTGGCATCAAGTTTAGCGATTCATTTTTTACATGGTCAGCTATGCCTGATTCTCCCATGTCTCCACAGATGCAAAGTATGGAACTTCTTGGGATCTTTATTCAAGCTCATCAGAAGTATAAGACAGTTGAGGAAATGTGATCGCTGTCTAGATATTTGATGACTTACTAAGCAATTGTTGTTCACATACTGTAGATGTTATAATGGTTTTTTTTTTTTTTTAAGGGAGGGGTCTGCTCTTTGCAAGATACTTATCTTATAGATGCAGCGATGTAATGTCTGAGATTTGTTCCAAACCATCCAGAGAGTGGGAGGGTCAAGGTGGACCTTACAAGGTGATGGAGAAAGAAAACTGGCCAGGCCTGGATGGTTGATGTGAAATTGGGTGACGAGTACGTGCTCTTTGGCTACCGTCTTTTCTCTCCTTGCTGTGTGTTTGAAACTTCCTGTAAGAAGAAGCTAAGAGGGGGGAAAAAAATCAGTGCTTTTTGCTAGCGGTGTGAGGATGGGACGAGAAGGCAGTGTGGTCCCTGCCAGCTGGTCCTCTGCCGTGGACCAGGCCTCTGTCCTTGAATGGAGCGCCACCAGACGTCTGAGCTGTGAAGCATCACCGCAGTGGGATTAGCAGGGAACAGAGTAATGGCAGCGACAGAAGCAGGGCCTCTCGCGATGCCACCAGTCTCCCGTCAGCCAGCTGCTGCTGCTGTCTTCCCGGCCGGAGTCGGCTGGCTGTGCCATTGGTTAGGTCACTGCCAGAGTGTCACTGCGAGCCGGTGGTGTTTGCAGAGCCCATTGCTGCTTTCGGCACTTGTGGTCGAGTCAGGATGGGAAAACAGCGTGACGATGCCTTACCGAGGGCTCCAGGGGAGAGGGCTTGGTATGGCGGCTGAAGCGGGCAGGCTTTAGCATCACATAAACCTGGGTTCAAACCTCAAGGCTGCCCCTAGCTGGCTGTTACTCTGGGCAGGTCATATCCCTCTGGGCTTCAGTTGCCCCCTCTGAGAAACGGGGATGGCCTTCCATGGTTGTTACATGCAGATCCATGCGGACACACGTGTAAAATCCGTGTTGCCGGCTTTCGAGCGATCGCTCAGGGCGTGGACGCCACTGTCAGTAGTGACCACACAGACCCATCAGGTCCTCCTTCTGGGCCTGGAGAGAAGGCAAGCTGTCCGCCCTGGAGAGACAGGCTCATCACATTGGGATCAGACTCCTGGGTGCTGACCTTTCAGTGGTGAAGGGATGTGGTCATCTGGGCACACACTCCCACTCCCTCTGGTGAGTCACAGAAAAGTCTAGAGAATCTGCTCAGCGGTGGGGGCCTGGCCCTGCACACGGGCAGGCTGACCGGTGCTCTGGCGACTTCGCCATCTAAAGGGCAGCTTGAAGATGTGCGTGCCAGTGTCCGTGAGCAGGTGTGATGAGAGCTTTTTCTGTTCCTTGTGGCCAGTCTGCTAACAATACTGGGGCTTGAGACGGGCCCCGCCCGACAGTGTATCTGTCTGGATTTAGTTCCTCCACCAGAACAAAGGAGGTGAGAGGGCAAGAGTGCAGGCCCTGCGGGGACCAGTTACTTTTACCCAGAGAGAAAGGTGGCCAGACCACGTGCCTAACCCTCCCCAACCTGGGAGAGCCCAGGCTTGGGCGTGGAAGCTAGAGAGAAAGCCAGCTCCCCTCTCGTGGACATGTGATGGTTCCCAGCGATATGATCGTCTGTGTGCGTGTGTCAAACGTGCAGAAACAGGCCCCTAAGAACTTGGAGCACATGACCTGTTCTTTGATCCGAGTTCCTCTGGTTAATTATACAGTGTAGATGCTTACTTAATAAATGCTGCGTTCCTCCGGTTAATTATACATTGTAGATGCTTACTTAATAAAAGCTGTAGTCTTTCTTCTATAGTGTACCAGAATCACAGTACTTGGCTCTCCAGTGATATGTATTCCAGTGCGTGAGAAGTCTTAACAGATAGATTTATGATAGTGTTGTTTAGTCGCTCAGTCCTCAGTCCCCTGGACGGTAGCCTGCCAGGCTCCTCTGTGCGTGGGTTTCTCCAGGCTGGAGTGGGTTGCCACTTCCTTCTCCAGGGGATCTTCCTGACCCACGGATCTAACCCACATCTGCAAGTCTCCTGCATTGCAGGCAGGCTCTTTACCCTGAGCCACTGGGGAAGCCCTTATGATAGCAGTGTGTCTCAGTTATTATGTTTAAGTGTCCTATTGGAAAAAGCTAAAAGAGAAATGTATTTAAAAGTTTGTAAACACCACTTTTATTTATATAAAAAAATACGTAACAGAAAAAAATAGAGAGAGAGAAGGTAAGAGCTAACAAAATCTTTTCCCTCTCTTCATGAAAATTTGACCTGTGGTTAACCTTCCAGCTCTCTGGAAACCTGATAAAGCTGGCCTATAAAACATGTCATTAGCATAGCGTATGGCAGAAGGACCTCTGGTAAAGAATCTGCCTGCCAATGCAGGAGACGCAAGAGACACAGGTTCATTCCCTAGTTGGGAAGATCCCTTGGAGGAGGAAATGGCAACGCACGGCAGTAGTCTTGCCTGGAGAATCCCATGGACAGAGGAGCCTGGTGGGCTACAGTCCTACAGTCCCTGGCGGCGCAAAGAGTCAGACACGACTAAAGCAACTCGGCACTGCACAGTATATATATGTATATTTATACACATACACGTACACACATGCATCTACACAGATTGATGGATCGCGTTTGTAATTCTATTTCAGCTACCATCGGGCCTCCAGAAAACATCCGGGTGACCCCAGAAGAAGGCTCCCTCATCATCAGGCTTTCTGCTCCCTTCGATGCCCCTGCCTCCGAGGCCTATTTTGTGTATTATGTCTACTACTGGGAGAAGGCAGGAGACAAACAGGCAAGAGCATGTTCTTCTTTGTTTTTGATGTTCTTTTCTTTGGAGTTTCTGGATAGCAAACGAAAGGCCAAGGAGGGGATGTCCCTGACAGTCCAGTGCTCGAGACCCTGAGCTCCCACTGCAGTTGGTGGGTTCAACCCATGGTCAGGGAATAAGGTCCCACAAGCTGCTCTGCTCTGCCAAAAGGAAAATCCAATGGCCAAGGACACCAGGGTATCCCAGTGCACCCTTAGAGGACAAGACCCATCTGCAGGGCCCTCTCTGCCTCGTATCACACAGTCCCTGCGGTCTGGGTCTGGATTCAGCCGGTGCCCGGGGAGTCTTTGCCACACTCCTGCGTTTGGGAAGGTCTCATGGGCCTGTTTCTACTCATGGGCCTATTTTTACTCCTGCAGTCTGCAAGGGTAAGCTATGTGACATCTCTGATCTGAGTGGTTTTCACAGAAGCTGATGCAAATAGGTGAAAAGTCTCAGTGAAGGCGAGAAGAGGGCATATACCAAGGAGAAGGGCCAGTAGGTTGAAGAAGGCTGGGCACATCCGGGAACTGCACATGCCCGGGTCCATCAGAAGTGCGGGCCTGGGATTCCCCTGGTGGCCCAGTGGTTACGAATTCACCTTCCAATGCAGGGGACACAGGTTCAGTCCCTGGTTGGGGAGCTAAGGTTCCCACATGCCGTGGGGCAGCCAAGCCCGTGCACCGCAGCAAAGACCCAGCACGTCCAAAATAAAAATTAATTAATTAATTTCAAAAGGAGAGATGGGGCCACATGAGGGGCTCGGGCAGGGTAAGGTTGACAAACGAGTGGTCAGAGCAAAGGGGCCTGGTCAGCCCTGGGTGTAGCACAGAGGAGAACTGATGGCCTTTAGTCACCTCCAGTGTCTGATCATCCAAGCTGCATTTTTTTTTTCCTATTTTTTGGCCACGCTGTGTGACCCCAGGGAGACTGGGGGGTTGGGCCTTAGTTCCCCAGCCAGGGATCGAACCTGTGCCCCCTGCCGTGGAAGCCCAGAGTCATAACCGCTAGACTGCCAGGAAAGTCCCTTCAAGCTACACTTAATGATGTTTCACTATGTGTGTGAACCTCCTGATTTCTTACGTTCAACATTGCTCTAATTTTTATAAGAATTTTAAGAGCTGTGTGTTTATCTGGAGCTTTCTTCATGTCTGGCGCGGGGCCGGGCACTTTGGATACATCCTTTCGTTCAGCCTTTCCGCCCCGCAGTTTGACCAAGAGGGAGAGCGAGTGTGAGGGCTGCCCGAGGCGAGCGGAGGAGACGCCTGGCCCTGGGGCCCATGCTTTCGGTGCCATGTCTCTCCCATGTTGCTGATGTTTGCACTTGCTCTGTTTCTTTATGAAAGTGAAAGTGGCTCAGTGTGTCCAACTCTTTGCGACCCCAAGGACTAAACAGTCCATGGAATTCTCCAGGCCAGAATACTGGAGTGGGTAGCCTTTCCCTTCCCAAGCCAGGGGTCGAACCCAGGTCTTCTGCACTGCAGGCAGATTCCTTACCAGCTGAACCGCGAGAGAAGCCCCTCTTTCTTTACGGTGAGTGTAAAAACACCAAGGAAGGCAAAACTCACTGAAGGGCAGACTCTCAGCAAATAGGGAAGAGAGAAATAATTGTTTCCCCAAATCTGAGTTCAGAGGTCTGGTCAACTGGAACAGAGGAGGTCTGGAAGAATCCAGGAGGGATTCCCCTTTCAACCAGAGCATCTATGCTTTGGACTTCCATGAGCAAAAGATTCTGTGGCTAAAGTGACTCTGAAAGCCACTGATACAGACTCCATTCCAGCTGTGAGTCCAAATGTCAAGGGTCCCCAAACCCAACCCCTAGATTTGCTCCAAGGATCCTCGGGGACTCAGTGTCCAGTTGTACTTAAGGCTGTGACTTATTACAGAAAAAAGACATAGAACAGAGTCACCAAAGGGAATAGACACAGGGGGCGGAGTCTGAAGGAGTCCAGGCAGAAGCTTCCAGGAGTCTTCCCCTCATCACACAGGCTACTCTCAATTCCCCCCAACAAGTGTGACCGAGTATATGAAATCGCATCTCCCGAAAAAGCTCCTGGGAGACTCAGTGCCCAGGGCTCGTACTGGGGGCTGGTCACACAGGCACCCTCGACCCAGCAGAGACACCGGAGCTCCTGACTCCCAGAGGGAGAGCAGGCGTTCAGCATCAGAAGCATCATTTATACATTAAAACACCCTTATCACTTAGGGATCGGTGGGACGCTCCTCAAAGCCAAGTGCCCGGATGCCAGCCTTGGGTCAGCCTTGCAAACAAGACCTTTCTAAGGACAGCAGTCTCAGGCCTGAACGGTAGCTATTCTACCTGTAGCTATTCTGTAGTCTGTGATTCTTCTGGAAAAGCCAACTGGCTGCTGAAATAAACTCAAAAAAGAATAGCGTTGGGACGCCCCTGGTGGTCCAGTGCTTAAGAATCTGCCTTCCAAGGCAGGGAACCTGGGCTAGATCCCAGGTCAGGGACTAAGATCCCACATACTGAAGGGCGACTAAGCCTGTGCGCCACAAGGAAAGATCCCACGTGCTGCAGCTGAGACCCAACACAGCCAAATAAGTAGACAATTTTTTTTTTTTCCAGAAAAGCATATTGTCCTTAAATTTACCTTTCATAAAAAAATTATTTCTTATTAAAAAATAAATTTTGGCTGTGCCACACAGCTTGCAGGAACTTAGTTCCTCTACCATGGATTGAACCTAGGCTATGACAGTGAAGGAGAAGGAAATGGCAACCCACTCCAGTATTCTTGCGTGGAGAATCCCATGGACGGAGGAGCCTGGTGGNATTAAAAAATAAATTTTGGCTGTGCCACACAGCTTGCAGGAACTTAGTTCCTCTACCATGGATTGAACCTAGGCTATGACAGTGAAGGAGAAGGAAATGGCAACCCACTCCAGTATTCTTGCGTGGAGAATCCCATGGACGGAGGAGCCTGGTGGGCTACAGTCCACGGGGTCGCAAAGAGTCGGACACGACTGAGCGACTTCACTTCACTCATGACAGTGAAAGCGCCCAGTCCTAAACCACTGGACTGCCACAGAATTCCCTGAAATTGCTTTATGTGGCGTCAGGAGTAAAAATTGTTTCTTTTCTGCTCTGGCAGTCATCACTGTTAAACAGGAGGCGAGAAAGTTATGAATCATCTGTAATCCTATTGTTCAAATATAGTATGACCATTTGTATTTTTAAAAATAAGATCGTGTCCTATATACCGTTGAATGATCTGCCTTTTTTTTCAGTCAACATATATAATAAGCCACTTGATCTCCACATTCTGAAGCATGTGTTACCTGCCACCATTTCAAATGGTTGTAGCGTATTGTATGTGTGTGTGTGTGTGCGCGCGCACGCGCTCAGTCGTGTCCGACTCTTTGTGACCGCATGGACTGTAGCCTGGTAGGCTCCTCTGTCTGTGGGATTTCCCAGGCCAGAATACCAGGGTGGGTTTCCTCCTCCGGGGATCTTCCCGACCCAGGGATTGACCCTGCGTCTCCTGTGTGTCCTGCGCTCCTTGCCACTAGCACCACCAGGGAAGCCTCGTGTTTTCTGCTGTGTCTCCCAATACGAAAGCAGTCCTGTAGGAGAAATCCCGTACTGCCATAGTGCGTGGTGTCCTTTCCTCATTTCCCTGTAGATAGTGACAGTTTGTCCGGAATGAGAGAGGGGCCATCGACCGAACATGTGGAGGCGACAAACTGGAGGGAGGTCACGGCAGGAGGGGAGACGGGGGCAAGATCCTCTAAGAATCTGGGACCCAACTCTTCCCTGAGGACATAAACCTCTAGGACCATGTACACCAGAACTGTAAAGGGAATCAACACAGTGAAGCGAAAACCAGAAGCAGGTCCGGAACCCAAGGAACATTACTTCCTAGAATGCCCGCTTTCCCTCTGTTCATCGACTGACTTGAAGCTGTAGAGAAGACTCACCATGAAATATACAATGTTCATTTCAAAGGAGAAAGTTTCATCCTGGAAACTGGGATTTGCTAAACTCCAGCTCTGGACGCTCCATTGCTGCAATGGGGCTTCAGATCTCACAGCCAGAAACACAGCTGTAATGCCATCAGCAGTTTCTCAGCGCTCCTCCCCAGCTTTCACAAGTGAAATTTGTCGGCTGTAAGCGTTCTATGTATAAAATTGGTATTCTGTCTCTTTAAGACCAGAATGGCCTCACTCTGTGGTTATTGTGCTCACTATGAATTTGGGGAAACACTGGAGAAGATGGAGGGCCTTGGCCACACCTGCGTGGGCAGTTTTCATGTGTGGTTGTTGATGCTTCTTATGCAGGTGACAGACCCTTTCGGGAGCAACTTCATCACACTGAATGATTTAAAACCCTTAAGAGTATACTGTTTTCAAGTCCAAGCAAAACTGATTTTGACCAAAGAAAACATCTCTCGACCTGGACATTTAAGCAACATATCATGCTCCAAAACAGCAGCAGATGGTAATGTATGCTTTCCTAAGGGCTTTCTCTCTGAGCTGGGAACAGAGCACTCCTACAATAGTGCAATCAGGAATTGCTTATTCGGTGAAGGGTAGTGATGAGTGTAGGGAGATCCAGAGAGGATGGGCTAAGACAGCAATTCACAGCAGATATAACGAGGCTGTGCTGGAATCTCCAGAACAAGAACTGCCAGACGGGTAACACCTGCTTTGTTTTAGGATTGCCTTTGTTGTTCAGTTGCTCAGTCATGTCCGGCTCTTTGTGACCCCATGGACTGCAGCATGCCAGGCTTCCCTGTCCTTCACTATCTCCCAGAGTTTTCTCACACTCATGTCCCTTGAGTCAGTGATGTCATCCAACCATCTCATCCTCTGTTTTCCTCTTCTTCTCCTGCCCTCAGTCTTTCCCAACATCAGGGTCTTTTCCAGTGAGTTAGCTCTTCATATCAGGGCCAAAATATTGGAGCTTCAGCCTCAGCATCAGTCCTTCCAATGAATATTCAGGACTGATTTCCTTTGGGATGGACTGGTTTGATCTCCTTGCCGTCCAAGGGACTCTCAAGAGTTCAATAAAGCATGCAGGGTGGGGTGGAAGAGAGGCAGTATCCATTCATTTTCCTGGGACATCAAGTGTATTTATGCAGTGCTGGGTGAGGAATTACCTGATGTTTGTAACCTGTGGGGGTCATCTTGTCCATTTCTCGGTTGTCTCTCTAGCCTCCGTCAAGCTTCAGCAAGACATCCTCGCTGCCGCGACAACCTTTTTGGTGCTGTCATTGGTGGTGGGGTCCTGTCTCTTCCTGGTTCTGAAATACAGAGGCCTGGTTAAACACTGGTTCCACTCTCCGCCAAGCATTCCATCACAGATAGAAGAGGTATGTGTGTATACATCCACAGGGGTGACTTGTCGGTCTTTCTTGCCCCCCATCAACACCTAAGAGTAGGGCAGTGGCCAAAGCCACAGACACAGAGGTCGGAGTTAAAAGTGGTACTGGGTTATTTGTACACTCAGCTTCATAGCAGCACTATTCTGCTGAGTAATAGCCGGAAGGTGGCAACACCCTGAATGTCTATTGACTGATGAGTGGATAAATAAAATGTGGTGGGAATGCCCTGGCGGTCCAGTGGTTGGGACTTATGTGCTTTCACTGCCATGGCCCTGGGTTCAATCCCTGCTCAGGGAACTAAGATTCCTGCAAGCCTCATGATTCACCACTCCCCCCCCCAAAAAAAAGATGTGGTATATACATATGAATGGAGTGTTAACCTTAAAAAGGAAGGGAATTCTGAGACACGCTGTGATAGGGATGAACCTTGAGGACATTACGATCAGGGAAATAAACTGGTGACAAAATGACAAATACTACATGATTGTACATATTCGAGCACTTGAGAGAGCTCACATTCACAGAACCAGAATGTCGAAGAGAGGTTGCCTGGGTCTGGAGGGAGGGAGGAAATGGGGAGTTCATATTTAACGGGGACAGTTTCAATTTTACTTTGAAAAAAATGAAAAAAGTCCTAGAGACAGATGGTGGTACGGTTGCCCAACAGTCTAAATAGACTTCACGCTACTGAACTGCACGCTTAGAAAGGGGTCAAGACGGTAAATTTTATGTTACGTGTTCGTTGTTGTTGCTCAGTCGTGTCCGACTCTTTGCGACCCCACGGACTGTAGCTCGCCAGACTCCTCTGTCCATGGGATTCTCCAGGCAAGCATACTGGAGAGGGTTGCCATTTCCTCCTCCAGGGCATCTTCCCCACCCAGGGATCGAAACTGTGTCTCCTGCATTGGCAGGTGGATTCTTTACACTGAGCCACCAGGGAAGCCTCTATGTTATATGTACTTTTCCACAATTAAAAAAAATTTTTTTTTTTTTTAATGGCATGAGGTTGGCCAAAAGATGGTCTAGTCTGGCCCATTCAGGAGACTGGCCGTGGTAGGTCCCACTGGAGACAACACATCAATCCCAGGCTTTGGGAGACTGCCCCCAGGGAGCCTGGCTGGAGCTCATGGACCAGTGGAGGCTGCAGTCAAGAGCATGAGCTTTGGGTCAGACAGTGTGCACGCAGGAGGATTCTAGAGTAAACACACCCAGAGCCATGAGCTCAACGCCTTGCATGCCTAGCACACAGGCCATGTTACTTTAAAGAATTTAAGAAAGAAAAGGGGAATGAGTGGGCCTTGTTGTTCAGTTGCTAAGTCACGTCCAACCCTTTGTGGCCCCATGAATCACAGCACACCAGGCTTCCCTGTCCTTCACCATCTCCCGGAGTTTGCTCAAACTCATGTCCATTGAGTCGGTGATGCCATCCAACCAGCTTATCCTCTTACCCTCAGTCTTTCCCAGCATCAGGGTCTTTTCCAACAAGTTGACTCTTTGCATCAGGTGGTCAAAGTATTGGAGCTTCAGCTTCAGCACCAGTCCTTCCAACTTCCAATGTATATTCAGGGTTGATTTCCTTTAGGATTGACTGGTTTGATCTCCTTGCTGTCCAGGGGATTCTCAAAAGTTTTATCCAGCCCTCCCGTTTGAAAGCATCACTTCTTTGGTGCTCAGCCTTCTTCATAGTCCAGCGGGTCTTACAGAAAGTCTTGTTTTCCTGCCCAGCCACACCGCAGCCCCGCTCCCCAAGGCTTAGTGAGGCAGCCAGTTCCTCTGAGGACAGTGCCACTGGGACATTCTTGGGATCGGAAGCTAGCTGATAGAAGAATCCTTGAAACTGTTTGCCTCTGGAGGTTTATCATTCTTCAGTAAAGTCAGAATAAAAATACTAGAAACAGAGTCTCATGTTGTTATATCTCGTCTATAAAGACAAAGTCTAGAAAGAGCTGTAGTCACTTGTTTTCCTTCATATGTCATGAGCTGTTTAAGGGACACAGACATTATGAGAAATACCCGTTGAACTCCCTACTGGGGCCTGCATACAGATGCTGTAGGATTCTGCTTTTTGAAGACTCTAGGTAGAGTAATAGTCAAACTCATAGAAAAGTAGAGAGTGACTCAGTGGTTACCAGGAGTGAGGGGAGAGGGGAGCAGGGCGTTGCTTTCAAATGGTAGGAAGTTTCAGTTATGCAAGATGAATGAGTTCTGGTTTCTGCTGTGCAAGATTGTGCTATAATTAGTACTGTGTTGTGCCCTTAAAGGGGCTTCCCAGGTGGCTCGGTGGTAAAGATTCCACCTACCCATGCTGGAGGCACAGGAGACTCGGGTTCAGTCCCTGGGTTGGGAAGGTCCCCTGGAGAAGGGAATGGCAACTCACTCCAGTATCCTTGCCTGGGAAATCCCATGGACAGAGGAACATGGCAGGCTACAGCCCATGGGGTTGCAAAGTGCTGGGCACAACCGAGTGGCCGAGCAGGCACGTGCACTTCAAGATGTGTTAAGAGAGTAGAACTCAAGGTAGGTGTTCTCACCACAAAACTACAATAACGGCAAAAACAACAGCAACCAATGTTCCTGGTTAACACTGTCAACAGCAGAGCAGCTGTCAGCTCGGAGTTTTACTTGCATTAATAATCTCCATCTCGGGACTTCCCTGGTGGTCCAGTGGTTAAGACTCTGCACCTCCATTGCAGGGAGCGCAGGTTCAGTGCCTGCTCAGGGAACTAAGATCCCGCATGCTGTGTGATGAAGCCAAAAAACTTAAAAAAGAAAAGCAAAAAAACAAAAAACTCTGTCTCTCAGTAGAACTAGCAGCAAGGCCCCAGTAAGTGAATTTACTGCCACTTGTTTCTTTGGGGCTTGAACCTAAAACACAGAGTCTTTCGATTTGCTTTCCTGGGAAAGTGTGAAAAGTCTATATCAAAGGTCACTGAAGTTACATGAGAAAATGACTCATGTTTCACTTGTATTTTGGGGGTTTCGCAAGTGCACGTGACACGCGGCTGCTCCTCTGCTCGCCAGCCAGCGCTAAGCTGACTGCATTTCAGTGTCTTTCAGCATTTCCAAGAGCCACGCAGTCAGTTCTTGGTAACTTGGTTGTGGTGGTGCTCATTTGTGTCTGACTTCCCTGCGACCCCCATGGACTGTAGCCCACCAGGCTCCTCTGTCCATGGGATTTCCCAGGCAAGAATATCGGAGTGGGATGCCATGCCCTCCTGCAGGGAATCTTCTTGACCCAGGGATCGAACCTGCATCTCCTGCTTTGGCAGGCAGATTCTTTACCGCTGAGCCACCTGGAAAGCCCTTGGTAATTGATATCTAAGCCCAAAGCAGAGGCAAGAGAGACACAGCATGTTAAGGGTGTGGATCAGCATTTCGCATTAAGGACCTGCACTTTCTCATTCACCCATGGCTGCCCGCTGCAGATCTTCCGCACCCACGTGTGTGTTATATAAAGCAGAAACACCTAGTGGGTTGGGGTAGCTGAGAAAAAAATGCCCGTGAACTTTCCCTCTTCACCCTCACCTTGTAGGTGACCAGGAGGCTTCATTTCCTCCTTTCCTTAAAAGTCAGGATTCCAGAGACATTCCAGGTGAATAGCCCACACGCCCTCATCCAGCCAGTGCAGCAAGTCAGAACTTCATTTCCCGAGTTACACACCTTACACCCTTTCAGAGTATCCCCTTGGTTGGCCCTTGGATTCGTGTGAAAGCTATTGAAATGAGGGGCGGGGAGGGGTTTTCAGGATTTTTGAAGCTGTTTCATTGGTAGACAGAAGTGGAGTTACACCAAAATGATATAGGATTATGCCAACTCAAACTAAAGTCAGAATGTCTGATATCGGGAACTGACAGACCAATTATGGTGATGGTTTTCAATTTTTCAAGTATTTAAAGGACCCGGCTCAGCCCATCTTGGACGCCCTGGACAAGGACAGCTCACCAAAGGAAGACGCCTGGGACTCCGTGTCGGTTGTGACATTTCCAGAGAATGAGCAAGAAGGGAGTCCCCAAAGCGCCGGTCCAAGCCACCAGCCCACGGAAGGAGCTCTCTGACCCAAGGAAGCTGCGACAGGCCTGTCCAGACTGGATGGAGCCACTTGCGCCTTCATCTCATCAGAAAAAGACCCTGGGGGTGCCTGGGAAGAAGTCAGTTGTGAGAGAGACAGACATTGTTTTTAACTAGTGAAAGTCGTTCAGTCATCTCCGACTCTCTGCGACCCCAGGGACTGACTATACAGTCCATGGAATTCTCTAGGCCAGAATCCTGGAGGGGGTAGCCTTTCCCTTCTCCAGGGGATCTTCCGAACCCAGGGATCAAACCAGGGTCTCCCGCATTGCATGCAGATTCTTTACCAGCTGAGCCACAAGGCCTAAATCCTGCAAGTTTCTAGACTGATTCTGCATACCAAAAAAAAAAAAAAAAAAACTTTTTGCTTAAACACTAAAAAGGCATGTAATTATTTGTTAGCAAACAGGCTGTGACACCCCTGTGATATTTCGGACATTGTTGCCTGAGCTGGGTGGTCAGGAGACGGGGTCCTCTCCTTGGATCTGGCAAGGACCTCGGGCCCTTTGCGCAGGTCACGGAACCTGTCCCAGCCTCTCCCATCAAAGGACACTGAGTGGCCCTTGACACCCAGTCTCCTGGCTTAAAATGTGATTAATCCTGTAAATAGTAGTAATTTAAGGGACTTTTTTGTTTTTTTCCAAAGTAGAAGTAAAAGACTGTTTCACTAACTTTTTATAAGCCTGTGTAGGGATGTGCCTGGTGACCCAGTGGCTACGACTCCATGCTTCCGGTGTTGGAGATGGCAGGTTTGAGCCCTGGTCGGGGAACTAAGATCCCACATTGTTGCACAGTGTGGCAGAAAACTGTAAATAAATGAACAGACACCTAAAAGTCTGTGTGAAGGTTTCCTCTCCACCTCCTTTGTTTTAGCCTCTTTTCTGCAAAGTTTCAGCTTTTTGCTATGATGCTATGTACAACGCCCAGCAGACTCACCCAGAGGTCACGCAGCAAGAACTTCTGACTTGTGTCACTGGGCTGCTTGAAAAGTTAGGCAGGGGGTTTTGCAGAAGCTGCATCAGCACTGCATTTGTACGTGATGTGTCGCATACGTCGAGCAAGGTGTGTAAAGGGAAGGAGCTCATGGCCAACAATGGATCCGCTGGGCTGCTGGTCTTCTCGTGGGGCAAGTATTGATGGGCTAAAAATCCATTTGTCTAATTCCTGAGGTTTAGGAAATGGATGCATCACTCCACACCTCCCCTCCAACACACGTAGAAAGTGACATGTTGCCGTAAGTTCTGCTTCAGAAAGAAGCCCCCATGGGCAGCCTAACCTTGACAATGGGAAGGAGAGACGCAGTAGGCCCATGAAGTACCTAGGACCGGTTGATGGAACCGCCTGCTGTCTCAGGTGGGCCCTGTACCTCTGGTGAGGAATTAGCCCTTGGGCTGGCTTTCTAACCAGTCGTGACCCCTGCCATCCAGAGTGACAGGAGAGGAAAGGACACCCACCCCCAGCTGCCCCCCACCCCACCACCCGAGGGGAGTCCCCTTATGAGATGTCTACGTAATCAATCAGGTTCATCTTGGGTTGGGATAGAGCTGGAGAAAGAGTTGTCATTCATTTGCTCAGTTGTGTCTCTCTGCAACCCCATGGACTGCATCACGCCGGGCTTCCGTGTCTATCACCATCTCCCGGAGTTAGCAGAGAGCAATTGTAAAGACCACCTTCAAACCATTTAGGAAATTGAGGATATGAGCGCTTCCTCTGCTGGGCCATATGATGCAGCTGGTTGAGGTGGGGAGGATGTGTGTACAGCAGGAAGAAAACCAGCTAAGAGTGAGTCCAGCAGGAAGGGGGACAGATACGCCGTTAGGAATAAGCTGTCTGTGCCACCCTCCATAGAAGGAGGTGCCAGCTAGTCAGGGGCAGGCAGGCTGGTCATGGGGACCAGATTCTGATGAGGCTGCATTGGGTTCAGGGCGGAGACAGTCCAATGTCCTGGGGCAGACAGAAAGGCCCTTCTTAGTTGAAGGCGGCAGCTACAGCGAGTGACAGAGTTCAAGTGCAGGGCCGGTGCTCTGACCAGGTGCCTCTCGGGCCAGGCTCGCGTAGGGAAGGGGCTACGCTGATACCCAACTGGGTTCACCGAGGGCCTCTCGGGACCTCCCCATCCTTCAGTAAGCATGGGGCTGGCCTGTTATGTAGAAGGAGAGGACAGAAATTATTTAAGACACTCCTTCCCCAGTAGCTCAGACGGTAAAGAATCTGCCTGCAGTGCAGGAGACCTGGGATTCGATCCCTGGGTCGGGAAGGTCCCCTGGAGAATGGCATGGCAACCCACTCCAGTGTTCTTGCCTGGAGAATCCCATGAACACACGAGCCTGATGAACTACAGTCCACGGGGTCACAAAGGGTCAGACACAACTGAGCAGCTGAGCCCGCATGCACGCATGTCCATAGTGAAAGTGCAAGTAGCTCAGTTGTGGCAGATTCTTCGTGACCCTGTGGACTATACAGTCCATGGAATTCTCTAGGCCAGAATACTGGAGTGGGTAGCCTTTCCCTTCTCCAGGGGATCTTCCCAGCCCAGGTAGTGAACCCAGGTCTCCTGCATGGCAGGCAGATTCTTTACCAGCTGTGCCATCAGGGAAGCCCATAACTAAACTTACTGAGACCCAGTGACTCTCATTCAATTTATGTATAGTCTGTGGTGGCTTTTGTGCTGCAAGGCGGAATTGAATTGTTGCAAGAGCTTGTTTTCCTGCGAAGCCTAAAATATTCACCACTGGAACCCTTACAGAAAGAGTCTGATGACCTCTGATCTGTACAATGAAGTGTACGTTGTATAGGAGAAAATAGACTTACTCCCATTATCTAGGTTTATACAGTTACAGAAGGGCCCTACAAGACCCCGCCCCATTTGCTGCTGAGACTGTGTAAGGGTCATGTGTTACATGGGAGGAGGGCTATTTGATGCTTGCATGTTATTTTACAAAGTATGTTATGGAATATGTGCTAGGAAAGGCTGGAGGTCATTTAGGTGTAGGAAAACCAATGGAGAAACATAGGCCCTAGATCAATGCTAGGCCACCCAGAGATGATGGGAGAGTTGGATCAAGGCCACTGCTAACTCATACATGACTGCTATGTGCATCAGATAAAGAACCCGTCCTTCAAGACCCTTTGTTTTGTGCCGAGTTTTAAGTCAACATAGGATGTCCTGGACCTTCATTGTGAATAGCGCCCCCTGGGGGTCCCACAGTGCTCAGCATGCAGATTGCAGACGGGATTGTGGGGTAGGGGGATGTGTGTGTGGGGGGTACACCTCAGGGCCATGGGTGAGGAAGCAGCCCCTCGTGTTCTGGGTGGTACTAAGGCCAGCAGGATGAGGAGCTGATGGGCATGAGGATGCAGAGGGGAGAACCCCAGGTAGGACATGGGGGTGAGGGACGGGCAGAGAAGGGAGACTTTGTCCGCATCTATAGGTCACCCGCTGATGTTTGTTCGCTCACTGCAAAAACCACAGCTGCCCTCTCACTCAGAAACTGCCACTGTGGAGAACAGCTCGGGTCCTAGCCTGTGCTCGGGGCATCTGCCTTTGTTGACTTCTATTTCATTCACCATCATTTATCTCAGTTCATAGGATGTCTAAAAGTCTGCATAGCCACTAAGTTACACTGCCTTTGGCTACCGGAAAACAACTGTGTATCCCTAAGGGGCTCCAGGGCTCTCCAGAATAAAGCTGTTTATCCCAGAAAGCCTGTGTTTTGGGCCAGAACCTCCTAAACCATCCCTACTGTTTGGTGACAGTGTGAATCCACACAGGCATTGTCCAGTGGAGCAGTCAGGCCTCCAGCTCCTCAGTGTGCTCACAGGCCCTCCGAAGAAGCTACAGCCCTCTGATGGGAACACAGTGGAAGTCACCTCGCCCTCCTTGCTTCCAGTCTCTGATGACTGAGGATGCCCAGCTGCATCAGGAGGGCGCCAACCCACAGGTCCCAGAGGGTACCTGGGGCAGCACCCAACCGGTGGAGGGAGCTGGTCGGTGCTGCTCACAGGTGCTCTAGGAAGACTGAGAAGGATGCTGCCTAAAATCTCATCCTGCTAACAGAATACAGGCAGGAGGGGCTTCTCTGGGCCCCCTCCCCCATTTATTTAAAAAAAGGGGGTGAGGTAGACCCCCAGGGTTTCTTTACAAAGATATATCTAGCTGAAACCTAAACTCCCACTGACAGAGGAATGGATAAAGAAGATGGGGTATGTACATATACATACACACACACACACACACACACACACACACACACACACACACACACAGTGGATTATTCAGTTCAGTTCAGTCGCTCAGTCGTATCCAACTCTTTGAGACCCCATGGACTGTAACACGCCAGGCCTACCTGTCTATCACCAACTCCCGGAGTTTACTCAAACTCATGTCCATTGAGTCGGTGATGCCATCCAACCATCTCATCCTCTGTCATCCCCTTCTCCTCCTGCCTTCAATCTTTCCCAGCATCAGGATCTTTTCCAGTCAGTCAGTTCTTCCTATCAGGTGGCCAAAGTATTGGAGTTTCAGCTTCAGCATCAATCCTTCCAATGAATATTCAGGACTGATTTCCTTTAGGATGGACCGGTTGGATCTCCTTGCAGTCCAAGGGATTCTCAAGAGTCTTCTCCAATATCACAGTTCAAAAGCATCAATTCTTTGGTGCTCAGCTTCCTGTATAGTCCAACTCTCACATACATACGTGACTACTGGAAAAACCATAGCTTTGACTAGATGGACCTTTGTGGGCAAAGTAATGTTTCTGCTTTTTAACATGCTGTCTAGGTTGATCATAGCTTTTCTTCCAAGGAGCAAGTGTCTTTTAATTTCATGGCTGCAGTCACCATCTGCAGTGATTTTGGAGCCCCCCAAAATACAGTATCTCACTGTTCCCGTTGTTTCCCCATCTATTTGCCATGAAGTGACTGGATGCCATGATCTTAGTTTTCTGAATGTTGAGTTTTAAGCCAACTTTTTCACTCTCTTTCACTTTCATCAAGAGGCTCTTTAGTTCTTCATTTTCTGCCATAAGGGTGGTATCATCTGCATATCTTGATATTTTTCTTGGCAATCTTGATTCCAGCTTTTGCTTTATCCAGCTGGCATTTCACATGATGTACTCGATATAAGTTAAACAAGCATTGTTTAACAAGCAGTTAAATAATACGCAGCTTTGACATTCTTTCTCAGTTTGGAACCAGTCTGTTTTTCCATCTCTAGTTCTAAGTGTTGCTTCTTGACCTGCATACAGATTTCTCAGGAGGCAGGTCAGGTGGTCTGGTATTCCTATCTCTTTCAGAATTTTCCACAGTTTGTTGTGACCCACACAGTCAAAGTCTTTTGGCGTAGTCAATAAAGCAGAAATAGATGTTTTTCTGGAACTCTTGCTTTTTTGATGATCCAGCAGATGTTGGCAATTTGAACTCTGGTTCCTCTGCCTTTTCTAAAGCCAGCTTGAACATCTGGAAGTTCATGGTTCATGTACTGTTGAAGAATTGGAGAATTTTGAGCATAGTTTGCTTGAAGAATTGGAGAATTCTGAGCATTAGTTTGCTAGTGTGCGAGATGAGTGCAATTGGGCAGTAGTTTGAATTTTTTTTTGCATTGCCTTTCTTTGGGATTGGAATGAAAACTGACCTTCTCCAGTCCTGTGGCCACTGCTGAGTTTTCCAAATTTGCTGGCATATTGAGTGCAGCACTTTCACAGCATCATCCTTTGAGATTTGAAATAGCTCAACTGGAAATCCATCACCTCCACTAACTTTGTAGTGATGCTTCCGAAGGTCCATTTGACTTCATATTCCAGGATGTCTGGCTCTATGTGAATGACCACACCATCAATAAGACCTTTTTTGTATAGTACTTCTGTGTATTCTTGCCACTTCTTCTTAATATCTTCTGCTTCTGTGAGGTCCATACCATTTCTATCCTTTATCGAGCCCATCTTTGCATGAAATGTTCTCTTGGTATCTCTAATTTTCTTGAAGAGATCTTTAGTCTTTCCCATTCTGCTATTTTCCTCTATTTCTTTGCATTGTTCACTTAAGAAGACTTTCTTATGTCTCCTTGCTATTCTCTGGAACTCTGCATTCCTATGGATAGATCTTTCCTTTTCTCCTTTGCCTTTCACTTCTCTCCTCAGCTATTTGTAAGGCCTCTTCAGACAACCATTTTGCCTTTTTGCATTTCTTTTTCTTGGGGATGATTTTGATCACTGCCTCCTGTACAGTGTTATGAACCTCCATCCATAGTTCTTCAGGCACTCTGTCTATCATAAGTACTGCATTTCTGACTCTTTTGTTGACTATGATGGCTACTCCATTTCTTCTAAGGGATTCTTGCCCGGTGGAATATTACTCGGCTGTTAAAAAGAATGAAATAAGGCTGTTTGCAGCAACACGGATTGATCTAGAGAGTCTCATATTGAGAGAAATGTAATATGACATCCTTTAAATGTGGAATCTAAAATGAAATGATACAAATGAACTTACTTAAGAAACAGAAAGAGACTCACAGAAAATGAACTCATGGTTACCGGGGGGATAAGGGATAGTTAAGGACTTTGGGAAGGTTATGTACACACTGCTATATTTAAAATGGACAACCAACAAGGACCTATTATGTAGCACATGGAACTCTGCTCAATCTTACATGCCAGCCTGGATGGGAGGGTGGTCTGGGGGAGAATGGATACATGCATATGTATGGTGCAGTCCCTTCACTGTTCACAACACTGTCAATCAGCTACACCCCAATACAAAATGTTTTTGGTGTTAAAAAAATAAAAATAAAACATAATCACGTGCAAAAGATATTAACTAGTGAAATTAATATAATCAATGTAATTATATTACACTTTAATTAATTAGTGGTGTGAATTAATAATTGATAACGAACATGAATTAGAACTGCTTCCCTGGTGGCTCAGATGGTAAAGAATCCGCCTGCAATGCTGGAGATCTGGGTTCAGTCCCTGGGTTGGGAAGATCCCCTGAAGTAGGGCATGGCAACCTGCTGGGGTCCAGCCCCGGTGGATCCAGGGTAATTCGAAGCGGGGATGGTGTGGTGAGGAAAAACTTATTTATTTAGAAATATAAAGAGAGATTAGGAAGAAATAGTGTAGTAGGAAAATTTAGTGGAGAAAAGAGGCTGAATAACTTGGTTTACGTGGAAAACCAATAAAGTTCCAAGACAAGGAACTTGCACCGTCTACGTTAGGCCACCGGCACCCACTTGAATAGCGGAAGGTGCTCCGCCTTGGTCTCCCTCTCACGTGGGTCTTAGAAGCCAGGGCAAGTAAGTAGACTCGCAGAGCCTCCACGCCACAGATGGGAATTCAGCCTGAAAAGGAGAGGGAGGGAAAGGGAGAAAGAGAGAGAGATTTGAAATGGGGGAAACCAGTCTTTCCAGTGGCTGGCCCCTCCTCTTTTGTCTGGAAAGGCCTTGTATACTTTTGATTGTACATAGAGATCAATAGATAATACAAAATTATGCAGCGTCAGCAGCCCTGACTCTTATCGAGACCAGGCTTTCTCTCTGCATACCTAGTTGTATTCACAAGTCTTAGGTGATTTACATCATCTTCTGGC